>OX101755.1:29941012-30410751 GCA_944452675.1 Tachina lurida | reverse complement strand
GGGTTCCGTACACCAAAGGTGAAAAGGAACCCTATTGTTTTCGCTACGCTGTCCGTCTGTCCGTCACAGGGTATTTTCTCGAGAACCGTAAGAGCTACGGACCTGAAATTTGGACAGAGTGTGTAGACCCTCGGCCGCTACAACAACAAATACATGAGAGTTGGAAATTAAAGGGTGTGCCAAAACGAGCAACGAAAAATGTTAAAATCCCATGTAATATACATACAATTGTATGTATATGCACTTGAAATTTGTAAAGTTAGTGTATTTTTATACAGACTACAACAATTAACACTAAAATTTAAAAAATTTTAATTAAAGGGTGTACAATCAGTTAATGTAATTTCGACTATGTAATTTTGATAACTTGCTGTATCTTGGAAACCGTAAGAGCAAACTTCTTGAAATTTTCAAAAACGGTAAAACAAAAAAATCTCAAAATTATAAAATCGCCAAGCCGAAAAAATATCGCCAAAATCAAAAAAAAAATCGCCAAAACGAAAAAAAGCACCAAATTAAAAAAATTTCTAAATCGAAAATAAATCGCGGAAAACCGGAAAAATCGCCAAAATGAAAAAATCGTCAAAATGAAAAAAAATCGCCAAAATGAAAAAATCGCCAAAATTAAAAAAATCGCCAAAATTAAAAAAATTGCCAAAATGAAAAAAAATCGCCAAAATGAAAAAAATCGCAAAAAAAAAAATAACCAAAATGAAAAAAATCACCAAAATTAAAAAAAATCGCCAAAATTTAAAAAATCGCCAAAACGAGAAAAAAGCGAAAAACAATAAAAAAAATTATTTCAGATAAAAAAACGTAACAAACACTGTATTAAAAAATGCTCAAAGCCCAACGTATGGAACCCTTCGTGCGCGAGTCAAAGTCGCACTTTACTGAATTTATTTTCTTTTACTTTTGCAGTAAAATGCAGTAAATGAGTAATTACTATGAGAATTTTAAAATTTACTCTCAGAAATAGCTGTTGCCGAAAAAAGTATGCGAACGGAAAAATAGTAAAAATGAGTAAGATTAAAGCAACAGCTGACTCCAACTTTATATAGTGTTAAAAAATATATAAACTTTTGACTATTCAACTCTTTTAACTATTGGTACTGCATACAATATTTTTATAACACGAACAATCTAAAAATAAATTTTGTAATTTATTTCATGTAATATTTGTAATTAATTTCCTCTTGATTTCTTTTATCGATTTATTGGTTAAATTAATAAAAATGACTATGTGTTAATGTTACTGATTACCTTAAAAGCAAGTGCAATACTAGGTAACCAGATACTTTACAGTTTTACAACTCTGAGTAATTAGAATAATTTGCAAAACAGAAGGATCAATAAAGTAAATTACAATATACAGTATGTAGTCCTATATTAACAGTAATTTTTATCATACTCTATAAAATAATTATTTTTTAATGACTTTCACAATTTTTATTCAACCTTTACTAAAATTTTTACACTTTTCGTTTGCTTACTTTTCATTTGTTTACATTTTGAATCATATGTTTTTATCTTACTAAACTTTACTACGACAAATTTCTGCAAACGTTGCCACTGGTACACACTATTGCGATGGCACAAAATGCCATAATGTGTACTCCGCATTATTCTCAAATAATTTGAAATTTTTGTTCGATTAACGATATTCCATAGTCCAGCTCAAATTTGTGTGCAAAAGACGAATTTCTGGGTTGCTGGATGATATATTTTTGTGCTTTTATACATTTGAATATTTATGTATGTATTATAAGTATGCATACCCTGCAGGAAATGCGAACAGTGAAATTGTAGTGATTTACTAGTGACATTGTCAGTAGTACTACTGACCAGCTGCACACCAGCCAATGTAATCATCTATTGACACTTAACATTAGCTTGCTATTGAAAATCCACCACTAGACTGTAGCACTACTGACTAAGTAGTTCTTTTGGGACCACATGGAGACATTGGCACCAAAGATTCACTAGTAAATTTTAAAGGCTCTAGTCTACAATATCGATATTCGCTCGCTCGATGTCAATAGTAAAATTGTAGTCATTTAATAGTGACATTGTCAATAGTACTACTGACTAGATGTACCCCAGCCAATGTAATCGCATATTGACATATAACATAGGGTTGTCATTGAAAATCTACTAGTAGAATTTAGCACCATTCTCTTACGATATTTGGAGACATTTGGACTAAAGATTCACTAGTACATTTTAGTGACCCTCGTCGGCAACAAACTTAAATACATACAAACATACATACATACATACATATGTAGGTAAGTTTTTAACATTATTGCATAGCATAATAAAAAAGAAAATCAAACTATTGACGCGTTCATTGACAATGTCACCAGAAATATATCTACTAGAACTGTTGTCTCTAACGTATCTCTACTCGCGCATAAAAGGAAAGTTGGCGATATTTCAACTAGTGCAATTGCCGCTAGAGAAGAGAGTGTTGACATAGCGACATATGGTTCTGGGCTGACTAGAGGGTACATTCATACATACATACATACATATATAAGTGCGTGTATGTGTGTGGTGTATGTTTCTGGGGGCAATTTAAATTAAATAAAGGGTTGGCCTGTTTTCAGTGTTTCGTGCAGTCTGTAAGCCCTGTCTGTCACCCACGCACACACAAAACATTATTTTTATTTTTTATTTTTATTAGCCACTTGAAGAATTTCTTGAAAGCAGGGAAACAAAAATTGTGGGCTAACAGTAACGTTTTTGCTGTTGTTGCTGTTGTATGTTTATATGACATTAAAAATAATTTGCTGCAAAAAATTTGCCTTTCGTAAGTCGTAGAAACTCGAATTAATTTTTAATTAAATTAAGTGCCTTACCAGCAGTTTATCTCGTAAAAATATGATAATATTAAATGTTTTTTTTTTTTTAGAGTCGGATCACTCCAAATTCCAAAATAATTATAATCCTTTAATATAATTTTTTTTTGTTTTGTTTTTTAGTAACAACTATAAGTACAAATTATGCAGTATTTTATTTTGACCAGCATTTAGCAAAGTCCCTTATAGGTCAGGTGCCAAATATCAAAATAATTATAATCCTTTAATATAATTTTTTTTGTTTTGTTTTTTAGTAACAACTATAAGTACAAATTATGCAGTATTTTATTTTGACCAGCATGTAGCAAAGTCCCTTATAGGTCAGGTGCCAAATATCCAAATATTGAACTGTGTAGAACACTAACAAATAGTCTAGCGGACAGCCAGACAAATTCAATTGTTTAATAGAAAAATACAAACAGCAGTTTGTATTAATGGCCATCGTAAATTACATAGCGCACACTAAATCAGAAACAGTCACAACTCAAAGTGATCAATGTGGTTTGGTTTTTCATAAACAAGTTAATTGAACAAATCTCTAACGAGTGCACTAAGGGGCCAATGACAGGTTTTTGAGGCAAAAAGTCAATTTTCAAGTCAACCATTTAAAAAAAATAATAACGGAATTTTATATTTAACACTTTTAAACACTCAAATATTAAAAATTAAAGTCAGGTGGCAACTCATGACGACATCCCGGGCTGTCAAAGTTTTCACGTTTTGCTTTGCTACATTTTCTGACATTCAATCATAAGCAAACAACAAAGGAATTTTGGTCGTCAACAATAAACTTTTGAGATAATAAAAATTTTATAAAATGGAAAACACTTGTAAAGGTATGTAAACTAAAATGTTATTAAAAATTTAAAAAAAAGTTAGATGTGGTAAATAATTTCTTGTATTAACATGTGTTGTCTTTTTTTTTTGAAGTTTTTGTTGTCGTCCATATGTTCTTTGGAGTAGAACTTAGTTTATCCGAGGTGAAAGGTAATAATGTGTACAACAATTTTTTGGGAAAACGATCTGTTCCAATCCGCCGTATTTTATAAAAAATCTATTTCCAGATAGCGTTAGACTTAAGAATTTGGATATTTTTAGCTTTTGGTTGGAAAATGATAGAAAACCCATTAATGTAATCAACTGGATTTCCCCGAAATTTAATAGAAGTGTCAATGAAAAGTGTATGACGACAGTGAAAAAATAAATTAATAATTTCTGTGCACATGCTAACCAAAAGTGGGTAAAAAATCGGAGGACCTCGAAGCGTTTTCTGGAAAATGAAAGAGTGTGGTTATCTCATAAAACTGTATTCAAACTATTAGAAAGTGATGTTGCAAAGAAAAAAGGCCGTCCTTTGTGTTTGTTATAGCGAGGGAAGTGAGCGACAAAAAAGAAAAATGGCTTCGGAAGTGTCGTCCGAACAAGGAAACGATACCAAGCTATTGATTCATGCTGCTTCTATTTCAGCTAATTTATCAAAAAAAATGATTTGAATTTTATTTTAAAGAAAGCTGTTTCTTCTCCATTTCAACCAACTGAAATGAGAAAAAAAATAACTTTTAACCAGAATAGGCCATTACCGCTCTCCCCTGAAGAAGCATTAAGCTTTTTGCTAGAGAATAGTTTAACAAGACAACAGTATACTAACATAAGAGAGATGAATAAGTCAAGAAACTGTGATATTTTCCCCAGTTACAAAAAAAATTCAAAAGAGCAAGTTGGAATGCCGACCCGATGGACTAACGGCAACGGATTCATCAGCATATGTTCCGTTCCAAAGTTTGGTCAATCATATAACATAAAGAATTTTGTCATACCAAGAAAAAGTTCTGATGGGAATGGATGAGGTCAATGAAGTCAATTTGGTTCTAAGTTACGGTTTCGGCGGTTCCACAGGACAAAGTGCATTTAAACAAATATTTAACAGCAATGCCCCTGAAAGTTTAGATAACTCGCTCTTTGTGACCTCAGTTATACCATTAAAAATAGTCACGTCAAGTAATGCAATCGTTTGGATTAACCGTACTCCCCAATCCGTCCGTTTTTGCCGACCACTTAAAATTGAATTTATAAAGGAAACCAAAGAGCATATATTGAAAGAAAAAACAAATCTGGATGTGCAAATATCACATCTTAAGCCTTTGGAATATTATATGGTAAACGGCAGAAATATTACTGTAAAGTACGAGCTTATTATGAGTTTAATTGATGGAAAAGTGTTGAACGTACTTACGGAAACAAAGAGTACTCAGTCGTGTCCGATATGTGCTGGAAATCCGAAACAGTTTTTGTCGGTAAAAGATTTAAGCTCATCGGTGTTTCAGCCAAAATTGGATGCTTTAAAATATGGTATAAGCCCATTACACGCCTGGATTCGATGTTTTGAATTTGTCCTTAATCTTTCATATAGAGTTAATATTAAAAAATGGCAAATTCGGAGTGCTGAGGACAAACTTCTTATGCTGAAGAGAAAGGGTGTTATTCAATTTTGGCAAAAAATGGGCATACATGTCCATAAGCCGAAAAGTAATGGGAGCGGCTCCACGAACGACGGCAATACGGCACGAAAAGCATTTTCTAATCCGGAATTATTTTCTTCTATTTACATATAATTCTTACCACAATTAACTCTGAATTTGAAATAAGTGTCGACCACTTGAAAAAATTTTGCTATAAAACTGCAGATATATATTTTAAAAATTACGAATGGTACCCAATGTCAGCGACCTTACAAAAAATTTTAGCACATTCTTCTCAAATATTGCAAGCGGCAATCGTACCTCTCGGATGTGCTGGTGTAAGTGCTTCTGAGGCCAGAAATAAATTTTATAAAAAGGACCGCATTTAGCACGCACGAAAGGACTCTAGGGAGCATAATATAATGGATGTTTTTAACAGGGCCCTGGATTCTTCTGACCCGTTATTATCAAGTATATATCTGAAAAATCGTCTTTCAAAAAAGAGAAGTTTGCAGCTTCCAAGAGAAGTTATTTCTCTTTTAAAGATTCCTGAAATCCCTGAGTATCAACTACCAAGTACATCAAGTGCAGCTATAAATAAAGATATTTCAGATTCTGAAGAGGACGCAGAGGATTCATTTCATTTAAATTTCGAATTAGAAGTTAATGAAACAGAAAATGTTCAAGTAAAAATTTATTACAAAAGACAATATTTTATACGTATTAATTAAATTTGCTCTTTTTAGATTGATTAAATATTGATGACACAATCCAAACACATAGTATGTTGTGAACACTCATACTGCTGTGCACAGCAAGAAATTTATTCGTTTTTTAAGTAATTTTCTGAAATGTATTAATATGAATTATTTTGTGATTTAAAGTTAGTTGCTAAATAAATGTTATCTCGAACAGAATGATGCAATTATTGCTAAATTTTAAGAGTTGCCTATCACCATGCATACATTTTCTGTCATCAGAGGTGGGTGTGGCAGTAGACGGATTGACTTGAAATATTTACTAAAGTCTTTGGTGGGCATTTATAGTGACCTAATTGAAAGACGGAAACTTATTATTTTCCAGTGAACATCGACCATTAATCCAGCTGCTGGAAATGGGCGTGGCACTGCCCGATTGACTTAAAACTTTTACTGAAGACTTTTGAAAGGTATAGCTGTTTCCTGTGATTTATTGCCTCAAAAACTGATTATTGGCCCCACTGTGGACTGCAACAATTTCTTTTGCAATACCGTCTTGCTTTTATGTTACATACTTTCGTCATTTGTACAGTATCAACAGTTGTTTGCAACTACTCAGCATGTGAAATGTTTTGAGTTGTGACTGTTTATGATTTAGTGTACGATATGTCATATTCTTATCTTTCTGGCAATATATGCTTTTCATGTCCAGAAAGAATCAAGCCAATTTCGGATACCCTGTTCTGAAGTGTAGCGTATTCCAGTGAGAGCGTTGTGTATCGACGAGGCTAGGTCTGGATTATGAAGCTTGTTAAACAAAAATGCTCAGCCATTATTTTCTGAATAGTTTTTAACTGTTCCTGCAATATGTAGGAGAGCATTGTTATGATAAAGTATTCATATCTTCTGGGCTTTTATTTAGAACAATGATCGCTCATAAAAGATGAAATCCTTCATCATAAATATTCGGATATAACTTTGATTTGTCTCACTAGATCCGTTTTGCATTGTAAGTAGTGATTCTATGCATAAATTTGTTTTTAGGATGCCAAAGCAGCATTTCCGACATCGTAAAAAATCCCCTTTCAACATCTCTCGGCTCAATACGTCTTGTGGCACCTGATTTTGTTACTTTTGAATGAATTCTGCTGCCTTAAAATGTTTTCAAATTGCCGCTTGAGTAACTCTTGAGTTTGGCAACAATTTTCATAGAGTAATGCCTTCAATTCACCATGTTTGAACTTTTTTTGGCTGACTTGGACGATATATTTCTACCGTATCAAAAACACCACACAAACCATCAATCAATACAATTTACTCCGGAGAATCTTCCGTGAGCAATCCATGTGCTTCAGCTGGAGCACATATTGATGAAGTAAAGCTAAATCCAAAAACATTCAATGTGAAAAAAGTCCAAGCTCCTTTCCAAAATTTCGGCCATCAAAAGTAGCAGATTATCTAGAAATTATATGGCACCCTTACGATTACAAATTTATATAATGCATAGTATATTTAAGTGATAGATATTGTGTCAAACAAGAATTTGGTAAAAATTTTTATCTCACTACTTTTGATGGCCGAAATTTTGGAAAGGAACTTGGACTTTTTTCACATTTAATGTTTTTGTGAGGATCTGATTATTTATGAAAAGTTTTCTTTAATCAAGCTTATATAATATACATTATACATATATATAATGTATATTATACATATAATATATGTATATGTATTAGGGTTTGGGATTTCCCGGACTTTTGCACTTCCCGGGAAACGGGAATTAAAAAATCAAGTTCCCGGGAATTCCCGGGATTCCCGGGAAGAGCTAATTTTCTAAATTAAATACATTTATTAAATGAAAGTTGGTGAAATTTCGATTGTTTTATTAATGTAAGCATTCTTTTGAAATAAAAGTTAATAAAAAAGCAGTTCTAAGACAAATTTTTAAGAATTTTTAATTGAATTTAAGCAAATGGAATAAAGTTATTACTCAGCAAAATATCATATAAAAACCAATTGACGACTGTTACCACAATTAGTAGACAATTTTCTAATAAGACCTACCTTCATTTTAATAAGAATTTGCCTTGCTTGTTTCTCATTCTTTTTGAAAAAGTTCCAGGCGGTTTCTTATCGTTAAGTACAAGCAGGTTACAGTACCATACTGCGCTGCGCCGAATTTTGAATACCCTGAGCCACAGTATGTCTAAGTGTCTTTCATTTTATTTCTCCTAAAATATTTTCTGCAGGGTTTCCATAATAGCGTCTACTTGTAATAAATTTAAGTTTTGTCAACTCACAGTTCTTACAGCTTAAAATTTTCACTACACTTTTCAAAATTTGTTCACTAATTCGGCGAAAAATCACTTCAAGTTCGCTTAGCATCGAATTATTTACTTTAGGAAAGGATTATATCATTGCAATCATTGATACTTATACAATTTATTCCACTGTTTTTAGGAGATATGGTATGACCTCAATTTAATGGAATTTTTATGAAATTTCAGACTAGATTTGAATAGCTCACATTTTTATTTAATATTAAAAATATATGGACATTTTACTGCTTGTTTATCGGCGTCGAAAGAATTCTTTCTTTCTTACAGTTACATTTAAAACAAAAACTCAATTTAAATTTTAAGATTAAAAAATTTCCTTCGAACAAGGTATATGTAAGTGTTTAAACAGACGATGAAAAACGTGTCAACGTTCGTGTAAATTTAGTCGTACAATCATTCAAACGAACTTTTGTAATATATAAAAAAATAATAAGTTTTTATATTAAAGTAAAATTGGATTATAAATTCTATATATTTATGAAATAACATGCACTTTAAATTTCCCGTTTTCCCGGGAAAATCTCAAAAATTTCCCGGGAATATTAGACAGACATTTCCCGGGATTTCCCGCCCGGGAATTCCCGTTTCCCAAACCCTAATATGTATACATATATGTACGAAATGTACGAAATTTTGTAAGAGTCACCTGAGAAGAAATATGTAATATATAGCGTAAATTTTAGTGGCAGTTACCCTCTCTATTTTTCTGAAGTCTGCTTACATGAAGTACTTTTGAAAACGCAAAATTTAAGGCTAGCATAAGTGAAATGTGTATGCAAAGTTTCAATAGAGTAGCTTGTGTTTTAATTTTTTCTGGTTGGTGAGTTACCTAAGTTTCGGTTTTTTCAAGTTCGTAACTTACCCCTTAACTTAAATTATTAATGTTGAGTTTAAAGTGCGTGTCCATGCCTCCGAATTTAAGCTCTATGATGCAAATTCTAACTTTAAATGTTATGGGTATTTTTTTTATTTTTATGGGCGTATTCCCGCCCACTTTTTTAAAAGAACAACTTTTTTGGACGGTGCTTATCATTCGTGTCAAGTTTCGTTAGAAACGGATAATAATAAATATATAAATAATATATTTAAATGTGCTGAGCCGAAGTACATGAAATAGGAGGTTTAAACTTTATGGTTTTTGTTAACGCCCACTTCTTGCAACGAAAATTTATAGCCTGGCATTATTGCAATATGTATGCCGAATTTCAATAAAATCGCTTGAATGAAACGCCTTAGATTTGTTTTTTTAATCCTGAGATTTATGGGCGTGGCCCCGCCGCACAGTGCTTTGTCCCATAGGCAAAATTAAAATAAAATAAAGTGCTTAGAATATTTAAGTAATATACATTTTTGTAAAGCTAACAAAGTACCTTAAATAAATTCGTAAATAGAATTTATCATCTCGTCTTTTTGTTAACAGTAGAGGGCGCTAAAGTCAGAAAATGTTTGAAGTAAAACTGTTGAACGGAAAAACGGTTTTTACTGTGTTACAAAAAAAATTTTTTAAAATTTCATTTTTTATTGTACTGCTTTGAAACTTAACAGTTTTGTTTATAACTATAGGTACAAAAATAATTTTTTGTAAATATTTTATATAGAAAAGTTGTTTGTGCCATCGAAAACTTTTGCGATTTTTTATTTGGAATTCCAAAAATGCAAAAGTTTGATAGAGTGAAACATTTTTTTTAAGAATAGGTAATTTTTTATTTGTGATTTTAGTACATTTTAAAGAATATGAAAACAAATTTTAGATTTTTCACCCGGAAATGTAAAAATAATATGAATTGTTTAGGACATATTTCCTAAGTTTCAGAAAAAGTTACAAAGACCTAAGTTTATGGTACTACCAAAATTTAAAAAAATAAGTTTATACAATTTTTTTGTTTTATTACTATAAAAAATGAATCAAATTTTGATGTAGTGTATAATTTTTATTAAATAGTAACAAAAACTTACCAAAAATTTAAAGAATATTTTTTTTCTTTTTGGCGGAAGTCCTAAAGTTTTCCAAACTTTGAAAAAATTAAAAAAATATATAAATAAAAAGTAGACGATTTTTTATTTTTCATTCATATACTTTGTTAACAAATCTAACCACTAGTAAAAAAAAATTTAAGATTTTTAACCGGAAATTTTAAATTTTGTATTTTTTTAAAACATCTATATTTTTTAGTTTTACAAAGACCAAAAATATGATTATATAATTTTTCCAAGTAAAGGGCTCCAGCGACGTTCAATGTTCAATTCAATTTTTGCAAGCTGTGCAATTTTATTGACTGTAGGTCGGTTTGAGAACACATACACATTTTTTAAAACTATTTTTATTCTAGGGTGTTTGTCCGAAGAAGGAATGTGCGATTATCCCATACAAGAAAAATGACGAGAGAAAATACAAATAGAGATTTAATGGCTCATTTATTATTGATGTCGGATCCGGAACTATCGTCACTGAGGTCTACAAAACACATTAAAAAAAATTATGAATTCAAAGAAATTGAGAAATACATTTTGAAAGAAAACATCATAAATTACAATTAAAATTAATTATCTTATTTGTTGAGCAAATTTAGAAACAAATTTATTTATGGCCCTTTTTAAAGAGAATATTAAATTATTTGCATTTTGATCACAAATGTAGCAAAAATTTAGTTTATGAGAAAAAATATATATGGGAGATGATCATGTCCTTGTATCGAACGAAGCGAAATTTCTCAGAGAGCCCAAAAATATAGTTTTATAAGTTGTTATAAGTTTTCAGTGCATTCTGATCTCTAATGTAGTTACAATTTAGTTTTTGAGAAAAATTATATATAGGAGGTATTCATGTCCTTGCACTGATTTTTCCGAAACCTTGAATTTTTCTTAATTAACATATTTTGAACCAGCACACCAAATTTCATTTTTCTGCGATAACTTCTCTAATTTTGCCGATTCACTATATGTGGACAAAGCACTGTGCGCTGTCCTGGCTATAATTACTGGGTTTTCAGATTTTTCTAACCTATACCTACTTGTTTATCAAACTTGAGCTCACTAGCGCATATTTAAATTATTTAATCTTATGGGCGTAGTCCCGCCCACTTGTTTAAACTTAAGATTTTCTTTGGCCAGTGTTCATCTTTCCTGTTTAGTTTCGTTGGAAACGGATAATATTAAATACATAAATAGTGCATTTCAATGTGCTGACCCGAAGTACATAAAATAGTAGTCTTAAATTTTATGGGCGTGTTAACAAAGTTCTCGGGGGGGGGGGGAAACATGACGAATGGCTTTCTGTAAATATACACACTGCGTGCATTGGCCGGAACTTGGCAAAAGATGCTTTCTTGGTATAAAATTCAATGTTTCAGAAGCATACACTATTTCGTTCATAAGTCATATAAGTTATTAAAAACACAAACCAGCTGTTAAATACATATACATATGCCATATGTTGCCTTGTCGCATGTTTATTATGAAAGATTCACACTTTGCGACATGTTTAGGCAACCAGGCAGACTCAATCTTAGTACGCATAGTGTGTAGTCTTTAGAGATCGACCGAAGGCGTTTTTTTGGCCGAAGCCGAAGCCGAACTTCGACTAAAACCCTAAACTTCGGCCAAAACCGAAGCCGAATGTTTTAAATTTTAAAAATTATACTTAAGTTTTATATGAATTAAGAAAAAAGTTTGCTTTTTTGAGAACACTGAAATAGCTGTAATATCTATTGGATACATAACAAGAAAAATAAAAATATTTTGCAATTTCTAGATTGCTTTTTCATATGATCACTCACAAGAACGTCCAAGTAAAAGAAAATAGAAAGCAACAGGGTTGTATTTCAAAGCAACCCTTTCAAAGCGTTAAGCACAATAGAAACTGTCGTCGAGCAAACGACCAAACTAATTTTATTTTTCAAGCTTGGAATGAAAAATATTCGGCTTCGGCTAATCGGCCAATTTTTTCCATAGGCCGAATGTTGGCCGATTACCAATTTTTGGCCGAAGGCTGAAGCCGATTAATCGGTCGAACTCTAGTAGTCTTGTTTATGGTTTCATTTCGTGTTGCAGTCGAGGTTTCAAAACTATCAAAATATTTTGATATTTGTGTGTGAGTGTGTGTGTATGTATTGCTGTTTGAAAACGTGGTTAATATGTGTGTGTGTGTAAATAAAATAGCCCTGTATATACGCATGTGTAGGCGATTAATAGTCAGAGTATTTCTATATTCATGCGTCTGTTTGTAGCTCACACCGTCTATAAATTTTAGTTTTAGTTATTTGTGCTGCGTAATTAAAAAACTTTTTTTTTGTATAAATATAGTTGTTGGATGTTTATAATTATACGTATTTGGATTAAAATTATTGGGTGTGTTTGCATATGAGAGTATTTTATATATTTTAGCTGTACGCATTCACAGTTGTTTGACAACATGCCTTGTTAGTACTAACATGTAACTGTTTTATCCCGTTACAAAAAATCTCGGCTAACAGAACTTTTACTTTCTGCCGATGCCGAAAAGCATGCTTTAGAAAGTATTTATGCAAAAATGTCACGTTATCCATTGAATTTTGTTAATTCTAAATTCATTTACGAGGGCGGTTCGGAAACTTCTTAGCCTATCAATGATATATATAATAGTTAGTTTTTCAAAAATATTTTTATTTTTCAATATAATCTCCTGAAACTTCAATACACTTAGTCCAACGCTTTTCTAGCAATTCTATCCCTTGATTAAAATAGTTTTCCTCAAGGTCTTCAAAATAGTGGTTTACATTTGTAATTGCATCTTCATTTGAGGTAAAACGCTTGCCAGCAAGGAATTTTTTTAGATTTGGGAACAGGTAAAAGTCACTGGGAGCCAAATCAGGAGAATAAGGTGGGTGGTCAAGCACCTCGTACTTTAATTCGTTGATTTTAGCCATTGTTAAAACACTCTTGTGCGCTGGTGCGTTGTCTTGATGAAAAATTAATTTTTTGTGTTGTAAGCCAGGACGTTTTTCTCGAATTTGTACATTTAATTGATCCAAAAGGTTGCAATAGTACCCTGAATTTATTGTTTTACCCTTTTGCAGATAGTCAATCAATAAAATACCTTTGAAGTCCCAAAAAACCGTTGCCACAACCTTACCAGCCGATTGAATTGTTTTTGCCTTCTTTGGGGCACTTCCTCCATCTTCAGTCCATTGTTTGAATTGTTCTTTTGTCTCTGGAGTATAGTGGTGGATCCATGTCTCATCAACAGTTATGAAACGACGCTTAAAATCCATTTTATTTCGCTTAAAACGATCCAAACAAGCTTGAGAAATGTTCATTCTTATGCGTTTTTGGTCGACTGTTAACAAATGCGGCACCCATCTTGTAGAAAGCTTTTTCATCTGTAGTTCTTCATGCAAAATTAAATGGACTCGATTATTTGAGATGCCCATGATATTAGCTATTTCACGCACTTTTATTCGTCGATCATTTAATACCATATCATGCACTTTGGCTACAATTTCTGTTGTTGTTGCTGTTTTTGGACGTCCACTACGTGGTTCATCTTCAATGCTTGTACGACCACGTTTAAATTCAGCAACCCAATTTTTTACTGTTGCATATGAAGGAGCACTTTCACCTAACACATTCACCATATCATTATGAATTTCTTGTCCCGATAAACCTTTTTTATGTAAATATTTAATGACATCACGCATTTCTAATTTTTCCATTGTTAAAAAATCGCGGATGCGTCTTTTGTGAACACCTGTTTCTATATGAAGGAGTTGCCAGATCGAAACAAAATTTAACATGTGTTCATAGCAAAGATGGAAGTTTCCAAAACACTTAACTTTTTTCTGTTTATACCGCGCTTTTTGTGCTAGGCTAAGAAGTTTCCGAACCGCCCTCGTATGTAAAACATGTTTTATGCTTTAACAAAATTACTTCTTGTCACATATTTTATCCGTATGTGAGATAGAAATTAAATGAGTAAATATTATATGTGCATATATTTGCATCAACATTTTTGCAAATATATTAAAGCAACTTTTTTTTTTGCATGTTTTACTTGCTTGAAGCACTAAGAAAACACTACTACAAAGTCAACATAATTTACATATTTTTACTTTTGCTTAACAGTTTCCCCTGTAAGAAAACTGTATGGAAATGATACAAAATTATACTTTCATCGATGGCAAATAGCTAATACGAGTATAATAGAGCTTGTTAGATGTTTTTCTTGTAACAAGTGTTATTTTTTCTTAAGCATGAATAAAATGTAAATAATGGTTCAAAGTGTATACATATTTATGTTATGTTACTGTTGCCAGCAGTGATGCCAACTTGTTCAGAGCAAAAAGCACGGCAATAACTATGCTTAATTATATGTACAGGATAAAGATTTCAATTCAAATTTAATTTTTCCTCTATTATATATTCAATCAAATCATCCAGTATAATCGAAATATCAAAACACTTGAATAAAATTTAAGTGGAAATGTTTCGAAAGTTTAGTCCTTATCGAGTGCCTTAGTTTTTAAAATAATTCATAGCGCTAAAACTTCTTTCCACCTCAGCATTTGAATATCGTAATGCTAATGGTAATAGAGCAAAAATTTAGTTTTCGAAATGGACTATTATTAGCTAAATTTATATAATTATGAACTTCAATCCGAAATTGATCAATTCTGAGCAAATCTGGAAAATTCCAATTTCGCGTTTTTTATGAAGCTACTAGACTATCACAAATTAATATTTAGCACTAAAATCAAAGTTAAAAAAGCACCAGTTTAGTGCCTTTTTTAAAAAAGCACCAACTTGAAAAAAATGCGCACTGTTATGACTTAAAAAGCACTAAATCTAGTGGTAAAGGCACTAAATTGGCATCACTGGTTGACAGTGCCTCGTTTCTGTAGGGAATGTGAGAACTTTTCGAGTCGAAAAAGTTGTTATCATCCTGTGAAACACAGGCTTAGTAAGAAAAAAACTGTATTTGTTGATATTTTTTGAAATTTTACACAAGTTTTTATGTGAGTAACCCTTTGTAAAATAGGACAACTAATATAATTATTTAATTTTTCTCCATGCGAGAACTTCTTACAAGTTACAGAAATGGGGTACAGATAGTTTTGAAGCAAAGTCAGCAAAATTTATTGAATGAATTTGCAAAATCGTCACTGAATATCATAAAAAAATTGGCATAACAAAATAAAGATATGCATTTTTAAGCTATTTTTTTGGTTTCCTTAAAAAAGAAACAATCAAACAATATGTTTTATTTTGTTTAAAAAAATCTTTTATGTAAGGAAACCCTTCAAGTTAATCGTTTTCTAAATGATTTCTTTGTTTCCTCTTGTTAGGATTTATTTGACTGAACATTCTTTCCAATTCTTTCCTGGCTGATGAGTGTGGAAGCTTTTTAATAAAATTCACCATTTTCAGAAATTTAGTACTATTCTCTACATACATATTTCATTTCACAAATTCTGTCCCGAAATTTAAGTTTAACCGTTACCAACTATTTATAACCTAAACGCGCTATTCGCCTTCTCAAAATGCGTTAGAACGCGTAAAGTTACAGCATTGTTGACTATTTATAGCCAAAACGTGCCATTTTTCTAAGTGCTAAATTAAATTTTGATAACAACGTATATTATATATATCGAGTTTATGATATCAAATTGTTATATTTTAAATGCTTTTTAAAGAGTTTTAGGAAATTTTTGATATATATGGGCGCAACAACGACTTTTACCTTTTTTTAAAAAAACTTCAAAAAAAACCTCTTTTTTGGATCTACTGAAAGAATTTGATTTTCGATATAAGTATTAGTAAATACAATGAATTTTTTTTTATTAACTCTTTTTCAGATTTTACAATATTGCTTCTTCGAAATTATATCCTAAAAAACTAAAATCATTTAATACTGAATCATAATAGCCTTCCAAATAATCGAAATCCTTAGTTTTTCTTTTACTTTTATTTGTCAAACTTTGTAACAACTTACTTACATACATATATAAATTGTCGAATAGTTTTGCAATTCAAATGCTTTTTGTACTTCAGCTAAATAGATGCTTAATAATTTGTTTAAATTTTTTTTGGTTTTTAGTTATCAGATTTGAAAATATTTACCACTTACTGCATTAAAATGCGTTTTTAATTCTAACCACAGTCGAGGGAATTTTATTTGCGACAACTGAAACATTAACCAATGTAAAAATTTGTTTTGGATAATAGAAAATTTTAAAATTTATACAAAAAAAAATAAAAAATATAATATTGAACTGAAATTATGTTATTGCCTTTATTTAAAACACGCTAACTTAGCGCCTTTTTTATTAAACGCGCTAAGACGAAAAAAGCGCGTTTGGCATAGTTAAATCGCGCTAAGTTGGCATCGCTGACTAAACACATTAACCACCACCGCTACATGACTTCACGACTACAAGTGCGGCTGGCAACAAATGTTGTCTGGTACTTAATTATTTTGAAAACGGCCTGGATTCTGTAAGTTTTTGCGATAATTCGATAATAATTAGAAAATGTCAACATAAGCGAAAAGCACAAAGAATAATAAAAAAACTAAATGAATTTAAGTTTGTGAGTTCATTCGCTCTATTTCAACCTACAGCGAATATCGTTAAAATGTCAAAAAATCAAGTTCGAAAATTATGTTGTTAAGCTTTTTGTTCGGTTATGGCAAGATATAATTCTTTTCGATAATTTTCTAAGGGAAGCAAGATGATGTTAACTCACGATCTAAACAGTGATGTAAACATCGGCGATTTACGACAAAAAATCGTCATTATTTTGGATAAAAATCGACTAAATGCCGATAACTTGGCAAATCAGGCAACAGTGTATATGAAGTTTATAAAAAATTATACATATTCATATATGTACATACATATGTATGTACACAATATGAAAACACACCCAGTCAGCATGTGGACGATTGCTTCACCAAACTGAGTATTTTTCAACTGCCTCACAGGCCAACCTAAATTAGAGCGTCAAGCATTGCGTTAGCAGCAGGGTACGCATTTTCAGTACATTTATTCGTATAAAATATTATTCGAATGTAGTAAAAACACGTACCCTGCTGCTAACGCAACGCTTGACGCTCTAATTTAGGTTGGACCGTCAGGTGATCAAAAACTGGTTAATTGTTACTTCAAAGTAAAAATATTTAAATAAAAATAATTTAAAAATATTTACAAAATATGGAAGCGAATTTCTGTTTAATGAGATTCAATGTAATATTCTCTATTGCATGTGAAAGAGATAAGCGGGTAGGAAAGAAATAAGTTAAGGATGGGTAGGGCCCCTGTGGCTGAGTGGTAGCGATGCTAGCCTCTCAGTCCAGAGGTCGTGGGTTCGATTCCCGCCATAGACCCTGGGTGTTTTCCACCGACAAGCTAATCGCTTCGCGGGTTGTGTTTGTTAAAAAAAAAAGAACGTCATAACATTATGTAGGCACAAGAAAATGGTGCATAGCTTCTTTAAAGAACAGACGGTGGAATTCAAATCTAAATGAAGAAAACTTATTTTTATATCATTGTTCAATAATTCCGATCTGTAAACAATTTATGTATATTTTCCGTTTATCATAATTTGATTTTAATTCTTTTGCTTTCATAAGTTTTTATATAAAAAGGTTGGCTGACTTCCAAAACGCTAATTGCTTCGTCTTCGATCAAAGTGTAAAGTTTCATAATGCCGCTGTACAAAACGTTGAAAATGCACATCTTTTTAAAACATCAAAACATAGGAGTATCTGGGGTAAGAACCCGGCAAAATTATTTAGTTTAATAATTCACAATTAGAAAAAAAACACAAAAAATTTAAGCATTAAACACATTTACCACAGCAGGCCACTGGCAACAAATGTTGCGGGGGAAGCCAGCCACTTAATTATTTTGAAAACGGCAGCAGCACCATAAGCACCATATACATTTCAGTGGTGCAGCGTTCAAAAATTTCACATTTATAAAAACAATACATTTACATTTACATTTGAAAACTTCGCTATAAAAGCGTCTTTTGCATGCTTTCAGGTTCCTGGAAGTTTTGCTCTTTTTAAACAATGTTAAGGCTCAGTTACCCGACTGTAATGTAAAGTAACTGCAACGTAGGAAACAGCTGATCGATATTTTTATATGAAAAGTGGGTTACGTTACATTACATCTCTATAACCATTTGCACTACTTTTCACATAACAATATCGATCAGCTGTTTTCTACTGTTGCTGTTATTTTACATTACAGTCGGGTAACTGAGCCTTTAGACTTTGCTATCATCCAGCTGATAGCAAAAAAAAGTAAAGCAAATTTCTTAGCAATAATTTGATTTACATATTTCGAATATAGTGTCACCACTGTTTTTGTTTTGTAGCCGTCAAAAATAGAAATTAGTTTAATTTGACTATAACGACAAATGCAGAAAGGACTACAACCTGCAGCCTGTTGACTTATTGCCATCAAAATAATCATTCTCATGTAAATATGTTTGTACTATCCTTAAATATTTTGTGGTCGGTAGCTTGCTGCGGATAATGTGTTTAATACTTTAAGCGTATACGTTTCAAACATAACAATTATTCGTGTTCACTGATAGTGTGATCATCATCGCCTTTGTCCATAAGTACATATGTAGTTCGGTATTGCTGGCATTACAATACTCTTTTTTTATTTTTTATTATTATTTTTACTCTATGACAGCAGAGAAAGGAACCGGCTGTAAGCAATAATTTCTTTAAAATATCTCTATTGCAGTCTATTCAGGGGACTTTTCTCAGAAAATCTACGCGATATTTGCGAAAATTTTTGTCTTGAGACTCAGGGGACTCCTCCGATTGGAAGTAGAGCTTCTTAAATGACTTGACAATCATGCATAAATATCTTGTAAACTATTGATGACATAGGATGCCTACTTTATATTTTAATACCAGTTTATAGTTAGGCAGTTGCTTGTAAGTAATCGTAAAATTCCACTGTATCAATATCATATCCCCTTTATATTATATAACTTCAAGAATAATTTAAAATCTTTTAGCTAACTTCTTCTTGGAGTAATGCCGTCATTACTATTCCTATATCATGCCTTAGAGATGCCAAGAAAAAGATCCACAACATTTTAACTTGAAGCTAGTTTTGAAATACTTTAAGGAATTTGTACTCGTAAGAGGACTTCTTTCTTCAGTTGGACATGAAGTTAAATGCATAAGCATTTCTTCAAAAAATAAAAACTTCTATTTTTCTGCCTTTATACTCTTTGTTTATAGTAATTCTTTTCATTCTTTGTGATTAAACTTTGATTAATTATACCAAACATCAAATAGATTGAATGAGAATTATTTACTACTGTGCACTTGCTTACAATTGATATTAGTAAAACGTTGGCAAAACAGGTGCGTGTGAATGTGTATGGTTTTGTGTTTGCTTAACACAAGCACACATTTATGATTTGCGCGTGTGATTTGTTCGTGTTTGTTACAAGTTAATGGGGTTTGCGGACATATCGTTCGCACAAATAATACGTGTGTGTGGCCTGTGTTGGGCATTGCACGATTGGTGATTTCTTGGCAGATTTCTTTTTGGCAACACTATTTTTGGCAACTTAGCTGTTTTCGTGTATCATGTTACTGTTAAAAATATTCAGTTCGGTCCATAATTTAACCATGAATCGACTAACAAATGAATAACGCTTGCAGATTTTTTTTTTAACGAGAGGTAACACTCAGGCAATTAATGCCTACTACTATTACTAGGTGTTACCTTCTTTAGGAAAGGGATAGTGACAGAGAAGATAGGTGGTGAAGGAAGAGATAGAAGAAAGCTTCATTCTTTTACAACTCTGCTTTTTGCATGTTTTTAATAATTGTGATTAAATTTTGCACCAAATTACATTATTGAACATTAAACCAGCAACACGCGGATAAAGGAAAATATCGCTGCTGTATCAGCCAGTGTTGTTGATGACCGTGAATTATCGATTCGGCGCCATTCGCAGCAATTGGGCCTCTGTTACTTTTTTTTTTGCCCAAAATGGAAGAACTGGACTTGGCTGACATGTGATTTCAGCAAGACGGTGCCCATCACGCGAAACAATGGTCCAATTGAGAGGCGAGTTCGGTGAACAGTTTATTTCACGTTTGGATCCGGTCAATTGTGCGACTTAAAGCCTTTAGAATATTTTTCGTGGGGCGATGTTCAAGCCCATATCTATAGGGACAAGCTTGCAACGGTTGACGCAATGGAAAACAATATTGAATAATTTATTCGTGAGATACCGGGCGATATTATGGAGAAATTATGCCAAAATTGGACCCAGCGTATGAACCATTTCAGATATATCCGCTGTCAACATTTATATGAAATTATCTTTAAACATTGAACTATATAGATCTTTCCACTGACTCAAATAAAGATTTCATAAATTTCTCTAAGCTTTATGTGTTTTTTTTTTAAATCAAATACGAAAGTTCTTAAAAAATTACCCTATGTTATTGTTTGTATACGTTTGTGTGGGTACGTTGGGTATAATTTTTTTTTCAAAAACGAAAACACTCTTATATTCAGGCATGTTCTGAAAATCATGCAGATATTTTTTCACTTTTTGTTTTAAATTTTTCTATTGTATAGAACATTAAATATCATTTCTGAAAGAAATTTATCGTATATGGTTTGAAAAGCGTCTGCAGGACCTTTATTGCCTTTAAAATCACCTGAGATTTGAAAAATGTAATATCAAAACTTGCCTGATATTCAAAATTTCAGTTACAAAACAGGCCTCAAAGATGATCTCTATTATAAATAGAGATCACTCACCTTCCACTTTCATGTATAAGTCGTTTTCCCGCTGTTGTCTGCCAGATATCGACACACGGAGAAAATAGTGCCTACTAAATACCTCATAAAATAGAATAAAATTAATAAGAAATCTCTATGGTTTTTTTTTCAATAAGGAAATCTTATTCATTTCATAGAGAAAACCTTTTTGAAAAAATCAAGAAGAAATCTAGTAGTTTTTATCAGGTTATCTTATTGATTTTTTCAATAAACAAATTACGTCTTTATTCTCTGTACTTATGTATTTTCATTTAAATTCTATACCATATACATATGTATGTAGTATATTGTAGATGTTATTTATTTATACATACACATTATGTGATTTTCTCAACTAACTTACTCACCAAGTATTGAACCAGCAAACTTCTACCTGATAGATAAGCACTCTACTCAATATGCTAACAAGCAGCCTGAATAACCATTGAAATTATTGAGCATACATTCTTATACAAAAATCAGGCATGTTCTGAAAATCACATTTTTCAAATCACTAGTGATTTGAAAAGTAATAATGGCCCTGTAGACGTTTTTAAAATCATATACGATAAATTTCATTCAAAAATGATATTTGATTACAATAGAAAAATTAAAAAAAAGAGCGAACATATATCTGCATGACCATTATTACTTTTGAAATCACATACTGATTTGAAAAAAGTGATTTTCAGAACATGCCTGCATGTATATTTATAGAAACGAAATAACAAGACACCTCATAAAATCAAGAAGATTTCCTTATTAAAAAATCAATAAGGCCCAATTCATACGAGGACTTAAAAATCTTGTTTTATTTTAAATTCTCTTTAAAAGTTGCTTCCAAAAACATTGTACATTCATACTAGGGATGGGCAAATGAAAAAAAATGTATCGATATATATCGTATCGATATTATTGAACAGCATCGATATATATTTTTTTAAAACATCGATATTCCGATATATCGATATTTTTTGCCCACAAATGTTGCATAAATCTTTTAAGTTTAAAATAAATACACATACTAAAATATCGTGCCATAACCGCCAAAAAAGTTTAAACGACGTCATTTTGAGAACTTAATATTTTGTTAGCGATTTTAAATATTAACATTCTTATTTATAAAAATTATTGAGGCTTAATAATTTTTATAAATAAGGCTCTTAATCATTTTTTTATGAATGCTCAGTGTCGAACAATTCAAACTTCATCGTTATAGAATACGAGAAATATGTACTGGGCATCCATTAAATAATGATTTAATATTTAGAGAAATCGCGAAAAACTATCTAACTTAAATTTTAATGAACTCTAATAGTGAAGAAAACCAAAGTTGATATTGAGCTCCTTAAGGCTTCATTAGTCTTTACTTTCTGTTGCCGTTCTGTTTCTAAGTTTTAATTGTTACTTTTTCTGTAATAAATTTGAAACTAAAGTGATGAGTTTTGCATCGTCCATTGATATGTTTCAATATAGTTTAATGTTTTTCTGGTAAAAATTTAATTTTTTCGAATTCGTAAATTCCTAAACCTTTCGAAAGGTTTTTATTTTACTTATGCTGACACCTACTACATACATTACATTACTTAATAGTTTTTTGATTTTGACAGGTTGAACCGAAACAGAATAGAATGAAAGAGGAAAACTAACGGCTTGTATAAGATTTCTATAAACAAAAAAGAGTCATCTGATTAGTAACAGAACAGAAAGTAAAAACTAATTCTGCCTTGAGGCTTATACCCACACCATATTTGACATTTAGCTTCGTTAATAAATAAACGTCAGCTAGATTAGTGGGGTCACCTTATAGATGCGTCTTTTCTGTTATGAAGTTTCTCTATTTTTTGTTCGCATCACTAGCAGTCATGCCAACATCTTAGCGTTAAAATTTATAGAGCTCTTAAAAATATCGAAACCCGATACTCGTAAATTAGAATCGATGTATCGATATATCGGTTTTTGAAATATCGGCGATATATATCGATATTTATTTTTTCAAATATCGATATTTCGATATATCGATATTTTTTGCTCATCCCTAATTCATACGATGATTTTTTCCATGTTTCTAGGTTTGATTTTTTTTGCCTTCAAAAATGGTATCAGTGTTGCCAGTAGATTTTAAAAAATCCATTTCCCCTACATGATAAAAAATGTTCTAATACCAAAATCTACAAATTTCATTAAATTAAATTTAAAAAAAGATTAATTAAAAACATTTAAGTCCTTATTTTGACATACATATGTAATTCTTGTGTATTAAATTATTTAAAGTTACTACTTCTGCGTTCGAAATTAATGCATACTTCTTACAGATTTTCAGAAATTATCTTATATATAAAACAAATTTAACATAAAGCTGCATTTGAGATTTCTCCATTAATGGATTTTATTAAGATTTAAGATAGATAGATGTAAGCGTAATTTCTTTAATTATTAAATCCTTGTTTAATTGATGCCCATATTATATTTCCTGAGGTGCCTGCCATTAGAAAAAATTATGTGTAATTTCGAGCAAAAACAAATTTTGAAACGGCTTATGAGCAAAAATATATTTCAATTATAGTTCTTTTTTTATTTATATACAAAAAATGCTATCTGAGTATAAAAAATTCCTACGTTTTGTCAAAGTATTATTAATACTTATAAATAAAGAATCGTTTTGGCCAAAATAAAATATTTGCCCGATATTCCCTATACTCCTATATTAGCGACAAAATAACCTACAGGTAACACTGTTTTCTATTATAAAAATCTGTTGTCGTATTGAATGAAAAAATAAAATAAAGTAACATACCAAAAATTAAAATATGTGTAAAGAAAATTTGAAAAAAAAACTCTGAAAACGGAAAATGTAATTTTTTCTCCCCTTTGCTTTTCTATACCGTTCGCCTACAAATTACAAAAATCGTGTTTCAAAAAATCATTGAAAAATCAACGTGTGAATTAGATGTAAGATGTCATACACATAATCATATAGGAACCTACAAAAAACAAGAAGAAAACCTTTTTAAAAAAATCAATAAGGCAACCTAATAAAATCAATAAGAAAACATTTAAAAAAAATCAAGAAGGCAACCTAATAAAATCAATAAGAAATCCCCTTAGTTTACAATTTATAAGAAAACCTAATAGAATCAACAAGTTTTTCTCTATGGATTGTTTTTTTGGTGCCAAAAATAACGGAAATTGAGTAAAAAAAGTTGTTAATAATAAGATTTCTTCTTGATTTTATGTGGTTTTCTTCTTGATAAAATTAATAAGATTTACCACATAAAAATAATAAGGAATCTCTATGAAAAAATCTTCGCTTCTTTCTGCTGGGATACCCCTTAGCCTAAAAACGGTTCATAGAGAAAATCTTTTTGATTCTATGAGGCAGTTTTTTCTCTGTGCATCTTGGCACAGAAACTATTTTGAAACAAATGAGGTTGCCGAGAACAAAGACACATTGTTAACATAATGGTTTCGGGTCTGACTGAACTTTGATATTTAAAACTATTTCCGGGTCTTAACCTCAGATACTCCAATGTGAGTTATGAGAAAAGTAATAAGAGCCACAAACAAGCAATCAGCGCATTGTTGTCAAAGTTGATTCTTATGGTTACAATGTTTGGCAGCTTTATATCTGTATATGATATATAAGAAATTTATTATTCGACATATTGTCATAAGTTTCTTTTAATTTGAAATTTATTTGCTGGTGGTTCAGCGATGTCTATATGCATTTCATTGTTGCTGTAACAAAGTCAAAGTCTGTACATAAGATAAGAGGTTTGTGACTGTTCAAAATATGTGGTTAAAGTCTACTGACGATTTGTTACAGCAACAATGAAATGCATATAGACATCGCTGAACCACCAGCAAATAAATTTCAAATGTATATGATATAGTTATAAAATTGTAATCGAATGCGACAACTATGTCCCAGTTCCACGCGTTTGGGTTCGCAATCTTTCTGG
Source organism: Tachina lurida (assembly GCA_944452675.1). Classification (NCBI taxonomy): domain Eukaryota; kingdom Metazoa; phylum Arthropoda; class Insecta; order Diptera; family Tachinidae; genus Tachina; species Tachina lurida. Next base: position 30,385,644 of record OX101755.1, on the reverse strand, counting down.
ACGATAAACAGCTGTTTTGCGTCCTACTAAGAAATACCAGCACGACAAGTCGAATAAAAAATCGAAGCATACGGTACAATAAACATTTCCATTCCAAATTGCTTGCCACTATTTATCATAGTTCAAGCGAAGACAGATGTAAATATCGGTCACTTTCTTATTCGTTGTCGACATCATGCTGCAGAAAGAGAAACTGATAATAGGGAAGTATCTGGGTCAAGTAGATGACCGTATATTGTAAGTCATGTTTGAATAAAACTGGGAAATGATTACCTGTATATCCAAAATATTGGTCTAATCTAAAGGTGGTATGTCTCATGTACAGCTTTGTGAGTGCATTACTCATTAGATAACTATGTGCGGCAGCCCATCCAGTTAGTAACTAGCGAGACCTTATCAGTTAGGTTTTGGCCATCAGTGAGCTACCAACCTCCTCATATAGTCTTAAGATAACATACAACGCGGCTGCAAAACTATTCAACCAGTTGCCACATAAATATCGGGGTCTTATATGTTTTGTGTCTTTTGTAGTGACCCTCGGTCGGTACTACCTAATCACTAAAATAACGAAGAAACGGACGTACATACATATATTTAAATAAGTAAAGTGCTAACGGGCACCGTTAACCCGTGGTTATGTATCCTTGCTGCATTTTAAAGGGATGATGTCAACCTCTTGAGGAGTTGATCTCCCCTTGACTAAATGATGGTGAGGTTGCCTTTAGAAAAGCATATGGGTGCTGTTGGTAAAATATACAGACCCTCAGGAAATGTTTACTTGTTCCCTAAAGGGAACACGTCAGCAATGTGCTGATTCAAAGTTTAACGGAAGCCGCTTTGCAGCACGAGTGTTAAATTGGCAAGCCCTCATGAACCTGGTCTGGTCTAGTCATGTCTAGTCAATTGGAAAATAGGAGCAGCATAGATTTAAGTGTACTCTATGCTAAGAGCACAGTGAGATAGGAAGGTCATTACAAGTGCTAGATTTGTCTGATGGCACCAGTTGTATTGCTTTTGAGGGTCTTTGTGATTTGTGACTTATTTGCATAGAAATGCGACTTAAGAAAATGTCGCAAGGAAAGGTCTAACGGGGTCAAATCGCATATTCTCTGTGAACCATCTCTACATGAGATGACCAAGCTATCAAATTGCTCGTTTGGAATATCCAATGTGGCATGAATTTACGAGGTATATTGTCTCAAAAAAATATGGACGTGAATTGGTATCATTCGAAATGTGACAATTTTGTTTGTTGACATACGCATTCATCCATAAATAGTCCTTATCTCTAAAGATTAAAATAAGGTCCAGTTTCCAGCTGCTTTAGGTCACAATTAGCGAACTTATTTTATTGTTTTTGGTCTCTTACCCTCAGCTCCTGCGTCCGTTGAATTTTTTTACCGGTGCATGCACAAGTTAGTTCAAGTAGAGTTATTGTGAGCTACCTATCCGAAATCGGCTGTTTCAATTTCTCCTGCGCACTATCACGTACCGTGGCGATGTCTTCAGTAGATCTACTCTTTAGTCTAAGTATGGGTTTTGGTGGACTAAAAATTATCCACCGCGAATATTCCTCTCGAGACGACGATTATGGTAGTCGTAAAATGAGCGAAACGCGCGGAAAGTTGCCCGAAAAGAACACCCATTTGGATGGAACAATATTATCATTTGCACATATTGTTAAACGACATATACATTCATGGTGATTCATCAAAACAGCCAATTTGACAGATGAGGGCTCTCACAATGTGGTTTATGTCAATTGTCAAAGTTCGGACGTGTCATAGAAAATTACTATTTCAGTGTTTGCTTATGAATAAATTTGTAATCAAGAGATTCTTCGTTTGTGATCAAGAGATTGAAGACGTTAAGACCTTCTTCTAACTGAGTAGCAGAATTGACACAACTCGTGGGTCAGCAGCAGATATATCTAGCCGCATAAATAAGGCGCGGAGTGCATTTGTCTAGTTGAACCTGATTTGGAAATCCTCTAATATTTCGAAACAAACCAAAATCAATATACTTAATTAACTCAAATATAAAATTCACTCTGTTTTATGGCTGCGAGACTTGAAACATGGCACCACGTGACTTACAATACCTTCAGGTAAGAGTAATTCTAAAATCTTACGGATTTTCTGGTCTGAAAAAATATGCAACAACCAACTCTGGATCAAGGCAAGCCTATTAGGATGGAAAGAAGCAAGCGGAAATGGAGTTGAATAGGTCACACCCTCCATAAGCCAGACCATGATATTGCCAAGGAATGCCTAGATTGGAACTCGCAGCGAAACAGGCAAGTCGGGAGTCCATCACATACCTGGAAGCGGCAACCGACAACAAAACTTTCGAGATTGCGTGTGAAGTGGAACGAAGTCAAGCATCGAGCCGAAGATTGAGATTACTGGAACCACCTTGTTATGGACCTATGCTCCCTCTAGGGGTGTGCTTCGCTACCCCTCCCCTTCCCTCCCCTCCCCGCAAAAAATAAATAAATATATATATACGGCATTGGTGGTGCAATATGAAAATTGGATTTTGCCACACCCCTCTGCGCGCAGACCGAAACTCAAAAATCGGACTTCACAGTGTCACCCGCCTAAATATTTTGAAGATTCCCTGAAAATTTCATCAAAATCGGCCCAGCCGTTTTGGAGTCCATACTTTACATACATACACACATCCTGTTTTATATATATATATATATATATATATATATATATATATATACATATATATATCTGTAATCATATAGGTAGGAATATGTGGTCCTGGATACAGCGTAGGCTTTTTGAATGAGAAAACGTCAAAATCCTTGAAATATGTGGATTTCCTGATCATGTAGAAAGTAATCTTATATACGTATCTGGGCTAGAATATCTACTAATTTTCGAGATATTACACGATTACGCAGACTTGATGGAGTTCCAGGAAATTGTAAACTTAATCATTTGACCATCGTATAGTTATTTCAACCTTAAGCTCTTAAAGGTACGGTCATGCTTGGCAAATATTTGCCCAGATAAGCGTAACCACTAAATACTAATGACATATCTTTTGATTCAGACAGGTATTTATTAAGTTAAACAATTTCATAGACAATGGCATAGAATTCAATATTATTTTGAAACTGTTTAACTTACCAAAGCCCAAGGTCAAAGTCGGAATGGACAGATACATTACAATTTTAAAGCGCGGGCACAGCCCGAATTCTACTAAAATTGCATCTGTTCCAAAGATGTCCAGGGATAACAGCGCATCCTCTACTAATCGGCAAAACCGTTTTAAAATATTGCAAGATGATAATGAAAAACCCGCTGAATCTGCGAATAAAACCTCCAAGCCGCCACCAATCTATTTAAGAGAAAAAAACTCAAACGCTCTAATTAAAAAATTAATTTCGGTCATTGGTGAGAATAAATTTCACATTGTTCCAATAAAACGTGGTAATATTGATGAAACGAAAATTCAAATTTATGAAGAAAAAGATTTTCGCACAATGGTTTCTGAACTTGATAAAAGTAAAACAAATTTCTACACATATCAGCTCAAGAGTGCTAAAGGTATGCAGATTGTGTTGAAGGGCATAGATTCCTATGTTGCTCCCGAAGAAGTAAAAGATGCTCTCGTCCTCCAGCGCTTTAAAGTAAAAAATGTATCGAACATAATAAATAGGGAAAAGATCCCTCAACCTCTATTTCGCGTTGAACTTGAGCCAAATGATATAAAATTGAAAAAGAGTGAGACCCATCCAATATATAATTTAAGATATCTCTTATATCGAAAAATAACCGTTGAAGAACCACACAAGCGTTCAGGACCCGTACAGTGCCATAATTGTCAAGAATATGGACATACTAAAACTTACTGCAAATTACCTACTGTTTGTGTTGTGTGCGGCGAGTTGCACGGCACTGCTAGTTGCAATAAACCGAAAGATCAAAGTAACAAAAAATGCAGTAATTGTGGAGAAAATCACACGGCTAACTACAGAGGTTGTCCTGTGTACTCTTTCGTCAAACAGACTATGAGGCAAACGCCTAAATTGGCCACAGCCCAATCAGCAAACGCTTTAACAGCCACTATTGCGCAAGTGAGCCAACCAGTTAGTTCCCGTGTATCGTATGCCGATGCTGCTAAAACAAATTCTATTCATACACAAAATATTTCACCACCAAATAATTCAACAAATACAAACTCGAACTTTAATTTCAATCGCCTTGAAGCTACTATTGATAATCTGGTGCAAACTATAAATAATTTTACAACAAATATGACTAGCATGATGCAAGAAATGCTGCGAATGCAGAATACATTGCTTCAAGCTTTAGTTAACAAACCATGAACACGTTAAAAATATGTTTTTGGAACGCAAACGGCATTCGCCAACATAGAAATGCACTTGAGCACTTCCTCACGGAAAAAAATATTGATATAATGTTGGTCTCTGAGACTCATTTGACTTCGAAAAGCCTTTTTAAAATGTATGGCTACACCTTATGTGATTCAAAGGACCCGAGAGGAAGAGCATGCGGTGGATCAGCGGTTTTAATAAAGTCAAGACTCAAGCATTATATTATTGATAACATTTGTGAAGAACATTTGCAAGCAACGAATATTTGTGTCGAAAATTTTTGCACTAATTTTGTCATATCATCCATTTACTCCCCTCCTAGATTCGCAATTACTGAGAATCAATATGAGGATTTTTACAAATCTCTGGGCCCTTGTTTCATAGCAGCCGGCGACTATAATGCTAAACATACGTTCTGGGGTTCGCGTCTTATTACACCCAGAGGTCGAGCGTTGTTCAATACAATTTCCAAAATGGGCTTGGATGTCATTTCGAGTGGGGAGCCCACTTATTGACCTACTGACATACGTAAAATTCCGGATGTAATAGATTTTGGCGTTATGAAAAATATCTCTAGGGATTTAATTCAAATTGAAGCTTCTCTAGATCTTTCGTCCGATCACTCTCCCACGATCGTTACAATTTGTGGCCCATTGAGAAGTGACTTACCTCACCCATATGCGAATTTGATAAATCGTGTTAATTGGCTGGGATTTAAAAAATATCTTAGTAGTCATTGCACGGAAAATATTACGCTAAGAACATCTGATGATATTGAAACTAACATTGCCAATCTTAACGAAAATATTAAGCAGGCTGCTAAACATGCTACTACCTCCCATCCGCAGACTGGGTTTAATAAAATTTATTCTACCGATATTGAACGTGCCGTATGCGAAAAAAGAAGAGCTAGAACGGAATGGCAACAGCACAGATCACCACAAAATAAAATCAGATTTAAAGAGTGCACTAAACGACTCCAAGAGTTGCTTGCATCTGAAAAAATTGCATCTCTTAAAAATTATCTGGAGGGTCTTGATGTTACACCGGCGTCTAATTACTCCTTGTGGCGCGCTGCCAGAAAGCTTAAAACACCCGTTGAGTTTAAACCACCTCTGCGCACATCTACCGGAGGTTGGGCAAGAAGCGATACTGAAAAAGGTAACATATTTGCTGACCATTTGAAATACGTATTTACCCCAAACACATGTACTGGTGTAATTGATTTGCCAAATGTAGACGCTCTACCCCCTCAACTAATAAAGTTTAAGACGCGTGATGTACAAAAAGTAATTGCTGAACTCAACCCGAAGAAAGCTCCGGGTTTTGATGGAATTAGTAACCAGATGCTGATGAAGTTGCCTCGTATTGCAATTAGAATACTGTTATTTATTTTCAATGCCATTTTACGACTGGAGTATTATCCACACAGCTGGAAACTTCCCAAAGTTAAAATGATTCCAAAGCCAGGCAAAGATCTTACCAAGGCTGAGTCATATAGGCCAATAAGTCTGCTATCAACAATGTCAAAGCTTTTCGAAAAACTGCTCATGACAAAATTGTCCCCAATTCTAGTTCGTAGTGGGTGCATACCGGACCATCAATTTGGTTTTAGAAGTCAGCATAGCAGCATTGAACAAACTCATAGATTGGTCCAATTTATAAGAAGAACATTTGAAGAAAGGAAGTATTGTTCTGCGCTGTTTATCGACGTTTCTCAGGCATTTGATAAAGTGTGGCATGAAGGACTAATTTTAAAATTAAAAACATACCTGCCAATAAACGTTGTAAGTCTTTTGGAAAGTTACATTACTGCCCGCAAGTTCACTGTTGTGGAAGGAGACTTTATGAGCATGCCTGAAACTATCTCATCCGGTGTGCCACAGGGGAGTATACTGGGGCCAGTTTTGTATTTGATTTATACTTGTGATATGCCTCTGAGCAGCAATATCCACACTTCCACATTTGCTGATGATACAGCCTGCCTTAGTATGCATGAAAATCCTTACGAAGCATCCCGATATCTTCAAGAACACATTACCCAGCTGGAACTATGGTTAAACTTATGGAGAATTAAGGTAAACGAACAAAAGTGTGTTCAAGTAACATATACATTACGAAGAGATACTTGTTCACCCATTCGGATTAACAATCAAGTTGTCTTCAACATACTCATGTGAAATATCTTGGAATACACCTTGATCGACGGCTTACTTGGAAATACCATATTGACTCTAAGTTAACCCAAATGAAACTAAAATTAACTCAGGTACATTGGATGATTGGTAGAAATTCAACCCTCAGTCTAGATTGCAAACTTTTGATATACAAGTCTATTTTGAAACCCATATGGTGCTACGGAATTCAACTATGGGGCACTGCTTCAGCTTCCAATGTCGAGAGAATCCAACGAAGGCAAAATAAAATTTTGCGATTAATAACATCGGCTCCATGGTATAAAAAAATCTCAAATATACATTGTGATTTAAACATGACACTAGTGGTTGAAGAAATTGCAAAATATGCAGGCAAATATTTAACAAAACTCGAGTCACATCCTAATCCGCTTGCCCGTAATATTTTGAACTTTATGCCCCTTTCAGATTAGGCAACTTTACTTGCGCAAGTCCTGTGTTTGTGGGTGTGAGAGGAAAGGTCGGTTTGAAGGGGAACGAATTGCCGAGATTTAAGTACAGACTTGCTTGTACTTGGCAATTCTGTACTTGTACTTGGCAATTATGTATATTCAAGTATATCTTTAACTAAATTATTTTTTTCTTCAACTTCCATTGTATACACCAAATTTAAAATCACTTTCACAATTACAATGAATACAGAAATGAAACAAAACGTCAACAAATTAAAAAAAAATCAAGCATAAGAAAATTAAACTTTCTCAACAAAGTTGCTGAATGTGAACATAAAAGCAAGTTCAAAAGAAAATAAATAAAAATGATAATTATACTTGCGCAATTAAAGTTGCCTAATCTGAAAGGGGCCTTACTGGACACGTCCGCCTAAAAAAGAGGGATACAAGTGCTCTTATACTCAACACTCCAGATGGGACTGCTTGAAAATACTTTTTATTTTATTTTATTTTTTCTTCCTTTTGATTATCACTACTTATGTATTATTTATAACTATCTCTAAATTTATGTCCGACAGTGGTCGGGCCTAATAATTATATTTTAGATTTAAGATTTGAATACTTATTGTTAGTTCATATTTGAAGATACAATAAATAAAAATATGTATTAAAAAAAAAAAAAAACTTAATAAATACGTGTCTATATCAAAAGGGTTCTCATTAGTATTTAATGGTTGCGCTTATTTGGGCAAATATTTGCCAACTATGACCATACTTAAAGACTTCTATTTAAAAATTATGGAAATTAAATTCAAAACAAACCCCAGACTTTAATATGTTAATTGAAAGAGAAATCTTATTTACATTTGCTGCTCACACTTGTTATTACAATAAAATAATGTAGCGATTGGCCAGGCCAACTTATTTCAGTTGAATTTCTTTTAAAACACTTTCGAGTTAAGTGTTTGGCCGTTGAAGCTTCATTATTTACATAAAAAAACTTTTATTATGGCGTGTAAAACTAAAAAAAAAAAGAAAATCCCTTGTTGGATTACTTTCCTAAAAGTAAGCAAGAAATACTTTTGAAATTTCCATTAAATAGCAACCGTTTGAAATAAACACGAATATGGAGCACAGATTTACCAGCTGCATGAACTAAATAAGATATTGCATAGATTTTTTTTTTAATAAATGTTCATTACTGGCGTAATATATACATACATACACACATACATTCACATTTACATTTACTTACTTGAGGAGACTTTAATTCGTTCCAAATTTCCGAAAAGCTTAGTTAAATTTTTAAGTAATTGTTGGCAAAAACTTCAAATATTTATTTTTTTTGCTATCGTTACAAGAGGATTTTGTTAAGTGTAATTAGTTTGGGATTTTGGAATCAAAAGGATTATTTACAATACATAGTTTTTTGGTTTTGCTTTTATGTCTTAAAGTATTTTGCTTCCATTAAATTTCATGATTTAATTGTATTTAATTTTGGTTCTTCTTAGTAATACATCTCACCACACTTGGAGGATTTTTAGACGTTCTTTTTTTTAAAGCATGAGCACTGATACCAGAAGAAAGGAAGGAAGGAAGGAAGGAAGGTGCCAGGAGCAGAAAGTGCCTTAAGAATATACAAGACTTAATGAGGAGTCTATGATGAAAAATAGAATTTTAATTACAACAAACACTCGCGTAATAAGTTCGTTTAAGCAGGTCTTTTTTTTCTTTAAATCGCATATGTATGTGTGTGTAGGTGTAGGCTTGTTTGCGTATGTACGCAAAAGTTTGAGTAGCTGCGTCTGTATTAGTGCACTTGATATTCGCCTGCTGTGTACATGTGTATGTGTGTAAGTGTGAGTAAGTGCGTTTTACTGTGTTCGCTTAAGTTGTTCCTTTTAAAAATTTTTAACACTTCTCTTGACGCCTTACTTTTTGGTTTTACTTTGCTGTTAACATTTGTTTAAACGAGTTCTTTTTATAAATTTTCTTTTTATCATAAATAAAAATTTTAAAAAATTCATACTTTTGTTATTTCCTTTCTAATTCAATATTAACTTCTTTAACATTTTGTTGTTGTTGGAAATTTGTATTTTTAGCGTTCAGTTGTTCTGTAATTTGCTTGTATATGTTCTCGGTTGAAAATGCTTTAAAATACTGAAATTATTTTGTGCTAAAGCGTCAGTAGCAGACATTTGCCTGCTTCTCGCTTACTTTTTATTTTTCCTTTTTCTTTATTATTGTTGGTTTCTATTCAACAACAAAAACAAAATATACAGAAAAAACAAACTTTATATAGTATGTACTACATACATATATATGTACATACATACATACATATGCACGTATGTACGAAATTGGATGGAGTGCTGGAATTTTGACGTGAATGTAGGATACATACATATGTATATCTGTGTGTATGTGAGCGCATGTATGTTCATGCAGAACTCATACAAATACACTGTGCCACAAAAGTCTAAGGACGATCGCAACTTCAAATGCATTTCGAACAATTGTTGTAGGTTGGCGTTGGCTGAAGTAGTTAACACGTTGACTACAAAACCGAAGGTCCTGGGTTCGAGCCCGGTCTCTGACAGTCATAAAATAACAACACTATGCATATTTCTGATCTGCATTAGAGTCTCTTTGTATCAATTGTTTCAGGAAAGAAAGTTCAAGTGATAAAGACATAGACAATGGTTACTGAATTACACCGGCTTCAGCGGTGTAGCGCTCTCCTTCGTCAATATTGTGTAGGAGACACATCGGCGAAGTAAAATAACCAACCAAATTGCTACCATGCATAGTTTTGAACTTTAATCCGCCTTATTGTCACTAGAGGCGCTGCAATGCTGCATTTTAATAATATAACAAGCAAACAAGCAGAGTTCTAAAAGAATGAAGCTATCTTCTATCTCTACCTTCACCACCTGTCTTCTCTATCACTATCCCTTTCTTAAAGAAGGCAACACCTAGTAATAGTTGTATGCATTCATTGCCTGAATATTAATTCTCTTAACAAAAATATATAATTTTTTATACAGCCTTACGTTCCTTTTTACAATCCATGATTAATGCATTAAACACATTCACCACAGCCGGCTACACGAACACACGACTTCAAATGCCTCGTAGCCAGCTACTTAATTATTTTGGAGACGACAGCAGCACCATCTGCAGCTGATATTTAAGTACAAATACATAGTTCAGTATTGCCACTTTCGTATATTTTGCATTTATAAAAATTAGTTTTTCTTTTAAAATGTACTTATTTCACGTAAAAGTACAAAAATAAATCAATTTATTCTTTACATCGATTTTTGGATATTGTTTCTGGTAAATAATATGAAATATTTGTACGATGTCATTCATTCAACATTTTGTATTACAACACTGCATTCACTCAATGTAGCCAAAGAAATAGAAATTAGTTTAATTGGAGTACAACGACAAAATCAGCATAGACAACAACCTGTCGCCGTGTTGCCTTGCTTGCTGTCTTCAAAATGATCATTCTCATATAAACATGTGTATTCTATCCTTGACATTTGGTAGTCGGTAGCTTGCTGTGGTGAATGTGTTTAATGCATAAGAGTTAACGTGAACCTTAATTGTAAGGTCTTCACACAAAACGTGCAGTTAAAGTCCTTTCAGCTTTTAATTGTACATTGTGAAAAGAGCCATTATACTAATTTTATGAAATTAATCAAATATGTACAGCTCTCTCTTATATCACACTTTATACTGCAGCTACAAGTTCAAGTCTTACTTAAAAAATTTTCAACTTATGTGAATTCCTAGCTGTGACGTAGTCTGCACTCAAGTTAATAAAATTAGTAATTTAATAGAAAAATAAGGAAAGAAAGAAAGAAATAGTAAGAAAATATTGGATGAGGCCATTTTTAGCAACAAGGTTTGTAAATTTTCTTAAAGTCAAATTTCACTTTAAGGTCCACGAAAACAAGTTTAATTTAACATTTTTGGCAACGATTTTATTTCATAAATTTTACTTGTGAATTCAACATGATTTACAGTTATCTTCAAATAATATTTTTCCTTTTGAAATAACTTTATTTCATGTTGATTAAGTATAACATAGCTGTTAAAATCAAAATTAAGAATCGTGTTCAAACAAAGTTATTTCAAGTTGAAACAACATGAATTTATTAATTTAATGTAGTAATTTTATTGTTGTAATTAATTTACCTACGTGATTGTATGTATTGGTACAGTCATCAGGAAAATTATGTGTCTTATGTGAACTTGACTCCCAAGATTTGAACTTGAACTCACTGTAGATACACACTAAATAAATACCTTTATTAATTAAATTTTAATTCAATATGGTTTAATTTATTATTTTTTTATTTTTATTTTTTATTTTGAAATTTAAGTTAAAACAAAAAACTCAAGCTGCGTAGCTACTTTGGCTTGCCTGCAGACTAATTCACTGACTACTAGCCAGCAGTAGGAAGTTTTCGCTGATAATACGAATTTTGTCGGTTATTTACGAACACCAAACCAACAACAACAAAGTCAAGTCACACAACTGAGCACAATAGTGAACTGTAACTGTAAATAAGTCAAATAAATACCAACACACTTAAGTAACATATGTGACCTTCTCCGACAAAAGAGACCTAGTGTGTCAAAAAACAGGTGTGTGCCAAAATCGATAAAAATGAGAAAAACATTAAAATTTTATTTTTTAAATGCGGGTTTCTCAAAACTTCATTTGCGCACACTAGGTCCCTTTTCTCGGAGAAGATCACATATGGCTAATAAATTTAATAGGATATTCAATCAAAATTGCGACATGTTGATTTTACATTGATATTATTTTTCTGTGGTTATATAACTCTAGGAATCGTAACCTATCCTTGTATTTATTACTTTTATTCACAAATATATTTAAATATTTACATTAAATAAATGTTCGAAACTGTGCAATCTTTGCTTTTTTTTCTCTTTTGTTTGTAAGCTGTAATGTAATTTATTTACACAAACCTCGTAAGTTTGGCCAACAATTTTGACTCGTAAGCTAAAGCTGTTAAAGTATGCATTTCATAAACAACTTCTTCGAATAATCGGAGCAATTTAGTTTTTTGGCTTTCTTTATAAACTTTTTAATACATAAATATGGATATTTCTACAAAAGGTCCACCAGCATCGAAAATTATTTTATTAATAAACAAATTACACTGTGTGACAAAAATTAATGATGCCGAAATAACAGAGGTGTGTTACTATTTTTCTGGTAGATTTTGTCGAGTATAACAACAATCTATATTTGAAATTTTCCAAACACCTCCATCTCATGAGTTATGGGTAAAGTCCGGTTTTTTGTACCTGTTCGCACTTATCAACCTTTAACTAGGTTCAATATTAACCTATTTTGAATTTAAAAATGGATTTAGATAAAAGAAACGTAGACCTTTTGAACGATTTAAATTCTATTTCAGTAAACTTCAGATATACGTAAGTATTTTATTATCAATTTTATTTTTTCACATTTTTTTTTTAATTTTCTCAATTGGATTCGTTCTTACACATTATTTTTGTACAGACACCATACTATTTATAACCTTATTTATAATACATAATTGATTATAATTAAAAAGATGGTTTGTGTCAAAAAAATCCGATACAAACTGACTGAGTTATTAAATATTTTATTAGAAGACCTTTTCTTAAAAAACTACATGCATAATGGGTTTGGTGTTCTACTCGTATTTATGCTTTTTCAAGGTATTTAAGCTGATAGTTCAATTCAACAAACATAGATCAGCACATATTATAAAATTTGTACAGCAGTTGCCGTCAAAATTTTTTCTGTGGGAGCCACATTTTTCACATACACCAACCATACATACATAATAACTCAGTCAGTTTGTATCGGATTTTTTAGCACAAACCCTCTTTTTAATTATAATCAATTATGTATTATAAATAAGGTTATAAATAGTATGGTGTCTGTACAAAAATAATCCAATTGAGAAAATTAAAAAAAAAAATCTGAAAAAATAAAATTTATAATAAAATACTGAAGATTACTGGAATAAAATTTATATTGTTCAAAAGGTTTAAGTCTCTTCTATCTAAATCAATTTATAAGTTTAAAACTGGTTAATATTGAACTTAGTTAAAGGTTGATAAGCACAGTGTTGTTAAGGGTTTTTATGAGAACTCTTAAGATTGCCATTTGTGTAATTGGGCAAACTTTAGAGACTTGCTCATGAAGGCCGTTTTAACCTTTTATGTAAATTTGAAACAAACGTCAAAAAGTTCATTTAATAAAAGTAAAATAAGAAAATTTCAAGCAATTTTTAATTTGAAATATTTATATATTTCTATAAAAATAAAAAAGTGTGTATATGTGCCTAAAAATGCCTAAAGAAATCCAAAAAAGCAAGAAGTTGTGGTTTACAAAATGCAGAATTGCACAGCCTAAGTTTCCAAGTCAAAATTATTGGGCAAACTTAACAGGTTTGTGTAAATAAATTTCTATAAAATATTTGACGTTTTATTTACGAGAGTGTAAAAATGCACAATTGCACAGTTTGCGAAACTTTTGAACATTCTCATGAAAACCCTGATTATTTTTAACTTTTGTATTAAAAATTTTGAAATTTTTATAATATAAAATTGGCCAGAAAACTGAAAATGTATTTTCTATTGATTTTAGTTACTTTTAACGACATTTGTTTTTGGTAATGGTATTACTAGGAACACAACTGAGACTAATTTTTCAGTGCGAATTTGCGTCATAAGAAATAAAACACATTTGTGCATATGAAAATGAACACAACACCGCCGTAGAACGAAATTCGTCGTGCGTGACGAACTCTGAGATAGATTTATTTATATTTTGTACACCGACGAACGACGAAAAAACAATTTCTCTCTCTTTTTGCATACGCAATAACCAACTTTATCAGTTATAAGAGTAAATTCGTCGTTATTGCGCAACACACGACGAATTTGCGCAGCGAATTCTTATCGACGAATTCCTCAACGTGGACGAAATTCGTCGTTCTTCCTAGTTGTGTCCTAAGCATCTGTTATGACAATTTTATGAAATCTTTCTATAAAATTTATGCACATCGTAAAGTAAAAAACTCGCGAGCTTTCGAAGCTCACTACACCTTCATCATCAGCGTTTTTTTGTGTTTGGTCCACTTTCTGTGGTATCAGTTGATGTAGATTTCTGCTTTATATACTCAGCCTTTATTGCAAATGGAATATGTGAATTGTTTCGATTCATCGTATTACAATTTGTCGAAAGCTTTTTTTTGTAATGAAAGCTCAATTTTACCATCTCTAAACTTACAACAGTCTTTAATCAGAAATAATTTCTTAATCAGGCTTGAGTTCAGTAATTTCAATTCTTATGAATGAAATATTTTTATTAATTAATGTGAGTATCTAAAAAAGAGAAGAAAAATTAAACTAGACACTATTAGCTGGGGGAAATACCGATATTTTTCTGTGCAGCCACGCACTTCATCAGCACCCATGTCTATCTACTGGGGTAGAGATTATTATTAACATCAGCTATTTAACCTGAATTTCTATGAAAGTGGAATATGAGAATTGATTGTGTATACAATTATGGATTTACCTTTGGTAAACACATTTGTAAGTATCACTATTCATTTTCTGTTTTTCCATTTTCTATTTAGGTTAGCACGAAGTTATATCACTCTACCAATGTATGTTTAACTATTCTTACTTATCTTTTACGATCATCACATTAATTATTTTTACTTATTCTTGCCATTGTCGTTTGTTCTTTAATCTGATGAAGGTGTAGTGACCTTCGAAAATAGTTAGTTGTTCCGTTCTACTAAGTGTTTGTCAGAATATTTACAATTAACTTTGGTCTAATCAAATCATAAATATAAAACTAAAAATTATTCACATAAAATTTAAAAAATATCTACACGGCAGCTGGCACTAACAAAATTTGCAACATTTAAAACTTTTCACAATTTTTGAATAGCTTTTTTTTCATACACATATATATTTAAATTTGTTCAAAAATATTTATTTTAATAAATTATTTTTCATGTTGAAATTTTTTGAATATTTTTATTATTATTAAAAGTAAATTTGCAGAATATGGTTGCACGCAAATAGACGGGGTGACTAAGACCATATGTTCATGATGTTATTAATAGTATTCTTAAAAATTAAATTTTTTTTTATTATTTTTTCTTAAATAATTTTTGAAGTTTCTGATCAACAGTTCAGCTGCGTTTTCGCTAATACCTGGTGAATGTGTCTGCGCCAATGCCCTAACAAAATTTCATTTAATTTCATTTACAATTTGTTTCACGGTGGTTCCATGCTTCTTGCATTTGACTGTAGCTGGGCAATAATAAATAGATACCAAAAATACTGAAGCACATACAAAAGTTAACACAATTGTGCTTATGTATGTACGTACGTATGTGCAGATGTGCGGGTGTATATTTATACCATATAGTTAATCGCGGCGGCTTTAGTGTGCATGTGTTTGGTTGCTTGTGTTAGAGAGATTGTGAATGGAATATACATAATTAAAGCGGAAGTGGGAATGTAGGAGCCCACATACAATAACACTACACACAACATGTATGAATACGACTACTTATACGTTGAAGTTCGCCTAGTATTATCAAACACTAGCTTGCAAGAGCATTTGCGAAAAAAAATACCACACAGCTGAGCAACAACAGGAACGCAAATGTGAAAGAGGTTAAGAAAATAAAGCAATAAAAAACGGAAAATAAAAACCAACATGCGAAATACAAAATATGACGTTGATGTTATTCGTTCACCTACTAACCCAGACCCGAAGTTGCCCAATGTGTTGTATGTTGTGTTCTAATACAAACGAATTCAAAGCAATAAAAGATATTCTCAAAGTAAAAACAAAATCAAAAACAAAAACACAATTACGAAAGCATTTTCGTAGAATTTTTGTGTATTTCCAAATACCAGCGATGGATAACAGTTGATTTTGTGAAAAAACAAAACAAAATAAAATAAAACATATGTATCAAATAAAATTAAACAAAATAATATATACTAAAATGAAATAAAATAAATAAGAATTTGAAAAATTCATTTATTGTTGGCTCGCGCGTCTAGATGAATTTCGTGCTAAATCAACAAGAAATAAATTTTTTATTTATTTTTGACACGCGTTAAATAAAAATAAAATATTGAAATTAAATAAAATATTTGCATCATAATTTAAACAACATTTAAAAGATTATTTAAATTTATGAGATAAATTTGTTTTTATATAAATAAAAATAATAACAAATAAAAATTAAAAAAAAATATATACACTATAATAGGGCATTTACATCAGCAGAAAATCCAGCAGATTTTCATTAAAATCTTTATGAAAATATAAACCGTTTACACCAACTTTTTTTGACATTTATTAAGAATTTTTTATCCAAAACAAAACCCATTAACTGAAAAAATTCCAAAACTACAACCAAACAATTGCAATGTAGCCAATTCACACACCTTTTCAAGCAGACCGTAACTAATTCACTCACCTTTTGTTGTACAGGGTAGTAAAGAATAAATAAAAACATAAGATTTTTATTAGATTTCCTACAAATGTACTGAAAAATTAGATTTGGTTTTGTATGGGAAATCTGGAAAAAAGCAGCTTAATTTAGCTCGAATTCATGAAAGTACTAGATTTCGAGACAGTCTAAGTGCACTATAATAGGACATTTACATTTAATAAAAAGCTTTATGAAAATCTATACCATTTACACAATCTTTTTTTTTTTTTGACATTTATAAAGACTTTTCTATCCAAAACAAAACGCATTAACTGAAAAAAAATCCAAAACTACAACCAAACAATTGCAATGTAGCCAATTCACACACCTTTCTATGCAGACCATAACTAATTTAATTATCTTTTATAAAAATATTATGTAAGGGTAGTGAAAATAAAATAAAAATCTTAGATTTTATTTAAATTTCCTACAAATCTACTCACAAACTAGATTTTGTTTTGTATGGAAAATCTAGTACAAAGCAGCTAGATTTAGGTCGAAATCTCGTAAGTACTAGATTTCGAGATAATGTAAATGCCCTATAAGGGGCATTATTACAAATTGGCGTTAGTAATTGTAAAAGCTAGAATTTTATCGGACGTAGAAAAAGTTATTCATTATTACAACTTTACTTTGACCTAATGTGAGCTATAAGTTCAAGGGAAGTTCATCCTACCTGTTAGGTTCAAGTTAGGTTCTAATAATGAAAAATTTTTTATACGCCCGATAAAATCCTACCTTTAAGCAAAAAGCTAAAATTAATTTACATTCAGTGCTATAAAACATTTTTATTAATGTTACCTTTAGTGCTATTCTAAGTCGGTGATAATCAGGTTAGCGAATTCTACATTTATATGTTTTTAGGCCGGGGGGCAAATTACGGCATTCGATACAATTCGAAATTTACAAATAGAATATAAACTCTATTGAAATATTTCGTAATTTTCGTTCGATAAAAAAATTTGCCCCATGTTTTATTTAATTTAATCTAAATTACTTTCTTTTTACTACTTATCTCAGCAAACAATTAAAAACGTTATTACTTATATACTATGATTATCTTTATGTGGACAGTGCTCCAGAAAATTTGTAGCTAGTAGTTTTAGTAATGGACGAACTTTAGCAAATATATTGGACTTGCTTAAATCAATATTATCAGCGGCATGAATATTGCAATATATACATATGTAAAAATCCATCTCTGGATAAGGCTCAATCAATAAATTTTTTGAATCTGTTGCATTTTCCCGGTATATCCGCCTTCTGCTTACTTGAGTGTACCCACTGACTAAGAAAATTCCAACCAAACATTTTAGCTCTTCCATCTTGATGTTCGTTTACTTGTTTCTCTTATTAGCAGCCATTCTATTGGAGTTTGTTTAAGTGAAACATGAAAGAGGGGATGCCAAGTAATGGACTTTGATTGAAAGTCTTGTCTCTTCCAACTATACTTCATTATACGCTTCTTCAGAGGTTCTAGAATTTCACTTGGCTCCTTGGTCTCATCCTGATGTAGTTCTGATGACATTTCTGTATGCGCAGAAAGCTCTGCTGAAGCTCGAAATAAGTTTACTGGTAAATTATGAATGCTGACAGAATCTTCTTCGCCAGAGTTTTCCTCAGTCTAATCATCATTGGCAGCATCAGGTGGAAGTAAAAAAATATTTATATCCTTAGCTTAATTATTATAGTCAACTTCTTCTTCTAGAATAGTGGCAATTTCGTGCAGCATTAATGTTCTGAAATAATCAGCAATTAGATTAGAAAAAAAGAACACATTTGCTTATATTACTCATGCATAGATCTACTGTACCATGTATGGTACACCTACTTTAGAGACTTATCTTTCTCGCTAAAATAAAATAAACTCAATCTTTTCTTTTTCCAATAATATTTTACCTGCTTGTCTAATCTAACGAGTTATAACAAATATTAAAATTAATAATAAAAAAATATAAAACTTACCTTTTTGGAAGACATTGATTTTTGTTTGTTTTTTTCGTTTTATTCCCCTTTATTTAACAAATAAGCCGCCTAAATTTTTTTATAGTTTTACACTTAAAAAGAACACTTCTAATAATGTCGTTGCAACTAAGAAAAAAGAAATTTATTAATGTGTAAGTCAAAACTATTTTTCAAAGTTACTGTATCACATAGAGCACGGTAGGTATATATGGGTTAAGTAAGCACAACTTACATGTCCATGCAAACTACATACCGGCTGCATTACTTTACAGTAGTTACGTAACAGCTGCAGAGTAAAAAAAATACTTATTCTTCTTTGTGTGCTCATGATGCAGATGGTTCGATCTTCGAACAGTACTGACGGCATTTGTGTGTTTTTTAGATTTGTATGCGTTTATGAAAACAAGTTTTTATAGCCCGTAATAAGTAAGTGAGTAAAATGCTTGACTTCTAGCACAGCCCACTCTCAGCGGGCCTTTTGATTTCAATTTCAAAAACATATGGTTGCTTAAAAATTATGATATAATTTCGTTTCCTCAATATGTGAACTTAAGCATAATTAAGGGCCAATTTCATCAACTCTATTTAAATATCAATTCATATTAAATGTCGATTTTCGTTAATTTTTTTATGGGAAAATGGCTTTTAAATATGAATTGATATTTAAATAAGTTGGTGAAATTGGCTCTAAATCAAACAACGAAACAAAAATTAATTGGAAATGAAATATGTTAATTTCGTTGTTTGATTCAATTAGGCTTTTAAGTTCATATATTTAGGAAAACGAAGTTATATCTTTATTTTTAAGAAGCATATGACAGCAAAGATAATTGATGGGTTTTAAAGCAAAGCGGTACAAGTGGCAAAAAGAAAATTCCGAGTTATTAATCTTCAAAGTTTTATTTCCTGTTTAGTTTATTGCTAATAGCGAAACTTTCGGCCTATAGAGTTCAGTTTGGGGTTTTCATACAGGTCTGAATTTTTAGAGAGTGTTAGCTATAACAATTAACCCAACTCAATTTTTTTATTTTTGCCACTTGTAACCCTTTGCTTTTAAGCCCAGCAAATTGTAATTATTCCGATAAGGATTAGCAGAACGGAACAACATCCGCTTCTCTTCATCATCAACGTTTACATGTTTGGTGTACTTGGTATGATTCCAGTTAGTTTCAGAACACCGAAATACAAAGTTAGTATTAGTGCAAGCACTAATATGAAATAATTTAATTTAATTTATTAAGGAATTAATTGTTTTTATATTCGAAAAGATCTTTAATGAAAAAGAAAAAGGTAGAGTTAACAAATTTTTTTTTATAGAACAGTGTGACCAAACTCTAACTGTATGCACCTCCAAAGCTTTCAGCGTAACTAATCTTCAAAATAAATCAGTGAAAGAAATATTTTATTTTTTGATAATTTTTAAGAACTTATTTATACTGTTGGAAAATGCCAAGAACAAGTTATGGTATAGGAGTTGAGGTAAAGCAAGCCTAATAATCACTTTACCCCCCGTCTAGACTGGCAATTAATATGTTGGCAATATAGCAATAATGTCGGAAGAAATGCGAAAAAATATTGCTGATTGCTTTACTAGGCTATGGGAAATCGTAGCTCATAATATGGAAAAAGTCAACAGGGAAGGTGCATAGCATATTGGCCACGCTGACCACTACAGTTGCAATGACAAGGAAGTAAAACAAAGTAGCCTGCCTCTGCTCTGTTATTGTCTTGCTCTGGATCTCCTTGGCAGAATATCCTTCGGCAGCCTCTCCGAGTTATCGGAAATCGACCTCAAAAATTTGAGCTTTTATATTAGGATCAGTGGGTAGTATAGCCGCTGACTGTCCCCCTTGCCAAATTTTTACCTAATCGCACTTCCTCTAAATTAACTATTAACCATTCTCACCCTCTTCCCTCCTCCCTCTCTAAATTTCTTTCTTTCTTAGCAGTAGCCTGTAACCTAACCTAACCTATTAAATGAACTAAATTTAAATAATTAGCTAATATTTTTTTAAAATTCAAATTAATTAATGCATATATGTACTGTAGACCGTATCACAAAACAAAAAATCTCCGTGCACCAGCGAATATAAAGTATTGTTCCAAGGACATTTAAAAAAATTTTTTTTTATATATTTTTTTGCCGAACGTGGGGGTCACCTTTTTAGTTTTTAGTTATATCTTCCATATTTACAGTCCGATCTTAAAGTTTGATATAGTGAATTTTTTTGTCTCAGAGAGGCCAATATTTTTGCTCCTAGGTCCATTCACCTCAAGTGTACCGTTCTAGTACTTACCCCCCAAATCTCATTTCCTACCACCGAAAGTAAATGTTTCTTTGATTTAAGACGATAATCATTATGACGGTGAATATTTATGTATGCACTTGCTGTTGTTTTTCTAATGTTAATATTAAAATTATTAATTAACAAAAAATATATTTTTATAATAAGTCTATAAAGAGAACAATTTCTTTATTATTATTCTTTAACAACAAATGTTGTTTAAAGCAAAAATTAACAACTGAAATCGAAACAAATTTCTTAATCGCTTAATGGAATAATTTGTATTCAAGTCATGGGCCGGATATGTGTGTGAGAATTATGGTTTACGGCAGAAAACCAACTGAAATTTTCATCTTGATACATACAAAATCCTTTAATGCAGCACAGTCATAACTCAAAAAGGAACAAATTAAGTTTAGTGACATAACTCCAAAAATAATCAAAATTTGGTATCCGATAGAAAATTAAAAAACAAGAAGAAAATTTGAAATAAAAAAAATTGGAGGCGAGACTTAGTTTCCGAGTTATAAGCCTTTGAAGTTTTCGTATAAAATTACGATTGCATGGTGGAATTGGAACAAATCAAGTTTAGGGGTAACTCTAAAGAAATGCTATCTGATTGAGAATTAAAAAATAAGGAAAAAATTAAACAATAAAATTGTAGGCGCGGCTTAGTCTCCGAGTTATGGGCCTTTGAAATTGTAGTACAAAATTCTGATTACATGGTGTATTTTCCAACAAATCTTATACAATATTGGTAAAGATTTTGAAAGCTTTTTAGGAACTCTTTAAGAAAATACAAAATTTGGAATTTGGTTTGTACTTACTAACACCTGTGCATGTATGTATATGTATTAGCGTGTTTGTAACATTCATACATAAAAAGTTTTTCTACACTGCCGGCCTTTGACAGAGCTTAAGGATTTTTTTCCCCGATGGTGTTTCCCTACACTTCTCAGCCTAATAAAGATTTTCTGCCTGACAAAGTTTTCCCGTCTAATAACGATTTTCTGCACTGCCTTAAGGATTTTCTCCACCATGGTGTTTCCCGACATGGCACAGTTAAATAAAGATTTTCTCTTGAAAGATATTCTCCAAAGCTTTTAAATGATACTTATATTGAATACATTCGTTGGGAAAAATATTACACAGAAAAAAATAGACACAATTTAGATTCGATAACTACGAGTATGTGTCGTTGACTAGGAAGAAGAAATTTGACAACTTTATTCTTTAATTCAATAATGATATTTATCAATACAGCGAGTATTCACAATAAAACTTAAAAAAGCTATTTGATAAATAAATGACGCCACCAATTTTTTTTATTTAAGCTTTTCTTTTTATTTTTTAATTTTCTATCGGATATAATATCAATATGAGGATTAATTAATACAAAATACTTGTATGATATTTTTACACAATACACAATATTTTCTAAAAAAAACTTGATATTTTGAGTTATGACAGTGTTAAAATAAATGAGCAATATATACATATATATACTAGTAATGCACGAATATTCGTATTCGTATTCGAATCGCCGAATATTCGGCCATTTTGAGATGTTCGTATTCGTAATCGCTAAATTCAGACGCATACGAATACGAATATTTAAAAAAAAAAAAAAATTAAATAAATAAATGCACTAATCGTAAATTTAAATAAATGGCTACAAATATTAGTTTGTAAAAATTAAAAAAAAATATTTCAATTTAATTCGTGTTCCCAACTTAAAAACAAATAAAACAGAATTCTTGTACGATAAACATTAAAAAAGTTAAAATACTTTTCTAGATAATATTTGTCCGAAAATTATTTCTCCATTTTAAATTTTAATGAAGTACTCTTTAAATATATTCATGGTGTAAACGATTGAGTTCCTAGGTAACTGTTGATTTATAAAAATATTTTTTTTAGGTCGAATAAATAATAAATTAAAATAATATCCCTTTGAAAATACGTCTAGTTATGTATGAAAGTTTCCATTAATACATCTGTCAAAACTTATACGTTATAGCATCAAGGGCGCCAACAACAATTTTAAAACTTTTAATTCGATGCTGCCGAATCCATGTTTGAATATATTTTTTGAAAGGACATTTTTTTTTGTCAAGGAGAATTGGAAGAAATATTTTGCTAAACTTCTGCAAGACCATTTCCTTCTTTGTATTTGTTGCCTTTATTGGTAATAAATGTTGTAGTTTGATATGGAAATAATTTATTAATGTTTATTAAAAATATTTATAGATGAAGAAGGAGAAGAGATGAGGAAATGAAAACCATTTAAACAGTTTGACTACAATGTGTCTCTAGATTGTTTGACATAAAGTGACCTTGTGACTTGTTTGGCAAAATTTAAAATTTGTCGTACTGTGTAGGAATCTATTAATTTTTTTTATAGAAATTTGTGCTTTGTATAATTTTCAAATATTATTTAATGGCGATTATTAAAATACGCCAGCAGGAGAATGAAGTTCTTTACAGCCGTAAATGGAAGTCGAATTTAATGCCTATAAGTTTCTCATATAATACTCGTATTCGTATTCGCGAATAATGTTTCAAATATTCGTATTTATATTCGTATTCGCGAATATCAAAAATTGACATTCGCACATCACTAATCTGTACATACATACATGCATACGAGTAAAGGTCAAACCAGATGAAGTAAACTAATCATGGAGGGGTTAGTAACCGTATACTTAATATTTAATAAATTAATTTCACATCACGTATTCGCTAATGGAACTCCTCTCAGGTATGCTACATTTATGGCAAACATTTTGTGCATAAAATATTACACATACGTTTGTATTATGATTTAATTTGATAACAATTTTCTCTAGGAAGTTTTTGTTGCTTATACACACACATCCTATACTTACGGCCCTTTTCACAATGTACAATTAAAAGCTAACAGGGACTTTAACGGTAAGTTTTGTATGAAGGACTTGCAGTTAAAGTTTACATTAACTCTTAATCATACATTGTGAAAAGGGACGTTAATAGGGCCAGTATTTTCGTTCGTATGGAGAAAGGTACAAGCAGTGTGACCAGCTCTACACTCTTTGTAAAATATTTTTATATGTGTGCAATGAATTTTTTGCAATTATTATCTGAAATCGAACGGTAAATTAATATTGTTTTTAGGTTTGCTTTTCTCATATTCAATCTATATTTATCACATATCGTTGGCTTAGAGTATAAACCTGCTAACTCACTTCCAGCAAATTTTGCAGGAGAGATAAAATACTGTTACTTAAGAGATTAGCCTAATACATTAAGTTTCTTTGACCTGTAGAGCTTCATATTAAAATAAATATTTTAACAAGTCGATGGGGCGTCTCTTTCTCTTTCGAATAATATATCATGTTATAAAAAGTGGATTTAGCAGGATTACACTCTAAGCCGTCGATATATATTTCTTGTTTAAACTTTGTTTTTTGTTCCGCCATCTTAAATTAGAAGGTTACAATTCTATATAAAATAATTATATGTGCATTGATTGGTTTACGCATCTTTGATACGCAAAAGTAGAACATTATTTTTCTGCTTAGAGTTTCTAGTCAACGAGCTGACATTTAATATCCCGCAACATCCTCTACGTCGGTTTTGTACACTTGCACTGCAATATTTCAGTTTAAACTATGCCAATCCGCATAATTTGTTATAACTTTAATGAATGAAAAATAAAATCTAAATTTGACATTTAGAAAATTTATTATTCAACATATCGACGGCTCTATTCGAAAACATGCTAAGTCGAAAAAGCTAGTTTTTAGATAAACGCCTTCAAAGTTTGTTGATGATATCTCGGTAATGTTATGAGATAGAAACTTGAGACTTTTTGTAATCATATAATAATTGCAATATAATTTTTTGAGTTTATTTGAACTTTATAAATTTTGTTGTAGATCATAGGTAAAAGTGCCTTAGAATACTTAATATTTATACACAAATCTGTTACCTAGTCCTCTTAGTAGACTTGGCATCTTTCTGGTGGTTCTTTCTCACTTAAAATGGTTATCTAAGTACATATGGCATGTTTAAGCTTGGAGAAAAATTTTATAACTTTTTTTTGACTATTTAATTCCAAACTAAATTATGCTAAGTGTACTTAAAAGATTTAAAAAGGGATGTTTTTTAGACTTGACAAATTATGCTAAGAACATTTTTGCTCATAACTTTTGATAGAATAGTCCGATTATTATCAAAATTTTACAGAATCTAAGTTAATAAACGATAAATTCAGAAATGTTATTCCCAGCATAACATGCTATGTCGACTTAGCATGTTTTGGAATGGGACCGTCGATATTGTTATAAGACTTGTGTCCAACAGCTCTTTTGACTTAAAATGAGTTGTTGGACACAAGTTCGGTCAACTTTTGATTCGAACGCTCTCAAACTAGTTCAAAGAGAGCTGTTGGACAAAAGTCTAATTGTTGTGATGGGTTTATTTAAATTGAAATTTATTTGTTAAATTTAGATTTTATTTTTAATTTTGTCTTATAATTACTTTAATTGTTATCCAATGTATTTCTAATTGTATAAAGGCGTAGAAATACAACATAGATTCATATCGAATATAAATTATTTGCAGGTTTCTGTTATAGTTTCTAAGGCTACTACGCTTAGTTTCCCCTTTGTGACTTTAAAAAATATTATTATTTGTGAATTCTCAAAAAGTTTTTGAAAGTTTGTGGATTCCGAGTTCCAAAGATCGAGGTACAGTGACTATTTCTAAAATGGCGGGGTATTTAAAATGAAGTGTTTTATTTTCGTAGTTGGGACAATAGTCCAATTTTTCTGTGTGTCAAATAATAATTTTTTTTTTAAATAACTGCTTTGTTATTTAAGATGAAGTTATGCTAAAAAATGCTAAATAAATAAAATGTTTATCTATAGTTAACAAAAATGTTAAAATGGCCACACTGGCTATAAGCTTTGCGCAAGTGAAAAATATGTGTATACATTAATGTGTACTCGAATGTTAGAAAACCAATCCTAAGAATTCATTTATTCAATTTATTCTTGCTGTTACTGATGTGTAGTAGTTAGGGATGGGCAAATGAAAAAAATGTATCGATATATATCGTATCGATATTTTTGAACAGTATCGATATATATTTTTTGAAAACATCGATATTTCGATATTTTTTGCTGCATTAATTTCGAATGCGCAATTAGTCACTTTAAGAAATTTAATACAAAAGAACTATTTAAGTTAAGTTATACGTAACCTACTGTAGCTCCTTAAGACTTCATTAGTCTTTACTTTCTGTTGCTGCTCTGTGCTGTGCCGTTCTGTTTCTTAATTTTAATAGTCACTTTTTCTGTAATAAATTATCAGCTGTTTCGGACCAGAACGGTCACAGTTTTGCACTAAAGTGATGAGGTTTGCATCGTCCATTGTTATTAGAGTTTTTCATTTCCCGGACTTTTTCATTTCCCAGGAAAGCGGGAACGAATTTTCGGTTTCCCAGGAATTCCCGCCCGGTGCAAGACAATACAAAAAATTTTTTTATTTAATTTTAATTTATTTATTTCAACAAAAAACAAATTATAATTCATGATATCGATTAAATAATGTTTTATGAACACATTAGTAAACAAAATAATACAATTTCAGTTCCCGGGAGTAATTGTTGTAAAGTTTTAGCTATAGTTCTACTTCCATCACCTTATTATTCCACCATCGCATTCATAAAGTGAATAACGACACTCATCGAGGAATGTGTACATTTGTACAAACTAAATTTGCCGTACAAATTTCCCGGGATTTCTTTCCCGGAAAATGTGCGGGATTCCGGGAAATTTTTTCCCAGGAAATCCCTATGAAAAACACTAATTTTTATATTTCAATATAGTTTTATGTTTTTCTGGTAAAAATTAAGTTTTTTAAATTCTTAAAGCACAATCACAGTTTATTTCGAAATGTTTTTATTTTATTTATGCTGCCACTTACAATTAGTTAGTTAACAGTTTTTTATATTCACAGGTTGAACCGAAACAGAACAGAATTAAGGAGAGAAAAACTAACGGCTTGTATATGATTTCTATAAACCAAAAAGAGTCGGCTGATTCGTAACAGAACAGAAAGTGAAAACAAATTCTGCCTGTAGGCTTATACCCACACAATCCAAAAAGTCACCTGCCTTAGTTGGGTCACTTTCTAAATTCGCCTGGGATGTTATTATGCAATTTCTCTTTTTCTTCGAAACACTAGTAGTGATGTCAATATCGTACGGTCAAAAAACGGCCATAGCTCTTAAAAGTATCGAAACCCGATACTCGTAAATAAGAATCGATGTATCGATATACTGGTTTTTGAAATATCGGCAATATATATCGATATTTATTTTCTCAAATATCGATATTTCGATATATCGATATTTTTTGCCCATCCCTAGTAGTAGTACATTGTGTTGATCGTTGTTTCAGAACTTGCACCCACACACAGACACACTCACAAAGCACTCAAGAGTGTTGTAAACAGCAACGGCAACTTCAGTACACATTTGACATTTACACGAATAGTTTGTGACAAGACCCCTTAGGTGTCCATTAAATATTAACTTTAATTTATTTTTCTGTGACATTTCATGGCGGGGATTTTTCTTACAAAAGAAAACAAACTACCGAAAAGTAAAAGAAAATATCAGGGGGTACTCATGCTGCATTAAAATTAAGAAGATAATATGATATACTAATGACTTGTATGAATTTAACTTAATAGATTAAGGCGACATATTGAAGCACACAATTTCATATTGTATATAAATAATGCAAAATGTATTTTTTAGTTGTAGCAAATCAATCTTAATCAAAACTTCTTAAATACAACACATGGTGGGTTGCTATGACCAAAGTTTTCTTTTATTTTTTTTTTTTTTTTGAAATGTTTTGTTTTGTTTACAAAGTGACATTTATTTATTTATTTATTTATCTATATGCTGTATTATTGAAAAACTTGTCTGGAAGTTCAATACAAAGAATAAATTAAAATGACTGGCCACTTGGTCGGCGGCAAAGCTTTAGGGTCGTATTCAAAAAAAAATATTTTATTTGAGCTTTAAAGTTCTTAGTAATTACCAAGCATTTTAAGGCTAACATTGCTTTATTAAGAAATTGTATTCAAAAGACAACTTTAATTATTTTGTAATTTAATAATAAATACTGGTAACTCCACCGTGTTCAGCAACCAATTCACAGCTTATGATGTACAACATCGAATAGGATTTCATTCGAGTATTCAAATAATTTTTTATTTTATTAAATAAATTTTTATTATCTTGAAGTAAAGCAACCTAATTTAAAAAATATGACATGGAAGGAAAACAGATACACATTTCTATGAAGTTAAAGTAAAAATAATATGATGAATAAAGAAAAATTATCACAATTTATTTTATTCGAATGAAGTGAGTATTTGAATATCCAGATTTTTTCCATTCGTTTTGACTGTATGTGCATCACTAAAACATTTTTGTATAATTGAATTTATTTTAATATTTTTTTTATGGATTTTGCCATATATTTCCAATCAGTTGGATAATTTGGTGATGTTTTCCATAACATGACAGAAATAATAAATTTAAGATAAGAGCTAACACTTCTAGCTTCATTTGCAGATGTATCATGAATCAATATGTGCTATATTAACAAAAATATTTGAGGTACAAAATACACATTTTAGAAATATCAACTTAGGGCCTGTTTCTCTAAATGCGAACAATAGATTCGATCGAACATTTATATTAAAAACAAAAACAAAAAACTGGAATTTGTTTTTGTTTCTAATATTAATATTCGATTGAATCTATCGTTCGCATTTAGAGAAACAGGCGGTTAAAGTAGTCTTAACAAACGTAGGTGCCCACTGTAGAATTTTGATATAATAATTTTTTTTTAATTACAACTTTACTTAATATTGCATAGCAAAGCTTTATTAAGTTTTTTTGAATACGACCATAAAATTTCCAATTCTCAAAACAAAATTGTATTTACATAAATTTTTAAAATAAAGACGATCATAGTAATTGTGACAGGCATTTTAAAGTAATAATATAAAAAAACTAATTTTGAAATGGTAGAAGGAATAGATTTACGAGTAGTATGTGTGAGTACCGAAATTAAGTTATGAAAAAAAAGGGAGATAAGGGAAAAGAGTCCACATTCAGTTTTATAGACTGCCAAAACCAATCTGCAGACAAATAATTGAAATTTTAAGACCCATAAATGACTAAAGAACGCAAAGTAAGATTTTTATTTAGTTTTTATGCCCATGGAGCATTACTAAAAACCCATTTCAAATACTAGCGGTCTTTTCTAGCTATTAACTTGGTGCATCATCATGTCGGACATTTCAAATAGCTAATGGAGACCTACATGAACGGTCTCGTTTCGTCCATGCTCTGACATGGTTGTCCGAACATATGTCTAAGCAACAATATTCGCCATGAGATTCGCGCTCCGCAACCATTTGTAATAGAAAGAAAAGAGACAGAACAAAATTGGTAAATAATTCATCTCCATTGCACTAATTCAAAATATTTTGATATGCCTGAATATGGACATCGAACGTATTGACCACAACAAAGAAGTTTATGAATTTTTGACAGTTGCTCTGCCGGGGTCATGTTCATGTCATGTCCAAGTCGATGGCTAGTAGAGACGTAGGGATAGCTATTTGATGCCTTCAGTTTCAAGGATTATCCAATTCCACTACCTACTAAACTCTCAGATTTT
This sequence comes from Tachina lurida, assembly GCA_944452675.1. Lineage (NCBI taxonomy): Eukaryota > Metazoa > Arthropoda > Insecta > Diptera > Tachinidae > Tachina > Tachina lurida. The sequence goes on along the minus strand of OX101755.1, from coordinate 30,356,125 downwards.
ACGCTTCAATATTATATGATCAAACAGAATAAGTCCGCAACTTCAGGAAAAATCGCTGTCAAATTAACAAAGCCCATAATAAAAACTACGGCAGTAACTTCAAATGCTCTCTAATTTTTGTTTTATTTTCTTTTGTGCTTATTTTTCTTTGTAGTTTTGTTCACAATATGTAGGAAATTTATTGAAAGTATGGTAACATGTTTGAGAGAATATTTATTTATATGTGAGAGCATAAGAAAAAACGTTTTAAAAATAAAATAGATTCTATCTATCGACTGCTTTCTGAGGCTAGTTTTTTGTGTCATTTTGTGTGGAAAATGTGTTTATGCCCCAATTCTGTTTGATCATTGAGGCTAGTTTTTTGTGTCATTTTGTATGGAAAATGTGTTTATGCCCCAATTCTGTTTGATCATTATATTTTTAGATTTTGTTATTAACATTTTTATTTTATTTATTTTTATTCAATATTTAACTGTCATAATTTTCATTTAACATAGAACGTTAACTACAAAATTTGCTTTTTAATGACTATGTTACGAGAATAGAAAATTAAGACCGGATCACAAGAGATAGTATAGAACTCAGTCATAATAAAAGTTGTGACTGACTTAAGACTTTTTCTGTGAATAGGCATGCTAATGTATCAAAAAATTAAAAAATCTCAATTTCGAAAATAAAAGCTTATTTCTAGTCTTATACTCACAAAATCCAAATTTGACATTTGGCTTGCTTAACATACATACATTTGTGTCATGGCTTAGGGCAGTCACCTTATTAATGGATCTGGATTTAATTTTTATTACATTTCTAAATTATATATTTTTTTCGTTAAAAAATATGGTCACCGTAGATGTCAGTGAAATTTTCTATTCGTTTAAAAGTCCTTCGATGCCATTAGGTAAATAAGTGCAAATGTCCGTGGCGATTTCACAGGTTGACGGTCATCCGAAATGTCCAGTTCCATTCGAAGCTTTTGGAATATGATTTTTAAAATTTGTGCAATTTAATCATTTTTGATTTATCGAATTATTTTCAAAATAAAACGCATTTAAACGATTGTTCTTTATTAAAAGAAAATGCTTACCAATTCGCATGTTGTTAACAAACAAATTCGAAAGTATGTACTCTGATTACTTATTACAAAAGTAGTCCCAAGTTTCATTCTTTCCAACCAACTTTTCGATTTTCTCTTACGCACAAGAAGAGTAAAAAAAATTATCGAAATTTTGTTTTCTTTGGCATAATTAATTGAATCCATTTGTCAAATTACTAATTGTAGTTATAAAGTCTTAATAACAAACTTGTGCTAGAAATAAAATTAGAATGTAATCTATGTTGTATACTTTTAAACATCATTATCATAAGGAATTAATAACAAATCGTGCTGTAATTATTTATTATAGTCCATGTGCTTCAGCGAACTAAGAAAATTTTTGTTAAGCTCTTTTAATAAAGTATGTGTGGTAATTTACTAAATGATTCATTAACTAATTTAAGACCACCACGTACACTAGCTGTCTAATTTAATATGAGTGCTATTTAAGGCAACATTAACCCAACCGCAATCACTTCTGTTAAAGATAAAATCTTTACAAAAACTAAAATAACTAAAAAAAAAACAGAAATGGAAAAAGTAGTTATAACATTAATTATGCACGGTGGAATAAAAATAAAAAGGATAATAAAGGGTGTTTTTTATTGAGGTATAGAACTTTAAGTTGGCATCACTTTTTTAACTGGCGGCCATTTTGTCAGCTGTCAAGTGATTAATATTTAGTTTGGTTTGCCATTTCATCATGAACAGGTTGACAAAAGAACAACGCTTGCAAATCGTGCAAATTTATTTCGAAAATAATGGTTCAGTTCGCGAAGTTTACCGCAAGCTCCGTCCATTTTATGGTCGACATAATCGTCCATCAGAGCAATTAATTCGGTTAACCATGGATCGTTTTCGCACTACGTTTACTCTATGTGATAATACGCATCCGCAGAGACGTCGAACAGTGCGCACCGAAGAAACAATTGCCGCTGTAGAGCAAAGTGTTGAAGAGGACCCGAATGAATCGATTCGCCACCGTGCACAGCAATTGGAGCTTTGTCCATCAACTTTATGGAAGATTTTGAAGATTTTGAATGTGGATGAGTTGTGGTTTCAACAAAACGGCGCTACATGCCACACAGCGCACGTCACAATCTTTTTTATTGAAGGAAACATTCGATGAGCGCATAATTTCGCGGAATGGACCTGTCAATTGGCCACCAAGATCGTGTGATTTGAACACAACATACGGCCCCATATGCTCGAAAAAGTGGTTGAAAATTGGACCTGTAGAATTGGCTTTATTCGAGCCAGCCGCGACGGCCACATGCCCGAAATCATATTTAAACATTAATGGCATAAAATTATCCTTCCAATAAAGCCAAATTGATGGACATTAAAACGATTTTCTTGTGTTTTATTTCAATTCGAAGTTCTATACCTCTAAAAAAACACCCGTTACATATGAAATATAAAGTTGGCAAATGTCTGCTGAACCTGGATTGTAATGTCATAATTTGTTTGAAATGAAAATTTGTAGTTTCTTTGTAGTGAACATCTTATTATAAATAAGTACGATCACAGAGCTGCAGTAACTACGATTGAGTCGTCAATTCTTCGATACTGCTATATATTTTTTAGCAAATTTTTTATATATATTTGTTTCTGTATGGCCCCTAAATCAATAGGTTTCCAACTAGACAGAAAAAATAGAATTATAAATATAACTAAAATAAATTAGTTTGTCTGACAACTAATAGTTTACGTGACGAACACATAATCACTGGAAACTAAAAAGTACGGGTTTCACTTGATACACTGAAACAAAAACCCTTCATAACGGCAATGAAACCATTACGTTGAACCCCTTTCATTGATAAAACGACAAATTTCATTAATAAAATGAAACATTTTATTGTATTGATGCAAATTTCATTAATGGAATGCAACCTTTCTAATGCTTAATATTTTACATTTCGTTGTATCATTAATGTTAAGAAATAATTTTTGTTCGGGTAATGAAAAACTTAAATGTTTTTTTTTGAAGAATTCATAAAAAAAATAGTTTTAAATTGATTCGTTGACATAAAAGAAGATCAAAGTATCAAACCACAACTGTATAATAATCTATAGTTATGGAAATTATAGTTTTGTTGCAACTTTAGCGAACTATTTTCGTAATTGCAATGAAGAAAACTTCCTGCTGCTGGCTAATTGGCAGTGTACTAGCCTCGTAGTCTCAGGTTGGAGTCTTGGAGACAAGTCAAATTAATTCTTTTTTTTAAATTTAACTTTTCAAATAAATTTTATGTAAAATGATAAATTAGGTTAGGTTACGTTACTCTGGGTGGTCAAGAACCTCGCATAGAGCAGGATTGATTCTTAGCGATACCAGCAGACGAGAAAAAACCTGTGAGACTCCCACACAGATTTAACAAACCCTAGTAAGCTACACAGTTGCATTCTCGATACAAGTTCAAGACTCCGAAAAGTGTGATCACCAAGACAGTTATATCTAGTGCAGCTTAGAGCCGAACAGTGACACAGTAGATGTTCTACTGTCTCAATTACCCCGGGTTCCTTACAAAAAAAAAAATAAATTAAATAATGTTGAATTAAAATTTCATTAATGATGCTATATATTTATTGTGTATCTAAAGAATGTTTAAGTTTATTTTGGCTGCAGCGGTAATCACGTTGACTACCACGCGATGAGTTCCAACTTCAAATGTTGGCTGGGGAAGCCAATTATATACATACAAACATTTTTTCTGATGAAATTAATGAATTGGGGTCATTACAACAATGAATTATGTTGTTAACACAATGATACATTATCACCAAAAAATGATATGTTATTGAGACAATAATGAAATACTGTCATAATATATGTACATACAAAATTTTGATAATTCGATGAAAAAGTTCGCTAAAAATATGTAAAACTAACGTCACTTCATTGTATAAACCAAAAATTTTAATCATTTATAATTTAATCAGGCTAAAGTTCGTTTCGCTTTGTAAGCCAAATTACATGTGAAAATTATTAATGAAGGAATAACACCAAAGTTAATTGTAAATATTCCGACAAACACTTAGTAAAACGTTCTACAGAATGCAATGAAGTTTGAACCATAATAATAAAACTAACTAAAATTACTAGCTATGGACTTGTGGCAAAAATTTAAATAAAAATATACTTAATAGTAACAAACTAAAAAAGTTAAATACAACAAAAAAATAAGCAAATAAACTTAACATAATTAGTAAAAGAACAAACGCCAATGGCAAGACTGTTGTAAATTTAGAGATGGTAAAATTGAGCTTTCATTATAAAAAAGCTTTCAGCAAATTGTAATACGATGAATCGAAACAATTCACATATTCCATTTGCAATAAAGGCTGAGTATATAAAGCAAAAATCTACATCAACTGATACCACACATACTGGACCAAACACAAAGAACGCTTATGATGAAGGTGTCAGTGACCTTCGCAAACAGCTAGTTGTTCCGCTCTACTATGTGTTTGTCAGAATGTTTAGAATTAACTTTAGTGTTATTTGTTCATTAATAATTATCAATTATTTGTACAAAATAATTTTCAATTTGGTTATTGCTATATAGTACATATTTCTGAAAACTTTTCAATTTCACTTTTCTTTCGGGGAAGAAATCTCCGGAAATTTTGAGCGGTAACTCCCGGGATTTCTTATATATTTGGTTATGGCAAATTTAGTTTGTACTCACATATTTCTTGATGAGTATCGTTATGCATTTTATGAATGTGATGGTGTAATAACAAGATGATTTCAGTAGTACAGATTGTAAGTGCTTCTGTGAACTAATTTTCGTAAAGAAATGAAAATGTTATATTCATATGTATGTGCAAACATTTTTTAGTGTAAAGGTAAAAATGTGCCGCTTGGGCAAAATTCATGAAATAAGAATGGAAGCCCCAAGATCATAAAACAAACAAAAAATGTGGAAAATGCAGTCAACATTGAAAAAACTTTTAATAAGGAAGAATATTTAATTGTCTTAGTTTCTAAGCTAGTCACAAATGATGGCTTTTCTTTAAGGGCCGTTACCAGAAGCAAATTTAGTTTTAAATCTTTGAAACTTAGGAGCCTTGTTGCCGAAAACGGAACACAACGTTCAAAATTTAGTTCTAACTTAGATAATCAAATAAAATCAAATGTGTAAGGAAATAAAAGATCCATTTGTTTCCATTTCCTTCTAAAAAAGTTGGTGATTTCATAAGATTCTCAAAATGCAGTAAATACTTTTGATGAAAAATAACATGACAAAAGTGAAAAATTAACATTTGATGAAATTTGGAATATAGCAATTAGAATTAAGAAAACTCTGTTTCGTTTGAAGGAAATACTGATAAAACTGAAAGTACTCTTATCTACAGATTACATATATAACGATCTTTTGACTATAAAACCAACATCCGTATAAAGTGAACGTGTTTTTCATTGCAAGGACTTTTTTTAATAAAATCAGAAATAGGCTGTCAAACGATTTTATTAATGATTGTTCTGTACTAAAAGAGTAATATGTTTTGTTTAATTTTTTTTTTGCTTTATATCAATGCAAAAACCATGTAACTAACAAAAAAATCAAAATCGGATTTTGAATTAATTGGGTATTTTTACATCTAAACATATCTAAATTTCTAAACTCCATAGCTAGCAGTCGTATTGAAAATTAAAATAAAGGAACTTTACTTCACACGCTTCACACTTAATCAACAAGAGGGTATTAACTAAAATTTTTCAGTATATACGGAAAACTGTTTGTGGTTACATTTTAAGAGAATTTGAAAATCCGAATGCATCATATTAGCAAATTCTATTTGAAAATATATTTACATTGTTTTTATTTTAAAATCTTGCAATTGTTGGGAAAGAATATTTATCTTTCGAGAAGAGTCACAACAAAAAATTTTGCAAATTTATCATGTGACAACAGTCACATTTCGAAATAAAACAAATTTTATTAACAAAAGAGGAATCGGAATACGTTGAAAGTATATTGATGTTGTTAGTTGATTTCTTGCAAAAAGTTAAATTTTAAAATTTCGAGTTAATACAATCTTGTTGATTGAGTGCGACTTGAATATTTTTGTTTAGTTCTTTATCTTTCCTAATAAATTTAAGAAAGTGTAGTTGCGTGATTTTGCATCTCAGCTAACCATATGTATGTATGCATTATTATTATATAAAGAATTATTATTTGTTTTTTTTTTTAAGTAAATTATACTAAAAAAATCATATTTTGTATCGTTATTTACGGGGAGAGTTCCCGGGAAATTTAAAAATCATTCCAGCTTTCCCGGGAAATGAAAAAGCAACAATAGCCGTCCAGGTGACGTGTTGTTTACCTGTTAGTGTGAGTGTTTATTTTATATTTGTGCATGAGTGTATATTTCATAGAATTTTTGACAAACTACCCTGTAGTAAATAAAATAATCAGTTGAGAAAAAACATTAACTTATAAATTAATTATTTTGTAAGTGACTACAAATTGGTTTAAATATCATGCAGATATCAACCAAAAATATTGAACAGAACCACACGTAAGAAATAAATGAGAGCAAAATAACTAAATGAAAAGAAAATAAAAAAAAAATAAAAAGAAGCATGCCATGAAATCAAATGCCAAATGTTTGTGTTGAAAAAAAAACTAAATAATTTCCATAATATTTTCTATGAGCGGTTCGTATATATGGATATATTTATGTACATATATATGTATGTACGAATTTTTCATTTTTAGTGAATATAATAATAATAAATATTTGTATAGACATATATGTATTTATATATTTACATAGATATATATGAATATATACATATATGTATATATATAATGTATATAATATAAATATACATATTTCTTTTTTTTTGCTATAATATTAATTAACTACAAATTGTTTGAAAAATAAGTAGTTAATAGTCAATTTAAAAGTCATGCAGAGATGGCCAATTGACTACCGCCAATGACATGCCTATGCTAAAATAGTGAGTAGGCGTTAAGGAAAAAAGTCACTTAATCAACCAGTTGTGGTTATTAAAAACCCAATTTGAAGTTACTTACAAATGGGTTTGAGTTCCTATAGGGTACTCACATACAAAATTGTGAGGTATAGTAAATTTATTTATATTTATTTATACTAAATTTTCCTGTTTTAATCGAACTTACAGAACCGTCTTTTAACTATTTCCATCATAGAAACTAGTTATAGGAAAATCACTTCGATGTAGTTAAATATGCACATACTAATTCGCAAACTAACCCACTGTTCCTCATAGCACATATGTATGTACAATGTACATGTATAATATGTATATGTACATTGTACTTATACATAGCATACATGTGTATTAAATATATTAGATGTGTTTAATGTATTAACAAAAAATTAAACTTTCAAAGTAATTAAATAAATTCACCACTTTATATATTTTATTCCGAAGAGTGTTGCCAGATTGAGGGAATTATACCAGATATTTGTGGAAAGTTGGAATTATAGAATTTATTTGGGAATGGTGTAATTTGTTGAGATTTTTTAATTTTTATATACTTAAGAGATTTTTTATCAGCTGTCTTTTGTGCACTGCAAAAAAAAATTAATCAAATAAATAACAGGTATATATGTATCTGTATACAAATGAATTGTCCGTGTGTTCGTTTCCATATCAGTTTTTTTTTGCTTATATGTTGCTCCATATTATATTTGAAAATATTATGCACTTTATTGCATGATATAGGCCAAAATGGAAATAATATCACGATTAACATATATATACATATCGCTCATTTACTCAAAGAACATCATAGCTCAAAAAATGGAATTTTCGAGTTAATTATACAGAATTAATCCACATTTCGTTCTTAACATTTTGTATAAATTTCATACATAAATCTTATTTTCTCAACTCTTGAAAGCAAAATAAAATTTTCTCTTTCCATTAATTTGTGTCTAAATTGAAAAATTTAAACTCGTTTTCCGGCAAACTAGTTTTTTTTAGTTATGACGTTTTTGGTATGTACAATAATATTGCTAATGGATGGGACGCTTACAGGCCACACCGTTTAGAAAAATAAATAAAAATCTTATTTTTAGTTAGTGTGGGTATAGCCCTGCCATTCATAAAGGGATTACAGGAAATCCTTTCCTTTATGGAAAGTTATATGTTATATGGATCATAAACTTCTTCAAATGGATCTGGACTCACTTTATGAGTGATGCGACATATATTTAATGGAGCTTAATTTGAATAAATGTAAATTAATGATAATACGAGTAATAATAATAATAATTATTATTTTCTTGGTAATCATCAATTGGATTTGTTCGACAGTTTTCTAGACTTAGGTATTTTACTAGATCCTAAGCAGAATTTTATCTCTCATATAATAATTGCAATTGCTAGAGGTACACTTGGTGAAAGAGTTTAACGACTCGTACAATAGGAAAGCATTGTACCAGAAGTTGACAAAAGTATAGTTTTAAGTACTTTTTGAGTGTTGGCCGTCACATGCATTAATTTTAAACCAAATACGTATAACTATAAACATCCACAAAATATGCGTTTACACATTTTTTAAATTACCCAGCACAAACGACAACAACTAAAATTTATAGACTGTGTGAATATAAAAATATTCTGAATATAAAAGTATTCTGAATATTTAACCGAATACACATGCGTAGTACAGAGCTATTTTATTTATACACACACATAAAGAATGTTTTCAAACAGCTACACATTTTCCATTCCATTTTATGTACACAAATGATTATATGCAACGGCGAATGATGAATAAATATTCCGAGTATGACTGTATTATTTTTTTGACTGAAAAAATATTAATATTCTGTGTGTAAAAATATCCAGAGTGAGAGTATGTTATTTACGGGGAGAGTTCCCGGGAAATTTAAAAATCATTCCAGCTTTCCCGGGAAATGAAAAAGCAACAATAGCCGTCCAGGTGACGTGTTGTTTACCTGTTAGTGTGAGTGTTTATTTTATATTTGTGCATGAGTGTATATTTCATAGAATTTTTGACAAACTACCCTGTAGTAAATAAAATAATCAGTTGAGAAAAAACATTAACTTATAAATTAATTATTTTGTAAGTGACTACAAATTGGTTTAAATATCATGCAGATATCAACCAAAAATATTGAACAGAACCACACGTAAGAAATAAATGAGAGCAAAATAACTAAATGAAAAGAAAATAAAAAAAAAATAAAAAGAAGCATGCCATGAAATCAAATGCCAAATGTTTGTGTTGAAAAAAAAACTAAATAATTTCCATAATATTTTCTATGAGCGGTTCGTATATATGGATATATTTATGTACATATATATGTATGTACGAATTTTTCATTTTTAGTGAATATAATAATAATAAATATTTGTATAGACATATATGTATTTATATATTTACATAGATATATATGAATATATACATATATGTATATATATAATGTATATAATATAAATATACATATTTCTTTTTTTTTGCTATAATATTAATTAACTACAAATTGTTTGAAAAATAAGTAGTTAATAGTCAATTTAAAAGTCATGCAGAGATGGCCAATTGACTACCGCCAATGACATGCCTATGCTAAAATAGTGAGTAGGCGTTAAGGAAAAAAGTCACTTAATCAACCAGTTGTGGTTATTAAAAACCCAATTTGAAGTTACTTACAAATGGGTTTGAGTTCCTATAGGGTACTCACATACAAAATTGTGAGGTATAGTAAATTTATTTATATTTATTTATACTAAATTTTCCTGTTTTAATCGAACTTACAGAACCGTCTTTTAACTATTTCCATCATAGAAACTAGTTATAGGAAAATCACTTCGATGTAGTTAAATATGCACATACTAATTCGCAAACTAACCCACTGTTCCTCATAGCACATATGTATGTACAATGTACATGTATAATATGTATATGTACATTGTACTTATACATAGCATACATGTGTATTAAATATATTAGATGTGTTTAATGTATTAACAAAAAATTAAACTTTCAAAGTAATTAAATAAATTCACCACTTTATATATTTTATTCCGAAGAGTGTTGCCAGATTGAGGGAATTATACCAGATATTTGTGGAAAGTTGGAATTATAGAATTTATTTGGGAATGGTGTAATTTGTTGAGATTTTTTAATTTTTATATACTTAAGAGATTTTTTATCAGCTGTCTTTTGTGCACTGCAAAAAAAAATTAATCAAATAAATAACAGGTATATATGTATCTGTATACAAATGAATTGTCCGTGTGTTCGTTTCCATATCAGTTTTTTTTTGCTTATATGTTGCTCCATATTATATTTGAAAATATTATGCACTTTATTGCATGATATAGGCCAAAATGGAAATAATATCACGATTAACATATATATACATATCGCTCATTTACTCAAAGAACATCATAGCTCAAAAAATGGAATTTTCGAGTTAATTATACAGAATTAATCCACATTTCGTTCTTAACATTTTGTATAAATTTCATACATAAATCTTATTTTCTCAACTCTTGAAAGCAAAATAAAATTTTCTCTTTCCATTAATTTGTGTCTAAATTGAAAAATTTAAACTCGTTTTCCGGCAAACTAGTTTTTTTTAGTTATGACGTTTTTGGTATGTACAATAATATTGCTAATGGATGGGACGCTTACAGGCCACACCGTTTAGAAAAATAAATAAAAATCTTATTTTTAGTTAGTGTGGGTATAGCCCTGCCATTCATAAAGGGATTACAGGAAATCCTTTCCTTTATGGAAAGTTATATGTTATATGGATCATAAACTTCTTCAAATGGATCTGGACTCACTTTATGAGTGATGCGACATATATTTAATGGAGCTTAATTTGAATAAATGTAAATTAATGATAATACGAGTAATAATAATAATAATTATTATTTTCTTGGTAATCATCAATTGGATTTGTTCGACAGTTTTCTAGACTTAGGTATTTTACTAGATCCTAAGCAGAATTTTATCTCTCATATAATAATTGCAATTGCTAGAGGTACACTTGGTGAAAGAGTTTAACGACTCGTACAATAGGAAAGCATTGTACCAGAAGTTGACAAAAGTATAGTTTTAAGTACTTTTTGAGTGTTGGCCGTCACATGCATTAATTTTAAACCAAATACGTATAACTATAAACATCCACAAAATATGCGTTTACACATTTTTTAAATTACCCAGCACAAACGACAACAACTAAAATTTATAGACTGTGTGAATATAAAAATATTCTGAATATAAAAGTATTCTGAATATTTAACCGAATACACATGCGTAGTACAGAGCTATTTTATTTATACACACACATAAAGAATGTTTTCAAACAGCTACACATTTTCCATTCCATTTTATGTACACAAATGATTATATGCAACGGCGAATGATGAATAAATATTCCGAGTATGACTGTATTATTTTTTTGACTGAAAAAATATTAATATTCTGTGTGTAAAAATATCCAGAGTGAGAGTATGAGAGAGAGTCAATTAGTTTAATACGCATGTACTTTTTTATTTGTAGTTGTAGGGTAGTTTCGTTTTTTTTTTGCATAAACAAAGCAGAGATGCTCTTCTATGTTGGAATCAGTTTAAAGGTACGGTCACACTTGACAAACATTTGCCCAAAAAAGCGTAACCAGCAAATACTAATGAGAAATCTTATGATTTAGACGCATGTTTATTAAGTTCAATAGTTTCCAATAATATTGTATTCTTTAACTTTGTCTATTTGTTAAATACGAAACTAATTAACTTAATAAACACGTGTTTGAAGCAAAAGATTTCTCATTAGCATTTGCTGGTTACGCTTTTTTGGGCAAATGTTTGTCAAGTGTGACCGTACCTAAGACTTAAGCTTAAATTAGAAGTGACATAGCCATACTGCCATAAGCAAACCAATTGGTTTCTATGGTGAGAGTGAGAGAAACTCGCCAAAACGCCATAACTCTCACCATAGAAACCAATTGAAATTTGGTTTGGTTATGGCTATGTCACGTCTAATTTAAGCTTAAAGTCAAAGTTGTTTGAGAGCAAATATGTGTGCGTACAAATTATTTGTGCTATAATTAGGATTATACGAAGTTGCTAAAATTAATACTATCTGCTTATGTATATTTTTTTTGAGTACTTATTGTCATTTTCTGCATTATACATGTCACTGGTATGTCCGATTCTGGAAAATGGATCAATAATATGGGATAATATTTACCAAATTCACACTGATGCTATTGAATCGGTGGAAAAGCAATTCCTGTTATTTTGTCTTCAAGGATTACGATTTAACCCAATAAACTTGCCTTCATATCGACTTGCCCTTATTGAGCTGTCTACTCCAAAAAGCCGTAGAACTATGCTGAACGTATAATTTGTCTTCAATTTTATTAAAGGTGATATCTTTTCTGGATTTTCGATCAACGAAATTTTTTTTAATGTTCCTCAACGTATATAACGTAATTTTATTACTCTAGCAGTAAAGGTTTATAAAGCCAATTATGCTGATACCGATCCTTTAAGAAAAATGTGTTACGAATTTAATCAATTGTATAGATTTATAGACTTATATACTTTTCGTTGGCTGCTAATGTTGTAAAGAATGTGATTGCAAATCTTCTAAACGCATAAGAAACTGTTTTTGTATTTTTTATATTATTATTATTAATGATATTTAATATTAGTTAATAATATCATTAAATGTCTGTAAGAAATTCAATTCCATAGACAAATAATAAATAAATATATATAAATATATTTTGATATTTAAATATGTAGACCATCATTTCAATAACAAATATATTATGTACATATATATGTAAATAATTTTCACAAATCTACAGTTATGCCCTTGGTATCATTTTTTCCCGAGTTGCGCATATCTATGAACATTTTAAATTTAGTAATTTAATTTTAATAAAAAAGAAATCTTTGAAATGTGTATGTATTTATACTTCAATTTCAAGTGCTTAGGATATTGTCTTTGTCTATATTACGAAGCAGTTAACTACACGGTAGCGATAGGTCTCAGACAGTCGCGTTGTTGTGTAGCCTGCTGTGCTCTATGTGTTTAGTGGTTAACGTTTATCATAAGCTACTTTGTTAACGAGTATATGGGTTGTCAAAATATGTATTCGCTTTTCATAAGGTATGTTGCGAAAGAGGAAATATTAAAAAAATATCGAAAACAGATTCCTATAATTTTATGGCAAGCTCTACTCGAAATTTACGAATAATATTACGGTCCATCCTGGGAACTCTAGAAAATCGGCTGAAGTTTTTTATCGATAACTCGCGATTAACTATGATTATTCCATCGATTTAAATAAAATGTTCAAAAATTAGCGTAGTTGCTGGCTTCATTATGACATTGCTTATAACAAATTTGTATAAAACAAGAAGTGGAAATTTTGTATTTCGATTTCCCCATAAACAAAGGTCTAAAATTCTCATGGCGGCAACACAGAGTTGCCAGAGAAGACTTCAAGATATTACTACATCCAAATGTAAATGGTTAATTAATTCAACAAGGATTATTATTAGTTATAAAGAAAATAATGAGCATGTTGTATTGTTGACTTAAAAAAAGAGACTTAATAAGTTTTATGCCATTAAAAACAAAAACAACAGTTGTATCAACAATGATATGAATAGCAAAATAAACACAAAAAGGCCAAGAATTGTGACGCATGTCATCTTTGTTGAAAACCATTATTTTTTCTTTAATTTCAAAGACTTTCTGCTTTTCATTTACTTCATTTATTTGACAGTTCTGTTTATTTATTTAGGAAATAAGTTCAAGTCTTGTTAACATTTGTAGAGCTTGTTTTATTACACGTGTAGATTAAATTTAAATTTTGCCATTTAAACGTTCACATAATTTGCCACAGGATATTTTTGCAATTTAATCCCCCTTCCTTATCGTCAATAGGCCAATTTTAACGTTGACTACGACTTTTTTGTATTAAATTAAAGAACAAAACAACATTTCTGTTTAATGAAGGAAACAATTTCCTAGTTGAAGTCAAAGTACGACAACCACGATAAGGCTTAAATTGCAAATAAATGTGGAATTTATCGAAGCATTGCATGCTTTACTCTATATTTTCAAAATGAAATACAAAACATGCTCTTAACGTTTTGCTAAAAACGTGCCAAGCTGTTTTTTTTATCAACAAAGAATTTGTCTTCCTATGAAGTATTTTGTTTAAAAGTCATATTGACTTTTTCATGTCATAAAATCAATTTTAAATTTAAAAAACATGAATTTTGAAAGCATTTTAACAGTTTTTAGACAATAATTTTAGATGTGATAGGCAGGGCTCCCAGATTTTTCTGAGTCATATTCCAAAAAAAAAACCCCCACATGATGTTATACTATAATAAAGTGGTTAGATTAACCAGACAAATTTGGTTAAATGACATTACAAACTGTAAACTCGCAATTGGTTGGACGAACCTAAAACACTCAGTAGGTCAAACGTTATTCGACTAACCATCCTATTTCTACCCAATAAAATGTACGCTTTATTTCAAATGGGCTATATTAAATTAATTTAATTAAAAAAATTAATAAAACATAAATATACTCGTATTTTCTGAATTTAATTATTAATTTCTTTTCATATACTAAATGTGTTATTATTTGAGAAATTATTTTACGTCAGGTTTGCTATTTCAAACAAAGTAAAAAAGTAATTTTGTTTTCTTATTTTATTTATTTTAACTTACTTATTTTATTTATTTATTTTTTAATACCTTAACTTACGTTGCAGGCTTTGAACATTGTACCTCCATTCTAACAGACTAGTACACATCCACTAGGCTATCGTGACAATTTTTTTTCTGATAAATTATCGCGTATATGAGAGTTTTTTTTTAATTATAGTGCTGTCATGGTTTGAACTTGCTACTTCTAGACTAACATCCTAGCAGACATCCACTTGGATTCCATCACATATTCGAGAAACTATCGAGAGAAGTTTGAGTTTCGAAGTTTTAGCGAACATTCGAGTTTTTTACATTTTAGTGAGCATTCGTTTATATCGAATCTCAGGTCAAGTGGGAAAATAAACAGCAACTTTTAAATTAAGCCGAATAAAGAACTCATACATATATACTTATGTAAATATGGGCATTTCCATGATGTGGGACGTGACCGTCGTACACATCTAAACGTCAATATAATATAGCTAGATTTTTATTTTGTAAGTGAGCGTAATTTATATTTCTAAGCTAGCAAGTTTGAATTTGAGCAAATTTTCGATTTTAAAATAATTGCAAAAAACCAGGCCACTCCCATGGGACAAGAACAGAAGTTGTTTTTGCGGTCAACGATTAGGCAATATTTTAGTTTGACTAATCTTAGAATGTTGTGCAGTAATATCTCTTGAAAATTATTTTGATTTTACGGAAAATATATTTGTTAAATTAAATTTTAAGCACAGTCGCACGTGACATTTTTTCCATTACGATATTTATATTGCTTCTGTTGCTTTGGCTTACAAAATTATAATCAAATAAGCTTTGTAAAAATGTTTTCAAATTAACCGAAGTATTCAAGGGATTTATTTTTAAATAATAAAAACAAACTTAACAAAAATATATTTTTTTTTGTTTTATGGTTTTATAATAATATTTCATCTTCCTTAAATTTTTCTCTCCACCATTTGCCACTATCTTAATTTTTCTTTCACTGCTTTTGCTCATCTAAATTTTAATAAGTAAACATTTATTTTATGTAATTTTTTAATTTTACTTTTACGATGTCGCACGTGACACATATTATTTAGATACCAGACCATATATCTTTACACCCATATTCATAAAACTCAAAATGAATTTGAAATATATTTTATTTAAAATTTTTCATACAAAATTTTCCTAAAATGGATTTCTAATTCATTTTATTTTTTTTATGAATATGGGGGTTATAGTTTTCAGCAAAGTTTGAATTGCATTAAATATCTCAGTTTGTACTGAATATTTTATCAGCCCTTTACATGTAGTTTCGATGCACTCATAAAAAAAATTTTAATTTTTAATGTTGCACGTTAGATCGAAATGTGTGATTTTGGGGGAAAAATATTTACAACTATTTGCAATAGCATAGTTTCTTTTTCATTCGTTTGTGACTCTTTGTATCCTCAAAAAAACAGTAGAGAGCAAAAGTCAATGGATTTACCAAAATAAAACGTACAAAAGAAATACTCAAATGTGGGAAAGGTGTACTTTTTCCATTCATTTTTGAGTGCCACTCCCGATAGTCTTACACTAGAAATATTCGAGATATATCATAACGAAAGTCTTGGTCGACTGGGTTATTGTTTTTTTATAATGAAATTAAATCTTATATACAAATACGGCACACATTTTTTTTCCTACACTTTTAAGTATCTTATCGTAAACTAATATTGGTGAAGCATATATGGTTTAACAGGTATTTTTGTATAGAAATATATATTTTTCTAAACTTCTTAGCATAAAATTATTAAAAAAGCGATTTAAATTTACTTGAAAGAAAACAACTTTCTATTTTGTGTTTGTTTTACTCACATATGCTTATAACAAATAGAGACATACATATGTTAGTGTCAGGGCGATTCTAAGAATAATAAATTTATGGCAACTTTTATTATTCGATTAACCGACTAAAGCAAGATTAACTGATTCATTAATCGATTAATTGAGTACACTAGTAGCACTCATCTACATGTACAATTTTATTGTCCAAAGTATGGATAAACTAGGAAATAGAACAATATTGACAAGCAGCACACATCAAAGTAAAATAATTGGATGGAGAGACAATTTTTTTTAGATATTTGATGAGTTTTCTTTACATATCAACTGCGCAAATACGGAAATTTGTGGAGAGTATTAGCGAATGTAACCAGACAGTTGCTAAATTATTACTATAGATGGCGTAAGCGCGCTGAAACTTAAGGCATAACAAAACTTTCTAAAAGATTGTGTAAATGAATGTTGTCTTTAATTCAAATTTGGAAAATATGAAGCAACAACTAGGTAGGTTGTTTGCAGAAATTTTTGTATAAAGATTTTCTTATGCTCTGCATTAGCTAAATAAAAAAAATAAAAGCAATTTTGAATTGCAAAACAAATTTTTATTATTATTAGTTCTGTACGAGTATGAAAGTTTTTAACTTTACAAACAATTGTACGAATCAAAAGAGGTCTCAATAGTATTTAGTGGGTAGAAATTTTTTTGGGCAAATGTTTGCCAAGTGTGACCATACCTTAAGCGACATAATTTTTGAAGTTATGTTTTTTACCAAAATCGATCGTAAATAATAAATTTTCGTCAAAAAACGAGGTCCAACAATATGTCGGCTAAGCTTTTTTGGCGGTTATGGCAAGATTTGGATTCTGCAATTATGAAATATGGTGGTTGCAAAAAGGGCGGGACCACACCCCCCAAATTTAATATTGGCACTAAAAACTTGAAAAAAAATTGCATCTACTTCGAAAATTAGCACGAAAATTTTAAAGAATGTTGAGAAACAACTTGATTGTTAATCCGAATGGGGGAACAAGTATCTCTTCGTAAAGTAAATGTTACTTGAACACACTTTTGTTCATTTACCTTGATTCTCCATAAGTTTAACCAAAGCTCCATCTGGCTAATGTGTTCCTGGAGTTTGCGGGATGCCTCATCAGGGTTTTCATGCATACTAAGGCAGGCTGTATCGTCGGCAAATGTGGAAGTATGGATACTACTGCTCACAGGCATATCACAAGTATAAATTAAATATAAAACTGGTCCCAGTATACTCCCCTGTGGCACACCAGATGAAATTGTTTCAGGCCTACTTGTAAAGTCTCTTTCCGCAACAGTGAACTTACGGGAAATAATGTAACTTTCCAAAAGATTTAAAATGTTTATTGGTAAGTAAGTCTTCAATTTTAAAATAAGGCCTTCATGCCACACTTTATCAAATGCCTGGGAAACGTCAATAAACAGCGCAGAACAATACTTTTTTCCCTCAAAAGTTCTTCTTATAAATTGAACTAATCTGTGAGTTTGTTCAATGGTGCTATGCTGACTTCTAAAACCAAATTGATGGTCTGGTATGCACCCACTACTAATTAGAATTGGGGACAATTTTGTTTTGAGCAGTTTTTCGAAAAGCTTTGACATTGTAGATAGTAGACTTATTGGCCTATATGACTCAGCCTTTGTTATATCTTTGCCCGGCTTTGGAATCATTTTAACCTTGGCAAGTTTCCAGTTGTGTGGATAATACTCCAGTCGTAAAATAGCATTAAATATGAATAACAGGATTCTCATTGCAATACGAGGCAAGTTCATCAGCATCTGATTACTAATTCCATCAATACCCGGAGCTTTCTTCGGGTTGAGTTCGGCAATTAATTTTTGTAAATCACGCGTCTTAAACTTTATGTGTTGAGGGGGTAGAGCGACTATATTCGGCAAATCAGCAACACCAGTACATATATTTGGCGTAAAAACGGATTTTAAGTGCTCAGCAAATATTTTACCTTTTTCAGTATCGCTTCTTGCCCAACCTCCGGTAGATGTGCGTAGAGGTGGCTTATACTCAACGGGTGTTTTAAGCTTTCTGGCAGCGCGCCACAAGGAGTAATTAGACGCCGGTGTAACATCAAGACCCTCCAGATAATTTTTAAGAGATGCAATTTTTTCAGATGCAAGCAACTCTTGGAGTCGTTTAGTGCACTCTTTAAATCTGATTTTATTTTGTGGTGATCTGTGCTGTTGCCATTCCCTTCTAGCCCTTCTTTTTTCACGTACGAGACGTTCAATGTCTGTAGAATAAATTTTATTAAACCCAATCTGCGGATGGGAGATAGTGGCATGTTCAGCAGCCTGTTTAATATTCTCGCTGAGATTGGCAATGTTCGATTCAATATCATCGGGTGTTCTAAGCGTAATGTTTTCCGTACAATGACTGCTGAGATATTTTTTGAACCCCAGCCAATTTACACGATTGATCATCTTCACATATGGGTCAGGTAAGTTACTTCTTAATGGGCTACAAATTGTGATGATCGTCGGGGAGTGATCGGACGAGAGATCAAGAGAAGCTTGAACTTGAATTAAATCCCTAGAGATATTTTTTATGACTCCAAAATCTATAACATCCGGAATTTTTTGTATGTCAGTAGGCCAATAAGTGGGCTCCCCACTCGAAATGACATCCAAGCCCATTTTTGAAATAGTGTTGAACAATGCTCGACCTCTGGGTGTAACAAGGCGCGAACCCCAGAACGTATGTTTCGCATTGTAGTCTCCAGCTGCTACAAAACAAGGTCCAAGAGATTTGTAGAAATCCTCATATTGATTCTCAGTGATTGAAAATCTGGGAGGGGAGTAAATTGATGATATAACGAAATTTGAACAAAAACTTTCAATGCCAATATTTGTTGCTTGTAGGTATTCTTCACAAATGTTATCAAGAACATAGTGCTTGAGTCTTGACTTTATTAGAATTGCTGATCCACCGCAAGCCCTTCCTCTAGGGTCCTTTGTATCATATATAGTGTAGCCATAAATTTTAAAAAGACTTCTCGAAGTCAAATGAGTCTCAGATACTAACATTATATCAATATTTTTTACCGTGAGGAAGTGCTCAAGTTCATTTTTATGTTGGCGAATGCCGTTTGCGTTCCAGAAACATATTGTTAACGTGTTCATGGCTTATTAAGTATTGCTTGAAGCAGAGTATTCTGCATTCGCAACATTTCTTGCATCATGGTAGTCATATTTGTTGTAAAATTGTTTATAGTTTGCACAAGATTTTCAATAGTGGCTTCAAGGCGATTATAATTAAAGTTTGAGTTTGTATTTGTAGAATTATTTTGCAGTGAAACATTTTGTGTCGGAATAGAACTAGCCTTAGCAGCATCTGCATACGATACACGGGAAGTAACTGGTTGTTTATAGTTTGCACAAGATTTTCAATAGTGGCTTCAAGGCGATTATAATTAAAGTTTGAGTTTGTATTTGTAGAATTATTTTGCAGTGAAACATTTTGTGTCGGAATAGAACTAGCCTTAGCAGCATCTGCATACGATACACGGGAAGTAACTGGTTGGTTGGCTCATTTGCTGAAAAGTGGCAGAGTAAACGTTTGCTGATTGAGCTGGAGCTAATTTAGGTTTTTGCACCATAGTCTTCTTTACAAAAGAGTACACACGACAGCCTCTGTAGTTAGCGGTGTGATTACCTCCACAATTACTGCATTTTTTATCACTTTGATCTTTTGGTTTGTTGCAGCTAGCGGTGCCGTGTAATTCGCCGCACACAACACAAACAGAGGGTAAATTGCAGTATGTTTTTGTATGGCCATATTCTTGGCAATTATGGCACTGTACAGGACCTGCACGCTTATGTGGCTCTTCAACTGTGATTTTTCGGTACAAGAGGTATTTTAAATTATAAATTGGATGCGTCTCATTTTTTTCAATTTTATATCATTAGGTTCTAGTTCAACACGAAATAGGGGTTGGGGAATCTTTTCTCTATTTATTATATTGGACACATTTTTTACCTTGAACCCCTGGAGGACGAGTGCATCTTTTATTTCTTCGGGGGCAACATAAGAATCTATGCCCTTCAATACGATCTGCATGCCTTTAGCGCTCTTAAGCTGGTATGTGTAGAAGCATGTTTTACTTTTTTCAAATTCAGCAACCATTTTGCGGAAATCAGTTTCGTCATAAATTTGGATTTTAGTTTCATCGATGTTGCCACGTTTTATTGGAACAATGTGAAATTTATTCTCACCAATGACCGAAATTAATTTTTTAATAAGGGCATTTGAATTTTTTTGTCTCAAATAGATTGGTGGCGGCTTGGATGTTTTGTTCGAGGATACCTCGGGTTTGTCGTTGTCATCTTGAAAAATTTTAAAGCGGTTTTGGCGATTAGTTGAGGCTGCGCTGTTATCCCTAGACACTTTTGGAGCAGATGAGATTTTTGAAGAATTCGGGCTTCGCCCGCGCTTTAAAATTGTAATGTATCTGTCCATTCCAACTTGTACCTTGAGTTGCGAGCCGCTGTTATCTGTAGTGATAACTTTGTTAAGTGATAAACACGAGCCTGAAGGGGATGATATTACTGACTTAAATGAAGAAGTACTGGGCAACTGTAATGTTAATGCATCATTACTATTTGGCATTGGACAAAGCGAAGTTGATCGCTGACGAAAAATTTTATCATGAGTAACTTTTCAAAGAGCTTTGAAATTGTTGACAGTAAACTTATTGGCCTATATGACTCAGCTTTGGTAAGATCTTTGCCCGGCTTTGGAATCATTTTAACCTTGGCAAGCTTCCAGCTGTTTTGAAAATACTGCAGTCGTAAAATGGCGTTAAAAATAAATAACAGGATTCTAATTGCAATACAAGGCAACTTTATTAGCATCTGGTTACTAATTCCATCAATACCCGGGGCTTTCTTTGGGTTAAGTTCAGCAATTAGTTTTTGTACATCACGCGTTCTAAATTTTATGGGTCGAGGAGGTAGCGCAACTACATTCGGCAAATCAATAACACCAGTACATGTGTTAGGGGTAAATACTGATTTTAAATGCTCAGCAAATATTTTACCTTTTTCAGTATCGCTTCTTGCCCAACCACCAGTATATGTACGTAGAGGTGGTTTAAACGCAACAGGTGTTTTAAGCTTTCTAGCAGCGCGCCACAAAGAGTAATTAGATGCTGGTGTGACATCAACACCTTCCAGATAGTTTTTAAAAGATGCAGTTTTTTCAAATGCAAGCAAGTCTTGGAGTCGTTTAGTGCACTCTTTAAATCTGATTTTATGTTGGGGCGATCTGTGCTGTTGCCATTCCCTTCTAGCTCTTCTTTTCTTCTTCAATATCCGTAAAGTAAATGCTATTAAATCCAGTATGCGGGTGGGAGGTAGTCGCATGATCAGCAGCCTGTTTTATATTTTTGATAAGATTGCCAATGTTAAATTCAATATCTTCGGATGTTCTTAGCGTAATGTTTTCCGTACAATGACTACTGAGATATTTTCTGAACCCCAGCCAATTAACACCGTTGATCGTCTTCACATACGGGTGAGGTAAGTCACTTCTTAGTGGGCTACAAATTGTAACGATCGTGGGAGAGTGATCGGAGGAGAGATCTTGAGACGCTTCAACATGAACTAATTCCCTAGAAATATTTTTCATGACTCCAAAATCTATAACATCCGGAATTTTTTGTATGTCCCTAGGCCAGTAAGTGGGCTCCTCACTCGAAATGACGTCCAAGCCCATTTTTGAAATTGTGTTGAACAATGCCCGACCTCTAGGTGTAATAAGATGCGAACCCCAGAACGTGTGTTTAGCATTATAGTCGCCAGCTGCTACGAAACAAGGGCCCAGAGATTTGTAAAAATCCTCGTATTGATCCTCGTAATTGCGAATCTAGGAGGAGAGTAAATTGATGATATGACAAAATTATTGGAAAAATTTTCGACACAAATATTCGTTGCTTGTAAATGTTCTTCGCAAATGTTGTCAATAAAATAATGCTTGAGTCTTGACTTTATTAAAACCGCTGATCCACCGCATGCTCTTCCTCTCGGGTCCTTTGAATCATATAAGGTGTAGCCATACATTTTAAAAAGGCTTTTCGAAGTCAAATGAGTCTCAGAGACCAACATTATATCAATATTTTTTTCCGTGAGGAAGTGCTCAAGTTCATTTCTATGTTGGCGAATGCCGTTTGCGTTCCAAAAACATATTTTTAACGTGTTCATGGTTTGTTAACTAAAGCTTGAAGCAATGTATTCTGCATTCGCAGCATTTCTTGCATCATGCTAGTCATATTTGTTGTAAAATTATTTATAGTTTGCACCAGATTATCAATAGTAGCTTCAAGGCGATTGAAACTAAAGTTCGAGTTTGTATTTGTTGAAATATCTGGTGGTGAAACATTTTGTGTATGAGTAGAATTTGTTTTAGCAGCATCGGCATACGATACACGGGAACTAACTGGTTGGCTCACTTGCGCAATAGTGGCTGTTAAAGCGTTTGCTGATTGGGCTGTGGCCAATTTAGGCGTTTGCCTCATAGTCTGTTTGACGAAAGAGTACACAGGACAACCTCTGTAGTTAGTGGTGTGATTTTCTCCACAATTACTGCATTTTTTGTTACTTTGATCTTTCGGTTTATTGCAACTAGCAGTGCCGTGCAACTCGCCGCACACAACACAAACAGTAGGTAATTTGCAGTAAGTTTTAGTATGGCCATATTCTTGACAATTATGGCACTGTACGGGTCCTGAACGCTTGTGTGGTTCTTCAACGGTTATTTTTCGATATAAGAGATATCTTAAATTATATATTGGATGGGTCTCACTCTTTTTCAATTTTATATCATTTGGCTCAAGTTCAACGCGAAATAGAGGTTGAGGGATCTTTTCCCTATTTATTATGTTCGATACATTTTTTACTTTAAAGCCCTGGAGGACGAGAGCATCTTTTACTTCTTCAGGAGCAACATAGGAATCTATGCCCTTCAACACAATCTGCATACCTTTAGCACTCTTGAGCTGATATGTGTAGAAATTTGCTTTACTTTTTTCAAATTCAGAAACCATTTTTCGAAAATCTTTTTCTTCATAAATTTGAATTTTCGTTTCATCAATATTACCACGTTTTATTGGAACAATGTGAAATTTATTCTCACCAATCAACGAAATTAATTTTTTAATAAGAGCGTTTGAGTTTTTTTCTCTTAAATAGATTGGTGGCGGCTTGGAGGTTTTGTTTGCAGATTCAGCGGGTTTGTCATTGTTATCTTGCAATATTTTAAAACGGTTTTGCCGATTAGTAGAGGATGCGCTGTTATCCCTAGACATCTTTGGAGCAGATGCAATTTTAGTAGAATTTGGGCTTCGCCCGCGCTTTAAAATTGTAATGTATCTGTCCATTCCGACTTGGACCTTGGGTTTTGGGCTACTCTTATTTTCAGTGACAACTTGGTTAAGTGATAACCCCGAGCCCGAGGCGGGTGATATCGCTGAGTTAAATGTAGAACTACTAGGCAATATTGTCAACGGTTCACTAGTTGGCATTGGACAAAGCGAAGTTGATCGCTGATGAAACTGTGGTTTTGCCGTTAGAAAAAGTCTATTATCAGATTTTTGATTTTTATTAAGAGCTTCAGAACTCACAGCAAGTCTATTATCAGATATATTTATTTTTATTGTTATCATTATGAGCATCAAAACTCACAGTAAAATAGGCATTTCTGCCGTTAGAACTCACTTCACTATTTTTTTCCTTTGGGGTACTCATATAGAGTATTCCTCAAGGGTATGTTTGTATGTTTTTTTGTTACGGTTTTTTTTTGTTTTTGTTATTTCAATATGTAAAAATATTAGCAAAGCAAAAAAAAGGCTTATTTATCAAAGTTAATATGTACTACGAATATTTTTTGTATAATTTTTTTTTGTTTAGTTTGTATGTAAGAAAAATTCCGCTATTACGTCTGTTCACTATGAAGGTACAACGAGAATTGATTTTTTTTTTTTTTTTTTTTTTTTAATAAGGAAATCTTCTTGATTTTATGAGGTGTCTTGTTATTTCCTATATCTATAAATAGACCTACAAACAATTTTCTTCATGATCTTTTTCATTTTTGTATAAGAATGTTTGCACAATAATTTCAATGGTTATTCAGGCTGCTTGTTAGCATATTGGTTAGGGTGCTTGTCTATCAGGTAGAAGTTTGATAGTTCAATACTTGGTGAGTAAGTTAGTTAAGAATATAACATAATGTGTATGAATGTATGTATTTATATAATAACATCTACAATATAGTACATACATAAATACATATGTATATGGTGTAGAATTTAAATGAAAATACATAAGTACAGAGAATAAAGACGCAATTTATTTTATATTTTTTATGAGGTAACCTAATAAAGAAGAAACACTTATTGAAAAAATCAATAAGATAACCTCATAAAAACTACAAGATTTCTTCTTGATTTTTTCATAAAGGTTTTCTCTATGAAATTAATAAGATTTCCTTATTGAAAAAAAACATAGAGATTTCTTATTAATTTTATTCTATTTTATGCGGTATTTAGTAGGCACTGTTTTCTCTGTGTACATATATTACCTACAGTTCTATTCGCAGTCGCTGCCAATAATATTGGTAACCGCTCGAACTGCTAGCATACTTCATTCACAGTTGTTCAGCTGTTATAAAAAATGTCACTTGAAATAACTGTCGTTCATATCATTTCACATGTTGGTTTAAAATTTTCTCTTATACATTTAATAAGTTTTTAACATGAAAACTTTTCATGAATTTGGCTTAAGCCAAACTCATTTACTTTCTCATGGTCTCCATACGAATATAAAAAAAATACACTTATGTATGTAAGTGCATAGAAAAAAGTTTTTGCGGCTGTTCAAATATTTTGAGAAGAACTTATCAAGGCTATTTGAACAATTATTAAAAAATCTATTTATACACAACTCTCGCAATTAGCTTGCTATTTGAAAAATTAATTATTAACTGCTCTTTCATAAATACATTGAATTCTTATTGAGTTGGGTTGAACTAATTCATGTGCCCATTTCACTGGCACTCTAACCAGATCTAGAGGAAACCTTTACCTTAATAACTAGTTGAAAAAGTTTGAAGTGTTTACTTTGTTAACAAGTTCATTTTGCTATTAACGGTAATTATGATTAATATACAACAATAAATAGAAAAACTTAAAACAAACTGGAGGAATGTAGTTTCTTTCCCATCGAGCATACACAAAATAACAGCGAATTATTTCTAATTTATAGCGTATAAGGCCGGGTTTACAGCTGTGTGTCATGTGCCCAAGAAAAGCACAACCACTAATTATTAATGAAAAACTGTTTGATTCAGACATGTATTTATTGATTTAAACAGTTTCCAATCATGTTGGATTCTATAAAATTGTTTATTAGTTATGTATGAATCTATTTTAACTTAATAAACAAACAATCAGTTTTTCATTGGTAATTAGTGGTTACGCTTTTTGGGCACATGGCACACATGAAATGCCAGATGTAAACTCAGCCTAAGTATATAATAGATCTATTCAATGCAAGACTGTTCTACAGAATAAAAAATTTCAACCAAATTTATTTTGGTATGGTCTCTGAAACTATATGAGCTGTGTGGCTGAAATTTTCAACTCACATTCGGGCCAATAACTGGTAGGCTTGCGTTTTGTTTTTAACCCAACAATTGACCATGGTGTGGAGTAATTTGAAGTTAAAAAATAAATAAAATAATTGAGGGCAAGACAACGTTTGCCGGGCTCAAGTAGTAATTTATAAAATTCAAAGAAAGCAACAAAATACAAAGAAAATAGTGTTAATTGGAGCTATGCTCTTTATGGCACGATACAAGAGCTAGGACGTTATTTTCGTAACAACTATTAAGCAGCGATCCCACTATCGGTACAATGTACCGATTTTCGTCGGCTCATTGCAATAAAGTCATAAGTAACAAAACAAAATAGCCTTATTTCTTAATTAATTCTCAGATAAGTCTATATGACTCTATTATCATCGCAGTGTGGTGCAATTATGTCCTTATATTTCAATCATTTACAAAATAAGGCCAATTTAGCTTATTATAATAATATATATAATAATTATTTATGACTTTTTTGCAGTGAGCCGACGAAAATCGGTACATTGCGCCGATAGTGGGAACTAGGCCTTACAGTTATAAATTGATTTTCGTTTTGTTTTTTTTTTGTATTTAAAAGCAGAGTACGAAGATAAACGAAACAAAATGTTTGATTTTGTGTTGTCTCGTTCTTTGAAGTGAGTGAAACAAACACAATGATAACGATTGCTCAATTTGTTTTTGTATTGTTTTTGCACATGAGCACAAACCAGAGAAGGAAGTCGATCGGCTGTAAGCCGACTAACATCCGCCTGCCGGCCACAAACAATACATTAATCGTACGCAGTTATGCTATGTTTAGACGACTATTTGAATCACCTGCTTCGCTCCCTGAATCGTGTATATAAATCATGCTGTTTATACGACTCATCTACTTGCTTCGAATTGACAGTTCTCTCTAACAAACAAACATAAATAAAATCTGCAATTCTTCATCCATTTTGTGCAAAAATATTTGATTTAATAAATAAATACAACAATTGACTTAAATGGAAAAAAAAGTAAGTGATAATAAATATATAAGATTTTTGAAACCGAAAGATTTATTTTCTGTATTTGCAGCAATAAGAAAAAGTGCTAGCAAATGGGACCAGGTAGGTGAGCTGGCTCTGCTTGAAATATGGGCAGAGAAGATGCCCCAGTTGCGTAGCTGCCGGAAGAACAGCCACATTCATATGGAAATGGCTTCTGAATTGGAAATGCAGGGCTTTAAATATACTCCGGAAGAATTGAGAACAAAAATGCACAACATGACTTGCAGATATCGGTAAGTATATTAAAACATGCATGTATGTATGTTTGTACATATGCATATGCTGGTGGAGTCCGTACACGCACGTTCCAATGCAGACTTTGTTGCGGAAGATATTGCCTTTTTGTAGTAGAGCTCACCGGAGTTAATCATAATGGGAGCTAAGGTAATTCACTTCACAGCTGTGAAGCCAATGACTGGGTGAGAACGACCTTCCTCTCCACTGGCACCGCTATTTATTTTGTCGTCTTCTGCCTCATTAGCATCTGCGCCGTCGATGTCTTATTACAAAATAAGTTTTTTAAATTGCGATCCAGAAACCTGGGACAACGTGAAGAGGCACCATAAAAGCGGAAAAAGCGGCTTTCTCAAAAAAAAAATTATTAAAAAAATTATTGTTTGTATGAGAGCCCCTCACCTTAATGGTTGAAGATAGGCGACAAGTATATTTAGATAAAATCTTCTTATTGAAAAAATATTGGAGGCCAGTCATACATTGCAAATTCATTTCAATTTGAAATGAATTGCAATTCATTTTTACCAAATTCATTTTAATTGGCTCAAATTTCATTCAATTAATTTTTTCTTGTGTACAGAATTAATTCAAAAATTAATGCTTCATTTACAGCTCTGATCGATGGTCACAAGCTAAAAGGCTCTTGCTCGTATTTTCACAAATTTCAGTTTTTTAGTGATTCTAATGCATTTCTTATAAATTAGGGAGTAACGAATGTTCGCATTCGCTTTTGCATTCTCAAATTATTCGCTTACTTTTGCTATTTGCATTCGCTAAAATGTATGCGAATATTTCAAGCGAATACTGGCGACAAAAAATTTTTATTTCCTTTATGAAAATAGTTTGCGATTAACAAACGTTAAAAAAAAAACAGAACTACTTTTACAAGATTTTTTTGGAAAAATTCATTCCATGTGTTTTTAATATGTATTTTGACAGCATTTCACATTAAATGTTGAATAGAGTACCAGGCTTTAGGGCCAAAGTAGGAATGGGTTGATTCCATAATATTTTGTAAACTTATTATTAATTATTATCCATACGTACTCTTTTATAAATTTATTTGCATGTGATATTTTAACGAATTTTAGTAATTGCATTCGCTTTCGCATTTGCTTTCGCAAAAATTAAAATGTATTATTCACTTTCGTATTCGCATTCGCAAAAATTAAAATGTATTATTCGCATTCGCTAAACTGGTATTCGTTACATCCTTAATATATATACGCATCCTCACAAAAGTTTATTGCAATAGTGTAAAAAATAATTGTTTTACAAGCAGTTTTACAAAGCTATTGTACTGTTTATTATTATGTTTTTGCCTTCTCCTGTAAAGTCACAGTTATTTGAGCTAGGGCTTTTCTACTTGCGACCAACGATATTCTTTTGTTATATGTATTACTATTTATTATTTTAAGTTATAAGTGTATTAAAAATATTGAAATAAATAATAATAATTGAAATAATAATAATAATTGAATAAATTAATACTTACACAAATATTCAGATATTGCACATCTTATTTTTTCCGCATTGTTTCTTTGATCCGTTAAATTTGTTATATATTCCGGATACAACCGATTTTCCTCCACTGCTTCTAAGGCCTTTAACCAATTTTCATTTATGTTGTCATTATTTTCATTTAGAAAATTATGAAGTACACAACACGACAATATAACGGCGTTCGCATTTCTTATGGCATTGTCAACGCCTTTTCCAATGCGTCTAAAACGTGCTTTCATCTGTCCAAAAGCATTTTCAACAACTCGACGTGATTTGGACAGTGAATAGTTAAAACACTTTTGTTGGTAGTCCTGCGACAATTGAAAATGATATGGCTTCATAATCCTTTCGCTTAGTCGAAATGCTGAATCGGCGATTATGTGGACTGGAACATCTACTTCAGAAATTTTTTTCTTCAAATCCACCAAAATATCGCACTTATCCAGCTGTTGCCTTAAAGACGATTCCTGGTATATCTGTGAATCATTGCAACGCCCTGGGCTACCACAACTTACATAAATGAAACGACATCTGTAATATAATACATACACATCGGTTTACTAAGCCATACATTTCGATTTCATAACATACCTTGCGTCAACCAATGCTAGAAGCGCAATTGAATACCACCCTTTGTAATTATGTAGCCTCTTCGTGACCTGGGTGAATCTCAATATGACAACCGTCTATAAATTAAAGACGTATAAAACAAATAAATCTTAATGGTGACACATTTAACTTACCAAGAGCTCCCATACACTGGGGATATCCAAGTACTTCAAACTCTTGGACAAGTTCTTCAACTTTTTCCAGTTTTAAGGGAAAATTATTTATATATAATGGAGACAAAACTCTCCACACTTCGGCACAAAAGCTCAACAGAATTACACATACTGTTGCTTTTCCAACTCCAAACAAATTACCGATAGTACGGTACTCTGCGGACGAGCCCAGCGCATACAAGCTAATTGCTACCCTCTTTTCTAATGGTATTGCTTCTCGCATATTGGTATCGCTTTTCCGCAGCTCACTTAAAAATTCGCACAGTTTAAAAAACGACCTCCGACACATCCTAAAGTTATTTTGGAAGAGACTTTCATCAGCTGCTTGGCAGTCTCTCTCCCAGAAAGTTTGGCTTCGATCCTGAAATAGTTAAAAGTTGTATAAATAATTCACAAGAACATACTTATATATATACATAATTATGTATGTGTATATCCATGCATTATGTAACTTACAAGTTTCCAAGCGAGTCTTTCAGTAATTAGCGACAATTTAACAACATTTAGCAGTCGCAGCTGCTCTAAAAGCTGGGAATGCATCTGCTTTAGCTCCATCAGGAAATTCAAGCACATATTTGAATCCTCCATAAGTCTTACCTTTGAAGATGTTCTTCTTGTCAGAAAAGCACTTATCAACTGTTTTTTTCCATCCATTATTATGTTTTGTTTTATTTTATTTATTACAAAAAATATACTTTTTACTTTTGATTATTATTTTGTTTTTGTTTTGTTTGACAATTCTATTTGGTTTTGACAGCTAGTTCAGATAAACTGACGATACACTGCGATAAAAGTTAGAGAAGATACCAATTTTACGTGCTTCGCAAGTAGATTCGTATTGAATCTACTTGATTCGCTCTCATAATTTTGTATGGCGAAGCAAGTTGATTCGGTCATGATTGGAGTGTGAAGCATGAATAGAGCACGAAGCAGGTATCATCTAAACATAGCATTAGAAAAGAAAATAATGGAAAATAAAAAGAAACGTTTTGAAATATTTGCGGCGAATTTGACATCATTATATAATATCATTTCTTGCATTATTATTTCACGCATGAAATTTGTTTTATATAATTAAGCAGCATAGCTCTAATCGGGTGTCCTAAGACACATGTCTCCTTTTTTTAGTTTTGGAGCTTTTTTCGGTTTTTTGCCATTTTTTTTGATTTTTGCGACTTTTTTACTTCTGATTTTTTTTTTGCATTTTGGTGGTTTATTTTATTTTTGGTGGTATTTTTTATTTAAGCTCTTTGTTCGTTTTGGCGATTTATTTTAATTTCGAAATCCTTAGTATAATCTTATATTATACGTTTCGCATTTCGCGTAATAATTAAAACAATAAAACACAAGTAAAAGTGCTATATTCGGCTGTGCCGAATCTTATATACCCTTTACCAACGTATGTATGTATATGTAGTATACAGATGCATACATAAGTACATATTTGTTTTGTGATAAAATTTATAATTTTTTGTTAAGTGACCTCTTGGTTTTTTTCAACTAAAGAATTTACTTGGTTAAAGATCTTCCTAAAATATGAAATATGTTTAACTGAAAAAATAATTATTTTTGGTTATTTTGTTACCCAATTTTTTTTTTTAATTTCCAACATAACAACATAATTTAAATTTTTCTCGTTTTAATACGAGTACTAATTTATTTTTTTCTAAAACATAGAATATGTTTAATTATCAAAGAAATAACTAGCTTTATTTAATTAGTTTTATATATAAAAAAGTGTACTTTTCCCAACCCTGGAATCATCATTTTAAGTTTTTTGGTTCCTTATATCAATCTTGTTCTTTAAAAAATATATAAAATATGTTAAGTAAACAGAGAAAAAAAAAGAAGTAAGGAAAATACTAGTTTTATTTAGTTACTTTAATATCAAAATAAATTCAGTAAAGTGCGACTTTGACTCGCTCACGAAGGGTTCCGTACATTCGGTTTGAGAATTTTTTTTATGTGGGGTTTTTGGAGTTTTTCTCAGTTTAAACGATTTTTTTTAGTTTTGTCGCTTTTTTTTTCGTTTTAGCGTTTTTTCTTCTGTTTTTGGGGATTTATTTTTCATTTTGGCGATTTTTTTCATTTTGCCAATTTTTTTCTGTTTTTGGGGTGTTTTTTATTTTGGCGATTTTTTATTTTGGCGATATTTCCGGTTTTTCGCGATTTATATTAGTCTTAGAATTTTTTTTAATTTGGTGCTTTTTTTGTGTTTGGGCGATTTTTTTTATTTTTGGCGATTTTTTTTCGGTTTGGCGATTTTATAAATTTTTGATTTTTTCGTTTTACCGTTTTTAAAAATTTCAAGAGTTTTGCTCTTACGGTTTCCAAGATACAGCAAGTTGTCGAAATTGCATTAACTGATGGAACACCCTTTAATTTAATTTTTTTTTAATTTTAGTGTTAATTGTACATGGGATTTTAACATTTTTCGTTGCTCGTTTTGGAACACCCTTTAATTTTAACTCTAATGTATTTGTTGTTGTAGCGGCCAAAGGTGTACACGCTGTGTGCAAATTTCAAGTCCGTAGCTCTTGCGGTTCCCGAGAAAATACCCTGTGAAAGACAGACGGACATATTAGCGAAAATAATAGGGTTCCTTTTCACATTTGGTGTACGGAACCCTAAAAAGGTTAAATTTTCCAGCTGTGGAACTGTGGTTTTTATTTTTCAAATTTTTTATACCCAACTTTTCTTTCCAAAACATAAAATATAATTTATAACTGAAAATATAAAAAAAATAAATATATAAAAATATATATAATTTTATATATCACAGAAAGTGTACGTTTCCGAATCCTGGAATCATAATTTAAAGATTTTCTGATTTCTTACACCAATATCTTTTATTTAAGAATTTGAGATATTTTAAATTTATAGATAGAAAGGAAAAATTTGTTTAAGTAGGTTATTTTTATATAACAAAAAAGTTAAAGTTCCCAACCCTGGAAACATCGTTTTGATTTTTAATTTTTTTTCATATTTTTAATACAAATTTTATTCGTACTGAAATATAAAATAAGTTTATTTAACAAATAACAAAAATTAAAAATTTTAAAAACCCCTGATATATCTAGAAAAGATGTGATATCTTCTAAACGGCTGGACCGATTGTCTTTAAACATAGTTAAGAACCTTCTCGATCAAGTCACCTTTCAAACAGATAAAACTAAATCAAAATCGGTCCAGCCGCATTATGATTTTATAGCAAAAACAATTTAGAAGTATGTCCAATTCTTTATTTTTTGACATATTTTGTTACCGCAAAGTGGCCCTTACGTTTTAATTCGATGCAACAAATTAATTAATATTCCGTTTTTAATATTTTTTTTGTGGAATATGGAGTTGTGGCAACAAGTGGTAAGTGCATTGCTATACATATTTTGATACAGTAGAGATTATTTATTGGTGTTGTAAAACTTTGTTTCAGTTTTCAACCAAAAATAGCCTTGCACCATATGGCGATAGTCATTTTAATCATTCTTATGAGCAAAAAATTATTCTTTAGAGTTATTGCCTACAGAATCTGTTCAGCCGAATCCGTGTGCACTTAAAAAATTTGTAAATCTTTGTAGCGATAAGTTCACAGAGTCAGATCGGTTAGCTATAAATGAAAATTTTTGGGCTATTGGAAACAAAATAAGACAAAAAGACTTGTTGGTTTCTAGTATGACACGTATGTCAGTCCAAAGATGAAGAGGTGATAGTAATAGAAGGCAATATACATACAATTATGTTATTAAATACAACAATAATTACCCTTATCGGGAATAAAAGTTCACATGAAATGTGTTCCCTTTCCATAAAATTGTGGTTGCCAATATTTGGTTTGTTGTTGTGTCAGTATACTATTTCCTAATTTTGTTCACCATTTTTTGTTCACATGGAAAAAATTTCACGTGAAAAAATTGTTCGCCTTCTATTCCCGTTAAGGGTGAAATACATTAAAGTGTGCCAACAGTTTTTGCTCAAACCCCAAGTGGTTTGAACATTTTTATTGCTAATAAACAAAAAGCTACGGCTCATCATAAGTTTGACGAGTCCAAAGTTGCACTTATAAAATAATTTATTAAACAGTTCCCTCGCATTAGTTATTGTCGCAACAAAAGTAAAAAGCTTTACCTTCCTCAAGAATTTCGCAATATAAAAGGATTATATGATTGATATACCAAACATTTGAAAAATATTAATCAGGATTCGTTACTGTTATCCTTAAGGGACTTTCGAAAGACCTTCAATTATAGTTTTCATATCGGCTTTCACTTACAAAAACTTTAATAATGAAGCATAAAATACTTTAGAGCAAACATAAGAACACCAAAAACACATAAGAGATAAAGATAAGTGTGAAGAAATATTTTTAAAGGATCAAAACGTTGTTTTTTAATCTCATCATTAGGTCGTAACAGCCCAGCAAACAATTTCAAAAAGATAATCGGGTTTGGAATTAAGCATTTTTGGTGGAAGCTGTTCCTTACTGGATTACCAACTTAATGATTTTAACAAGGCGTGAGACTAAAATAATCAATTCTTGAGAAGTATTTACTTTTTTTATTTGGCAACTTGATCACGTAATCTATGTGATCTAAAAAAAATATTCTCCTCATTTAGCAAGTTGTACATAATTTTTTTAAATTTTAGGTAATGCGCTTTGTAAGCGAGTAATGAAATTTGGTAATCAGAAAAGTAAATCATTATATGGCAAGTAGTTCTGATGGTAATGTGTAATTTTTTGCTGGGAGCCTTAACATGAATTAGCAGCTAGCCAGCATGACAGAAAAAAATACCTAAATAATAAATATTTGAAATAAACTAAATGCAATCTATAACTAAGGCGTAACAGCACTTACATACTTAGTTTCTCGGTAATACTTGGACCTGAACCAGAGATATTTAATAAAATCCTCCCCTTGGATAATTTGGTTTTTAGCGCTTATGTCTTTTTGGCGGTTATGACTCGAGGTAAAAACCTCGACTTTCTTAGTCCTCTCAAACCAAAGACTGTTATTTTTAATGGGGACTCCAAAAACTTTTAATGGGTTTTTGCATATTTTCGTATTTTGTTCCAAGATAAAATATTAAAAAAAGTACATCATCTGAAAGGATTATTTGATTGGAATCATTGTTAACTTATTTCTGTTAATAGTTTTCGCCAAAGTTCGAGCGAGAACAAATAACAGATATAAATTAACAATGAGTCATAATTAATAATCCATAAAAAATAATATGATTTAATTTAATTTAATTGTGAAGCGGCTTGAAAAAATATTTCAGTTGATGTACTTGGGATAAAATAGGAAAATATGCAAAAAAAACTTAAATAATAGACCTTTTTAGATACGGTCCAGCTCATAAAGCGTCATCGCTAGACCCCTCAAATGTTTTGGAACTCCTCATTAAAACGACCAATCTTTAATTAGAGTGCGGTAACAAAAACTTTTTTTAGTTAGTTGGTCTAATGTACATACATATGTATGTATATGTATATGTAACTCCACCGAAGTTAAAAATTTCAGTTTATTTATATTTTAGCAGCAATGAGAATAGTTATACTTGATTTATTTTCAGTTGGATTAATGAAACAAATTTCCTTTTAAATACCCAAATAAGCAAATAAACTGTGATATAATATGTATACTATTATGATCCGATTCTATAAATTGTCAACTTCGTTCGGAACCATACTAATGTTCATATTTGTACATTCTTTTATAAATATCTTGGTTTTCATATAAACTTTCTGTATCCATGTCCATACACACAGTATTAATAATAGAAAGTCATTCATAGACATTTTTTCTCTCCTATAAATCGGTAATATAAAAATAATATTGAAAAGAATAAACCACAGTATGTCAAGCAAATGTTTGCTTCATATTTCGTATATACTGAAAATGCGTAATCTCTTTAGTTTTTAGGAAAAGCAGGACATTGCTTAGATTAGAGGCGTTATTATGTATTTCGCTATGAAAACTGAAACCTTTCGAAAACAATTTTTGGGCATTATCTTTCATTCGTTCGAGTTGAAAAGTTAAAAAAATGTGAGAGCAAAAAATAGATGCTTAATTTTATGTATGCAGATAATATGTTGAATTTAAGTAGCGAAAAATATTTATGTCGAAGAAAATGTCAGGCTAAACCCAACTGTTGACTGGAGCGGAACTGCTCATCTATGCTAATAGCAATAGTTTAACCAATAATATTTTATTTTATTTATTTATTTATTAATATTGATATTATAGATAAACCTAATAACAATATAAGAGGGGTAGAAGCACTAGCTACTAAGGCCATCGGCTAAAATATAATTTTATTCACAGCTTTTGTTTACCATTATGTCATAAATTGACAAATAGCACTGTACAACAGCCAAAATAGCCTTTAGATAAAAGTATGCGGACTATATGGATTTCGATGCGTTAAATTCAAATCTGCTGTCAGTTTTGCTCTATCACGTAGAGATTTTTTTATGGGCGTGGCTAATTTTGGCCCCTAAATTAGTCGGCCATACTAATATATTTTACTATAACTCGAAAACCGCTATTTCGATTTTAATAAATAATAAATTAAAAGACGCGCCACAAAATTTTGTTAAAAAATATTTATTATCATTTTTTACCTATTTTTTATGGTTTCGAAGTTATTCAGAATTTAAAGAAGAAAAAAGTTTTTTTTATGCAAAAATCGCGTAATTTTTTTAAATGAAAATTACAATAAAAAAATCAGAAACTCACAAGTTTCATATTTTTTAGATTTTTCATAAAACCACATATCCTAGGAATAAAACAAGCTATAAAACGTGAAAATCCAGTTTCATATTTTTTAGATTTTTCATAAAACCACATATCCTAGGAATAAAACAAGCTATAAAACGTGAAAATCCAGCAATAAATCTTGATTTTATTCACAATTTAAAGCAGGTACCTAAAAATGGAAAAATGTGTGTAATGCATTAAATGCAGTCACATTTACATCTGGCAGTGATGGGAAAGTTGGTACGATCGTACTTTTTTTTATACTGTTTGACATGAAAAAGTACCGTAGTACTCCCCTAAGAAATTTGATACTCTCACGGGCAACTTAGAAATGCAGTCAGAAGACTCGCACATGCATATATTTTGCCAAGAATTAAATTGTTTTTTCGACAAATAGAAAGAAGCTTTATTAGTAAAGATCTTTTAGAAAAGTGTAACCACAATTAAATATCAATATCAATATTTCATTCAATGATATTTTATGTGGCACAGAAGTTGATCTATTGAAACAACTGCTTTAAATCAGTTTAAAGAAAATTTTAAAAAGTTTATATTAAGTTCTAAGGGCAAAAGTGGACTTTGACAATAAAATGTTAGTTTGGTTTAGTAAGTTTCCCCCTGAAAGTATTTTATCTGTTAAACCAATATCATTATACCACTTTTAATTAAAATGTTACCAGGGAAAAGAAAAAAAGAAAAGAAAAATAATTTGAAATATTAACAACCAATATAGAGCACTGGCTTATATAAAAACGCATTAGATGAATACATGTTTCCTGATATATCGAGAGTAGCTTACGGAATTTTATCCATGCCTCACTCCGCTGTAAATGTCGAAAGGATTTTCTTTTACCAAAATTTCATGAAAACAAAATATAAATCAACAGCCATCGTATTCTGTAACTCGCTAAAGCTAAATCTAATTTACGGCTATGAATGCAATTTTCAAACGGGTATTGATAAATCAGGTAATGGCTTAAAAATGTAATTCGCCGAAGTTTTATTGCTTTATGTCATCGCCAAAAATTTTAAATTTTCTATTTGTTCAACATTTTAGCGGTCGAATTTAGCTTTAGCTTTAGCGAGCTATGGAATACGGAGCAAGCTTTATGTTCCAACAGTATTAAGTCTAATCCAGGTACACCTATTTGTATATTTGTATCTATGTGTTCCTTTTTTTTGTAAATGAATTTCTTATAATTTTTTGTTACTAAAATTTAAATAAGAAATATTATAATTTTTGGTACTCTCGGGATCAAAAATGTACTAAAAAAATTTGTTTTTGATACCGAAATGCAAATCTCATTTTCCGTCACTGACATCTGGTAATGATATTGAAAGGGCATTGCGGGCTGGTAACAGAACTTTAAATTGTGAATAAAATCAAGATTTATTGCTGGATTTTCACGTTTTATAGCTTGTTTTATTCCCAGGATATGTAGTCTTAAGACAAATGTAAAAAATATGAAACTTGTGAGTTTCTGATTTTTTTATTGTAATTTTCATTTAAAAAAATTACGCGATTTTTGCATAAAAAAAACTTTTTTCTTTTTTAAATTCTGAATAACTCCGAAACCATAAAAGATAGGTAAAAAATGATTATAAATATTTTTTAACAAAATTTTGTGGCGCGTCTTTTGGTTTATTATTTATTAAAATCGAAATAGCGGTTTTCGAGTTATAGTAAAATATATTAGTATGGCCGACTAATTTAGGGGCCAAAATTACCCACGCCCATAAAAAAAATCTCTACGTGATAGAGCAAAACTGACAGCAGATTTGAATTTAACGCATCGAAATCCAAATAGTCCGCATACTTTTATCTAAAGGACAGCCCAAAAATGTTATTTTGTTGTACAGTGTAGTTAGACAACAGCTGATTCGTTGTTTTTTTTTTTTTTTGTAAAAAATTTAAGTCACATTTTATCTTCTATTATATTTTGGTTTTTACAATACGTCTAAACCTGATATATTTTATATTGAAAAATAACTTTATATTGAAAAATAATTTTTTATAATAATCTTGCACGGTAAAGTTAGACGAGCAAGCACTTGTTGTTATACATTTTTAAGAAATAATAATACAATTGTAAGCAAAAACCATAAGCTATAGCAGAGCTACCAATACTGAAACTTAATAGTTTGATCGGGTTACCATCCTTATTATATGATATTAAGAACTTTAGCTTAACAATACACTGTTAATATAAAGTATTGGTTAAACAATAGTTATGATTTTAGTTTACTAATAATTAACTAATACATTTTTCCAGAAAGTGTACGATTATTTAGGATATTGAATAAAAGCCTTTAGTTATACCTTTTAGTCTCTTACATTACCAGCCCTTACCAAGGAGGGTCAAGGGTTTCAGCAGAGTATTTTCACAACAAACATTTTAAGAAAAATTTGACTGGAATTAAATTACTAATATTTACTTATCGTAACCTTAATATAGCAAGGCCCTGACTCATTTTTCTTTTTGAAATCTAATGTTTTGCATATTCCGATAGAAGAGCCATCTAATGTGGCGAAAAATGCAAAAATCACGATTTCGAAAAAATAATGAGTTAAGGCCTTTTTATATTAAGATAACGATATATATGTATATAAAACTTAAAAAAACATAATTTTTTAAAAAAGAATTTTCATTCATATGTGTTACATAATGTGCTATTGGAAATCACTGCCACGCAGGTTAGCATTTTCTACTCGTATACCTACCCTGCAGAAAATTTGGTGACAAACGCACTCGTCCTATGACTTGAGAAAATGTGAGTGCTATCAAAAGTACGGAGTAGTGTATGGAGAAAAAAATAAATATCGTTTAAATGGTTACATATTCTCCATTTTCGTGATGTGTTGTCTTGATTTTGAGCCAATTTAACTCGGACTCGATGTAGTATTGTAGTAAACGGCACTGAACATGTTCGATAAGGTTGAATACAGAACCTATCAAATAGTGTAAGTATAATGTTAATTGCTCCCTCCAATGTGACTCTGGAACTAGTCCCGTAACTATACTTAAATATTAAGCTAAGCTTAACGTGTATTTATACTTTTGAAAAATTAGTGGCCCTGTGGTCGAGTGGGTAGTGTGCAAGCCCGAGGTAGTCGGTTCGAATCTCAAAAAATTTTCAGATTAAAACTAAAATATCATTGCATTTGTAACAATAAAAATATATATAAGCGTTAATTATTACAGTTAAATGTCGGAATGATATTTATACATAATTTATATTATTCTGCAGCGAGTAGATCCCTACACAGAGAAAAAACTGCCTCATAGAATCAAGAGGATTTTCTCTTTGAACCGTTTTTAGGCTAAGGGGTATCCCAGCAGAAAGAATCGAAGATTTTTTCATAGAGATTCCTTATTGTTTTTATGTGGTAAGTTTTATTAATTTTATCAAGAAAAAAACCACATAAAATCAAGAAGAAATCTTATTATTCACAAATTTTTTTTACTCAATTGGCACCAAAAAAACAATCCATAGAGAAAATTTTCTTAATTCTATTAGATCTTCTTATAAATTGTAAACTATAGGGATCTTCTTATAAATTTAAAAAGGTTTTCTTCTTGATTTTATTAGGTTGCCTTATTGATTTTTTCAACAAGGTTTTCTTCTTGATTTTAGTAGGTTCCTATATGAGTATGTGTAAAGCATCTTATTGATTTTTTTAATAAGGAAATCTTCTTGATTTTATGAGGTGTCTTGTTATTTCATATCTATAAATAGACAAAGAAACAATTTTTTCATGATCTTTTCCATTTTTGTATAAGAATGTTTGCACAATAATTTCAACGGTTATTCAGGCTGCTTGTTTGCATATTGGGTAGAGTGCTTGTTTATCAGGTAGAAGTTTGCTGGTTCAATACTTGGTGAGTAAGTTAGTTAAGAATATTACCTAATGTGTATGTATGTATGTATGTACGTATAAATAAATAACATCTACAACATACTACATACATACATACATATGTATATGGTATAGAATTTAAATGAAAATACATAAGTACAGAGAATAAAGACGCAATTTTTTTTTATTTTTTTATTGAAAAAATCAATAAGATAACCTCATAAAATCAACAATATTTCTTCTTGATTTTTTCAAAAAGATTTTCTCTATGAAATTAATAAGATTTCCTTATTGAAAAAAAACCATAGAAATTTCTTATTAATTTTGTTATATTTTATGAGCTATGGAGTAGGCACTGTTTTCTCTGTGTATGGGATAGTTCAGTGACACGTCACAAGATGCATATAAATTATCAATTAACCTCATCCTAGGCCATCCCCATGTAAAAGTGACTGTCCACCTTCATAGGAAGTGTTAGAGCTCAGAGTGGTCGCTATCACTTGGGGACTGATCACGTGACTAGTCTTATGTCAGTTCATTTCCTGCAGGATATGCCCACTGCTATTATAAATTTAGTTGCCAGTATTATTGGCACTGATTTATAATAGCAGTGTGGTTAACACACATGGAAATGTTTTATTTAACTGAACCTACAAAATTTTTAATTTCTGTTGTAAATTTTTTTCAGTCCGTTAAGTTTTTTTTCGCTTGTTAGTGCTGCTATTATATTTTAAGAGGCGTGGTCTCACCCCCTTTTGCAAACATTTAAATGCATCATTGTAGTAGTGGGCGCAACCCCGCCAGATTTTGAAACACGTTATCAGGATTGGTATCACTAGGAAGAGCAAAAGCACATTAAGCTGTTGCAAAAAGGGTAAAAAACGAAAAAAGGGTAAAAAGAGCACCAAATTTTTCATTTTAATTTTAGTACATTAAGCCATTAAAAATGGGAAGTGCAAGAGGTGAAAATATAATTTCAAACAAAAGATCTAAGATGTAATAGCAGAATTTATTAACATATTAATTTAAAAAAATCACGATTAATTTAATAAATAACAAAAATTAAAAATTTTAAAAACCCCCGAATATATCTAGAAAATATGTGGTATCTTCTAAGCGGCTGGACCAATTTTCTTCAAACGTAGTTAAGAATCCTCTCGATCAAGTCACAGAAAAAACTAAATCAAAATCGGTCCAGCCATTTCGGCTGTACGTGGACACGGACAGACATACAGATACACAGACACACACTACAAACTTATAACACGCCTTTTTTGTCGGGGGTTAAAAAAAGAGTATGTAAAAACAAATAATAAAAAACAGGAGTCAAATAATATAAATTCATACATACATACATATTTACATTAGGGATATAGCTTTTTAACAATTTTTTAAAATATCAAAATTGGCATAGTACAGTCCGATAGGTCATAAAAAACTATAAGGGATATCTATTTTTTTGCTAAGGTCACACACCAATCGCGATGGAGTTTTAAACATTTTTAATTTTCTTTTTGGTTAAGAAAACTTAATAATATTTTTATTTAAAACAAAAAATAAATAAAAAAAACCGAATAAAATTATGAAAGTTCAATATTGTATTAAGAAGGCCTGATAATAATTGAATCAATTATTATCCAGAAAACTATCTGGTACTTTTCAGTTACTTTCGTTTTCTTTTTTGCAATAAAAGTTTTAATTTTTTTTAAACCCAATTATGAAAAGTTGTCTACATTGTTCTTAACATATTGTAGTTTCCATTATTGTCATTAAAAACAATTTCAGAAGTTAAGAAGGCTCAGTCAAAAGAATCTGCTGTTAGCGCTTAAAAGTATTTAAGTTTTGTAATTTAAAAATATTTTTATTTACAAAAAAAGCACAAAAAGCACTGTGAAAAATGGTTAAAAAGCACTGTAAGTACCGGCTTTAAAAATAAGAGTATTAACCAAAATTTCGAGCTTATGAAGAGGCAAAAAGCACCAAAAAATACCCGAAACGCACCAATATACCATCACTGCACGTTATTGTATCATTATAAAAGGCCAATTAATGTATATGTCAAGTTTTGTAGCAATGAGATAAGTAAAACTACATTAAATCTAAGCAAAAAATGTTTATGGGCGTAGTGCGGCCCACTTACTCGGACCCAGTAAGATTAAAAATGATTTTTAAAATCAGTGTTTTAATAGCAGAGTTATAAAAAGAACACATATGTATCAAAAAAGTGCAACTGAATTGAGAACATTCTCATTTTTTAAGTCGGTTAAAAAATACATGAGAATACTTATTAAGTATGTGCAACTTAACTTGAGTCTAATCCAAACAGAAAAAATCCTTTAATTCATCCGTAGTAGCTATTTCCACAATCTTAGTAACCAAAATTATATAAAATATTATTTCTATGTTTTCTTAAATAATTCACTGATTGAGCACTTCTAAGATAATTGCAATTTTGCCAATATTTACTTGACAAACTGTATATGCTTCACTTCAAATACATACATACATATGTATATTCTTATACAAAAAAAATGCTCTACAATACTCGCATCCTATAAATTGAAAAGAAAAAAAGTTCATACTACGTATAATAATAAAATAAAAGACCAAACTGCAGCAAAATTAATATTGAAGCCATTTGGGAAAAACGTTCTATTTTCATTCTTGTGTCTCTTCAACTGCGCAACTGATTTTATTGATTTCTAAGTGGTATTTAAGACAAATATCACGATTTTAACATTCATTTTCTTCCAATTTTTCTTTAATATCATTTCTTCTTCACATAACATATTTTTTTTTCATCTTGTTCGTTTTTGTTTAAAAAAAAATGGCAAGCAGCATGAAGAATGAATGCATAAATAATCCTTAAACAAAGTTGACTTGCACGTATGTACGTCCCCATATGTACGAGTATGTATGCATGCATAAGTGTTTGAGTGTTTAAGGACTTAAAGAATAATTTTATGTTTTTTTTTTATTAAAATTTAAACAATACATGATCATATTAGGGCACAATGGTTTTAAATTCGTATATAATTTTGGACGTTACAGTTTTTACTAAGATAAGACAACTCGTGGGATGCTGAAACCAAGGCATATGCACGTAGTATGCATAGGTCAGAGGCCATTCGTCCTATTTTAGCGCCTCATGGCGTAAAACATAATGAGACCTCATAGAGCTTACCTCATATCCGAAGTTTTATAGTTTAACAATGAAAGCTTTCGGAGATATGCGGAGGCAAAAAGTGCATATTTTAAGACATACTCACGGATTGACTTAGTTACTGGTCGACTCACTGACTAGACAGTTTAAGTTTGGTACACAAGTAGGCCTAAGTGAGTAGCAAAGCCAGAAAAATCTGAAAACTCGAATTTTTATTTGAATATTTGAATACTTCTAACAAGACTTCCTAAAGAAATCAAACATAAATATATAAATTGATAATACCAAGTGATAAAAATTTCACTCTTTAACAATGAATTTTGTTTACTCATTGGGTACGTGTCCTTTTCAGTTCTTAGGCCCAATAATTTACTTCTCAATTAAGTGTTATTTATTTTAAGTGCCACTTAAGTATGGAATACATTTTTTCAGTACAAAGTTGAGAGACATTTATATCCCCAACATTGTGTACTTAAATCACACTTAAGTTTTACGAGCATACCATATGTTATTGTGCTTGTGTGTGTTTATTGAGAACCTGTGCATCAGACAAGAGACATGAGTCGTGAAAAAGTGAGTAGAGTTGAATCATGATTTATAATTTCTTGTACTTGTGCGCACTCATACTTATTGCAATGTTGTCTATGAATTATACTCACTCGAAAGTTTGAAGTGCGCATCGA
The DNA here is from genome assembly GCA_944452675.1 of Tachina lurida. Lineage (NCBI taxonomy): Eukaryota > Metazoa > Arthropoda > Insecta > Diptera > Tachinidae > Tachina > Tachina lurida. Next base: position 30,311,792 of record OX101755.1, on the reverse strand, counting down.
ACTCATACTTAGCAATATTTATGACGTTGTTGATTTGGACTCTCCTTAACTCAATATAAATGGACGATGCAAAATAAGTATGATTCACAATGCTAACTTCGCATGTGAACATTAAAGTTATTATTATTAGTATGTGTTTCTCTCTTGCTTTTTTCGCTTTTTTTTTGCGTGAATTGAAAAACAACCCTATTTACTACTATTGTATACTACTTGCAAACTCTTTAATGACTAAAACTTCAAAAATCAAACTGAGGTGCTTTATGAGTGTGAGTGTGGATGACTTTGATGTTAGACTTGGGTCGAACTCGTTCACTAGTTCATTTTTGCCACAAACCAATGATCAAACCCATGTAATTTAAATGGGTTTGATCATTGGTTTGTGGCAAAAATGAACTAGTGAACGAGTTCGACCCAAGTCTATTTGATGTTGACTTCGCATTCATATTTATTTCAACATATACTTATAAATCAATGTCATGGTGAGTATGAGTAAATCAGAGTAGTTGATTTTTAATGATGTCTACCCACTTACATTTAAAATTTTATGAGTCAGTATGAATAGCGAAAACATGACTCATTGCGCTTCTCTGCTGTACATGAACATCATGTTGTCGTATTAAAAAGAATTTCGTTTAATTCTCATAAATATATAACATATAAAATATATAGTTTCATATCATGAAAAAATAAATAAAAAAATGAGTTCTGATGCTATTTTTGTTTTATAAAATGAGTTTTTATGCAATTTTAGTTTTCTTCATTTTAATAACCTAACTTTTTTTATTTATAATAAGCAGCTGTTGCTTAAAATTTGTAGTGCTGCCGTACTTTCAACGTAATTTAATAAGAACTTTAATTAACCTGAAGCTGCATTTAAGTGCCACTTAAATTTAAGTGGCAATTAGCTAAATGACATATAATTGGGAAGTCAATTATTGGGACAAAAGCAGGGGGCAAATTACGGCACTCGTTATCGAACGAAATTACGAAATATTTCTATAGAGTTTATATGGAATAATAAAAAAATTTCGAGTCGTATCGAACGCTGTAAATCGCCCCCTGGTTTTTGCAAGAAGTTCGCTTTTACAATTCCCAATCACCGGGTTGGAGTCGATGCTAAGAAAAGTTTCCTCGTTGGCGTACTATAATTATATTTTGCTTTGCGAATTTAAACGCAAACGTTGATTTCATATAAAATACACACAAAATAGTATTATAAATAATTTTGTACTATCAATTAAAAAATTAATTAAAATAATCACCTATAAACAATTTGATAATATGAATTAAGTTTTCCACTCCAATTAATTAATACAATTAAATTTTTAATTAAATCAATTAAATTCTTAATTGAAAATATTAACTGGTGAATACTGTTTTCTGTGTAATTAAAAAATATCTGATGAAAATTAGTTCATAATTTTATTAAAAAATGAGTTAGTTTAAAAAGCATTATGAGTATTTTTTTACAACTTATACGGAATTACAAATTTTTGTATAACTAATATAAATTTTTCTACTTGTTATCTGCATATTTTTAAAATAGATTTTTTTTGATGCAAAAGTTCAAAAATAGTTCCCTAAAAACTAACTCCAATTTTTTTTACTGGAATATTATATCATTCGATAGGTGCAATATCTACATCTCCTAATAAGTGATTTAATTTACATGGGTCCTTTTCTTTCGAAATGTGTATTTAAGTTAGGTTAGGTAAGGTTAGGTAGGGTGGTGCTATACCGCACCTCCACTCGGATACTCAATTGGGTACATTGTGATTCCTATCTATTAAAAAGTAATATGCTCAATGGTTTTTGGTTCAAATGTGTACTTAGTAAGCGCAGAAAAATTAATTTTTTGTGCACTGAAAAAATTTTCGGCAAATTCTATGAATTTCGACATTAATCTAATGAAAATTTCATTAAAATTCAACCAACGTCACGCTTCGTTGTAAACAGTGTAATTAATGCAGTGCTATAACTTCATCGAAACAATAAAATAATTTCATGTAAAGAATGAAATAACTTAAATATAAAGGGGTTTCTTAATAATTAGAAAATATTGTTGTCATAAATCCAATAAAATATTCTTACGAAACCAGAATACCAACGAAGCAATTCCAATGAAATTCTTTCACAATATTCATGAAATGTTCATTGTATTTGTGAAATTATCATTAGATTTGTGAAAAATTTTTAATGAAATTGTTTCATTGGACTTATGAAGCAAAATTCTTTCGGTGTACCCTTGTGTGCTACCAGAATGCGTTGTTTGTAAAATTTCTAATTTGCGTGACACGTCATTATCATTCACTATTGAAGCATAAGTTTTTGTTAATGGACTTATTTTTTTTATTAATACCGAGCATATGTGTGGAACTATTGTGTATTAAATTGACGGTTAGCCCTTGGGAATATCATAATTAATGTCTTAAAGAGTTTACTTGTTGTATTTGTGTTGCCTTTCTGAAAGCTTCAATAATTTCCATTACAAGTGTTTTCTTTTTCATTATTAATTAAAGTTAACTATTCTAAGTTTATTATGTGCTTCTATATGGAAAATGTTTGTGCTTTAAGTACTTCAAGTAAAAAGGCTTCGAAAAGTTTTATGTATGATTAACATTGACCGAAAAAAAAAAAATGCTTTAAGTACGCAATAAAAAAATACTTGAAATATGAATGTAATTTCGTATACTAAGTCTGCATTGAGTTTATATTGTGGAAATACTGAAAAAAGCTGTTCCTTTCGTCGAAGTTCGATAAAAGGACAGTTACAAAATTTTCGCAGAAATTATAAACTTGTAATTAATTTTTTTTTTATTAAATTCAATAAAATTAATTAACTGCCAGTTTATAGAAGCCATGTAAAAATTCTCGGCTGTCTATTTATATTGAAAACAAAAACAAATTTTGAGTGACTTATTTTTGCTTTCAATATAAATAGGCAGACGAGAATTTTTACATGGCTTCTGTAAACTGGCAGTAAAATTTTATAAAAAATGACCTTGAGCTTAATAAATATAATACAATTTCAGTTAATTTAATTACTATCCCCCCTGTTCTGAAAATCACGGTGATTTCAAATCACGTGATTTCAAAAGTAAACTATTAATAACTGACTTGGTAATGAGATTGTATTGCATTTTAAGTTTTTTTCATTTATAAAAGCATATTTTCTTCCAACTTCCAAAGCTATAAAACGTAAAATTTACAAAAGCAATGATTTAGCTTTTATTAATTTTTAGAAATCACCGTGATTTGGCATGTCGTGATTTGCAGAACTGGCCCGTATTTTTCGAACTGTATTTGTTTCTATATTCTTATGAATTGAATAGGCTAATATTCGTAACGCTTTCTAAGCCAAATTACATGTGATAATTATTAATGAACAAATAACATCAAAGTTAGTTGTAAATATTCTGACAACAACACATAGTTGAACGGAACAGCCAGCCGTTTTCGAAGGCCACTAAACCTTCCTCATCAGCGTTCTTCTGTGTTTTGGTCCACTGTGTGTGGTGTCAGTTGATGTATATGTCTGCCTTATATACGAAACTTTATTGCAAATGGAATATGTGAATTGGTTTGATTCATTGCATTTCAATTTGCTCATGTGTTTTGTAATGAAGGCTCAGAGTTACCATCTCTATATTTACAACAGTCTTACCATTGTCGGTTGTTCTTTACTAACTATGCACATGTTTGTTAATTTGCTTATTTTTGTTCTACTTAAGACAAACTTTTTTGGTTTGTTACTATTAAGTATATTTTTATTTAATTTTTGCCACAAGCCAATGACTATTAATTTTAGTTAATTTAATTATTATTTTTCGAATTGTATTTGTTTCTATATTCTTATGAATTGAATAGACTAATGTTCGTAACTCTTTTTAAGCCAAATTACATGCCTATTCAATTCATAAGTATAATACAATTTCAGTTGGTTATTATTTAAAAATCGATGAAAAAATTCGTAGAAAAACAAAAATTGTTAATTGTATTTTATCAATCAATTCAATTTACTTACCGCATTTTTTTTTTTACCTTTAGGACATGTTTCCATATTTAGGGCCAATTTCACCAATGACATATGAATTGATATTTAAATAATTTGGTGAAATACGCTCTTACAAAGTATGTGTTGTATATGAATGCTGCTATTTATTTAATAAAATTCCTGTTGGACAGTAAATAATATTTTTTATTACCTCTCCATCATCCTTTGAGGTAAGCCTAAAAAAGTATAGCATAAGCTCGATTCGAGGAAACGAATGCAAGTCAGTGTTATTGCTTTTACCGAAAAGTTGAAAACTCCAGCCATAAGGAACTTTTTAAAAAACTCACCATTATTTAATTTATACGGATTTCTCTTCTGACAAACATTAACAATTTTTACGAACGACAAATTTAAATTTCTGATCGACAAACGGAGAGTTTCCAATAAGTGATTATTAATTAAAAAGTGATTATTATAAGGTATCTTTGTTAGCCATCCAAAATGCTCTCCAGTATTTTGATTTTGCAAATTACATCAGCAGTTGGATAATAACAATGCGGAAGGGCACCGCAGGGTGGAGTGATCTCACACCTTTGCTCAGGCGTCTTGTGGTTAACTCGATACTTTTCAAATTAGAGTTATATGGTACGCGAATGATGTAGTAATAATGCTCTCAGGAATGTTTATGGACGTGATTAGTGATATCATATCTAACACTTTGAGCATAAATTGCAATTGGGCTACAGACTGTGGACGAGGAGTGAACCCAAACAAAACGGAACTGGAACCATTTACCAAAAAGAGCAAGTTATTTCATTCTTTTCATGAAATTATTTTATTGTTTCGATGAAGTTATAACACTGCATTAATTACACTGTTAAGTAAATTTGATGAAGTTTTCAATAAAATAATTTTTACGAAACTTGTTTCATTAATCCAACGAGCGTGACGTTGGTTGAATTTTAATGAATTTTTCATTAGATTAATGTCGCAATTCATAGAATTTATGCCGAAAATTCTTTCAGTGTAGGATGTTTGGATCTAAATGGGCCCTAAACCGCAAAATGCTTAAATGGGTGTATACAGCAAATATGTGTCCAATACTGACTTGTGGCTCTGTAGTATTCAGAGATCCATTTGCGTCAGCATAACAGGATATTTATGTACTAGTCCCTTGGATGTTCCAGTTATTATACTAAAGCTAATTCCGATTGACCTTCATGTTTTGGCAGTATCATCAAGTAGTGCGACAGGATGAGCGGCATCTGGGTGGCAGACATCAAGGTCTTATGGTTATGCCAGAATCCTGATTACATGGTGGCTCATCTAGACTTTGGTAAAGTGTTTACAGTTCTAATGCGTGGAAGGGAGGCAAAATAGTAAGAGAATAAAGCATCAGAGTATACACGGATGGATCAAGAATGGTCTGCGGTGTCGTCTCTGGAGTCGTCTCAGACCATCTTGGTATATAATGCTCCTTCAGTATCCATAACGAAGCTACTGTGTTTCAGGCCAAAACTTGTACAGGTTAAAGTAGGTATCTTTGCCGACAGACAGGCAGTGCTTCTAGCCCTAATATCATGTACCACTTCCTCTATTCTGGTTAGGTAGTATAAGAGTGTGGTTTCTAGACTGGGTGGTCAGGCTGACCAAACCCTTATCTGGGTTCCAGTACATAGTACTTACAGTGAAAGGCATTGTAGCAAGTGACTGGGCGCTGGACGGCCAGCAGACATGCTAGTAGGATAGGTCTGTCGCGTAATAAGTTCTGCGGAAATTATCGAGAAAAAATCAAAGAAGAGACAATCTTCCACTTTATTTGTGAATATTCAGTCATGTACTAATGGTATCAGATATCTCAATGTGACGGTTTGGATCTAGTGCAAATCATAGTATCCAAGTACTTGGATATGGTTCTACATAGGTAGACACCGACGAGTGGAGTGGTATTTTCAAAAAGGAATCATCTAGATGAATGCCTGAATGTGCAGCAGGAAGCCACGTTAAGAAACCAACCAACCCTGAGTTTATTTAAGGTGTACATACTGCCCTTTTTTACAACTGCGGTAAAGAAGGTTTGGCTATGCTGGAGCATCATCGACTTATTATATATGAAATGAGAGCTGTTACAGATTCGATTTTTTCTATAATAATGGCCTGTTGTGCTGGAAAGCTTCTGTAATTAATAATAGGAGCAAGAATTAAGATCACTAAAAAAACTTTGCAAAATATCCATTGCTTGGTGAGGTATCATTTTTTCTGTGAACTCTTATATATCTCTATTTGTTTGATTATTTCTTTGTAATTGTCATAGTTCATATAAATTATGTAATTGATATTGTTATTAACATTCTTTTGTTTGTATTCAATTATCAATTTTTTTTATAATAATTTTATACATACCGGCATTGGCTATTATTTGTGTAAACAAAGGATTAAAAAAAATTTAAATTTTAATAAAAAAAAACACATGCATATTCCTTTGAGACTTAAAGTCCTGAATTACAAATATTCCTCCAATAAGAGAATTGTAGAAAAACCAGCAACACAAATGCATATTCCAAGTACCAGTAGTTAAAGAACAATTTCATTATCATACAAAGATGAATAAATACTTTATGAACATTGTTATAAGGAAATGGAAATCTCCTTGTACGTGTATATACTCGTTCTTTATGGTAAAATATGTATGTCTTCACATGTGTTCGTGTGCACGTACACTTACGCCCAAATCCTCATTTATTGCCAGGCATTTACTAAACAGCAGGCCAGTTTTGTAACATAAAGCCTCATATGCATTCTATAAAATCGAATGCATATTCTTTCTCGTTAGAAAGAAATAGGGAAAACAAATCTCACATAAGATGATCTACACGCAAAGAAAAAATATGGTTGAAGTTACCATAATCAGACAGCAACATACTATGATTGAATTATATGGTTGCAGTCAAATCATATTATTGTCAATGGAAAAGCAAAAATTTAAATAATACTATTTTCTGAGTCAATAATAATATTATCTACAAAAACAATAAACTTTTTTATACCTAATCTTATTATTGTAAATAAGACAACACTATTGTTAGATGTGACTAAAATATAATTGACACTTACCATACCATGTTCTAATATTATAATAATATTGTTAAATACGACCATAGTATTATTTTATGTAATAATAATATTTTGTTTCTTAATCATATATTTATTGGCAAATCTTTTGTTGGAAACAGCTGTGCGGTAAATCCGAAATAAAAATAAATTAATACTGTTGAAATAAAATGTATGTATGTATGTATGTATAGAAATGTATACTTACATACATATATGTGTATACACGAAATACAGACACATCTGTGTAAAGAGATATACATACATGCATATGTACATATTATTTTTATTTATCTACCCTCCTTGTTTATACTTTTTTTTATTTATTTAACACCACGCGTGCACTACCGATAGCTTACAAACGAAATACTGAACTGACAGATGTTTCTGAAAAAGTTTTTTTTTTTTAAACTTAACATAGTATGTTTTTGGATAACATTATATTGTTATTTAGATCATATTATTTTTACACAATACAAATTATATTGTAGTCATAAATTTTTAACAAAACTATATTATTACACTCTAACCATATCGCACTTTCTATGAATATAATAATGTAATTATTAAATTCAAACATTAATCTGTTTATCGTAACGAAATGAATGTTTCAAATAACAATAACTAGTTTTCAACGACCATACATTTGTTTCAGAGAACATAATACTGTTTTCTCATACATTTTACATACCATATATTTTATTTGCGTGTACCTGAGGAAAAGGGTTACATAGTAATCTGGCTGTACTGCTCTTTGGGTATGACTTGAAATTTTTAAGTATTCCTTACTAAATGCCTAAAGTTTTAGATAAAATAACAAACTAAGATTTAGGGTTTCACATAAAATATAAATAGAGAAGGAAAACCAATTTTTATTGATGATTTCAACACGGGTTAAGAACTTATAATACTTGTTTTCTAACGTACATGTTTAATTACATTTAACATACCCTCTTTCTTTGCCCCTGCGCAAGAATGATAGGCAAAACGAAACTTTTGGTAGCAATATGGGTATTTCTTTACCGGATTTCTTTAAAAAAACATTTCCTGGCTCCCCCAGGGGTTAATTGTATATTTTATTTTATTTTAATATTTTAGTTTTTATTCTCTAGTTTTAAGCACTATTCTTAAGTTTATATTTTTTGAAAGATGTACTCTCACGATACTGCTAGCCCTGGGAGCAAGGGCATTTTCTGCTAACTTTTATTTCAAACAAAACATTAATAATCAAGCTTGGTACTTTTTATTTACATAAATATATTTTTTTAAGACATTACATTATAATCTTAAATTTTGTTTCGTTAAACTTTTATATTTTTATTCCTTTATTGTTAAAAAAAGCTTCAATAAATTTTTTTTTTTGTAATTTGTAATTTTGTAATTTTTTTGCGAATGCCACCTGACTTATTACACATGCAAAGTTGTAATGCTTTCACACGACATGTACGTATGTATGTATTTTTCGGTGGGAAATTTGACATGTCAGATGTAAAATACAAGCTGTGTGAAAGGAGACCAGGATGTCATCTAGAGCACCGGGCAATCTAAAAAGACTTACATAATATTTAAAAAGGGCCTAAGAGAAGTAGTTTTTACCAGTATTGGATAAATTTGTTACAGACTTGAATCAATATTGCTAATTTTTCTAATCTTGGGGATAATAAATTTGACTTGGGTATAATAAACTTTTTGGGAAATATTCCAAACTATTATCACGTTTATATTATACTAGCTTTTACACGCGGCCACACTTGTTTAAGTTGAAACTTAAAAAAAATACAAAAATGTGTTTTAACATCCGAATTTAGAAGAAAACAATTTGGAAATGGACGATTTACAAATTTTTGATTTCTTAATTTTTACTTGTGAACAGTCTTATAAAAGCAAAATGAAACCCACTGGGGGGTGACAGGTAGAGGTAGCAATTCCTCTTTTTTGAAATTCTCAAACAGCTCACTTATTCCTGATTAATGCCAAGAGAAGGCGTTCAATTGAGTAACATGAATTGCATATCAACATCACTGCATTTCAGGTAATTAGGTATTTTTCACTAAAAATCAATTATTTCAAACCCGCCTAGAAGTTGTTGGCACCCCCCAACGCTAGGATGGGAGAAGGTGCCCCAATCAGTTGTTTTGTCCTAAACATACTTGATTAACGAAACTACAAGTAATATTGATTATAACCAACGGATTCCTACGATGACGACCTTCAGCATGAAAACCATATCTCGAATTTTGGCAGGCATGGAATGTGTGTACACTGCTAGATCCATCTAAATTGATCCAACTATGCAAACAATTTGTCAACTACAATCTGCTCCTTTTAGGACTGTGCGAAACTAGATGGCCAGAATCAAGAGAGCCCAATGCCTCCAATAATCTAAAACTCTTTTACTCCGGCAAGCCAGGTGTAGCCAGGGAAGAAGCTTTCGATGCAATAATCAGCTGGAAGCCTTATGAAGACAGAATTATGTCAGCAAGATTTCGCACAAGAGCCCTAAATCTTACCTGTATGCAGTGCTATGCACCAACTGAATCATTAGAAATACAACTAAGGAAAATATTATGTAGCCACTTGAATGGAGTCCTATGCACAATTCCCCGCGGTGACATCGTTAGAATAATGGGCGACTTTAATTCACAGATAGGCCCCGACAAGACAGGACGAGAAAAACTATTAGTAAACACCCAATTCGAAGAATGACTGAAAACGATAGGCTCTTTACTGAAGCATGCAATATGCCAAGCATGTGATAGGGGGAGCCTTATTCCCTGATAGAAAAGTGCACAAAATAACGTGTGTATCGACTGACAATGAGACCTAGAACCAAATCGACCACAGCTATCAGCAAGACCTGGCGCAGTAGCATTCTGGATGTGCGATATAAAAGGGGGCTGATTGCAACTCGCATCAACATCTAGTTATTGGAAATGTAAGTATTAGGGTTGTTGGCATTCGTAAACCGGAGCATACAGCGAGAAAGTACGATATAGCTAAGTTGAAAGATTTGCAAAATCTTAGCAACTATAGGGAAGAATTAAGAGTTAAACTAGCCTCCATCCATCCTCCTCTTAGTGGCTAACAGCTTAAAATTATTTTGTCGATGCTGTGAGTAATCACATCGGTATCAAGATATCTAAGAAAACCCACTGGATACCTGATGCCACCTAAAACCAAAAAGAAACATTAAATGCACCCAAAACATTCGATAAAAAATCCTCGCTAAAGATGCACAAAAAGCCTCAGCAGAGCATAAACCTTAGAATCTCTCTAGCATTATCAAAAAACTAACTGGAAAAAACTTCTCGAACACCAGACTGCTGAGAAACGCTAAAGTCGAACTTACAACATATGCAAATGACCAACTGGAAACATGGAAACAGCATTCTTCCAATATGCTTTCCTTAATAACTTCTAACTACTAAAATATATGCACATACGTTTCCCATTAACTATGGCAAAATATATCCATTGAATGCCCAGATATTGCAGAAGTTATAGATGCTGTAAGTCATCTAAAAACGAATAATGCCTCTGGAGCGGAGAACATATTGCCCGTGATGCTTAAATCTGACCTTCGTACTATAGCAAACATATTGCTTCCCCTTATTCACACTTCAAATTTAAAAGAAGGTTTTATAGTAAATATTCCCAAAAAGGGTGACCTGACAAACTGTAAGAACTGGCAAGGCATTGCCATCCTTGGGGCTAATAAATCAGTCAAAGTTTAAACGCTGGTTAAGTTAAACTAAACTCAAATTTATGTGTAGTTTAAACTCCACAGGAGTAAATCAGTGAACCATACCTTATGTGTAGTTTAAAAAAATGTATTGTGGCAGCACTAGAATAAATGTCAAAAGACAGCTATTTTGCAGCAGGCTATCAATTCTTTGTACAATCAAAAGGACAAAAAAGTTAAGAAATTTTAATTAAAGGTCGCCAAATTTTACTGAGAAAGGAATTATATTTATCCCTGGCGAAGTGGAATAGTATAAAACAATAATCGAGTGTAAGAAAACAAGTCGAAAATGATCTGAAGAAAAAGTAGAGGCTTGGAAAAAATTTGAGTGCTCCTTTAATGCAAAACATATGGTCTGCAAGTAAAAAAACCATATGGGCTGTATTGGTAGTTTAAACGTCCAGATGGTTTAAATACTGTATTGGTTTATAGATTTGCTAGTTTAAACACATTTTAAACCAAAAATAGAGATTAACTTGAACTGATTTATTGGCCCTTAGTGCAGTGAATAAGATCAAATAGTTAACCGGAGAATATCAGATACTGTACTAAGGGATCTAAGGCCCGAATAAGCTGGCTTCCAGCCCCAAAAATCATGTGTATACCACAATAAATAGTTTACGAATAATTATAGAGCAGTATATAGAACTTTGCTTTCCGTTTTACCTGTTGTCTATCGACTTTGAAAAAGCATTTGACACGCTGAATCTAAACCCAATATGGAACGCTCTGGCTTGCAAAGGGGTCCCAGCCAAAATCATAAACATTTACGCAAACTCTATACTGTGATGGTAAATAGCGTGTTGTTCACAGTAACGCTCTGAGCAGTAGTTTTGATGTTGTAGCTGGTATTCGCCAGGGCTGCGTGCTGTCTCCCCTGCTTCTTAACTTAACTTCATTTTAACCAACAACTCGAGAGCCTCGAGTATACAGATGATATCTGCCTCCTCTCACATAGCTACAATGATATGATATCCAAACTTAAATGCATCAAAACAGAGGCCATAAAACTGGTCTAAAAATAAACGTAAGCAAGAGTACGGTAATGCGCTGCTATTCAGTAAACACCAACAAGTTTCACATAGAGAATATTGAGCATCGTAACAAATACAGGGTACTCTTGTACTTATATCTTTCGTTCAGTATGGAAACCTTCTGTCATATCCAATAACACTAAGATTGGTATCTGTGCTCCTCTATACATGCGAGACGTGGAACATGACAGAATGAGACGTAAACTCCCTACAAGTGTTTGTTAATCGGTGTCTACAAAGAATATTAAAAGTTTTCTGGCCTAATATTATATGTAATACGGAACTCTGGAGACAAGCAAATTAGCAGCCAATACATATTGATATCTTGAACCGTAAATTGATTGGTCACACGCTGCGCAAGGCTTCAGATGACACAGCTAAAATTGCCATTGACTGGAACCCACAGAGTAGGACACGAAGAATTGGCAGACACTTAGTGTCGACAACTACACATCGAAGTCAGCCTTATTGGTCTAAGCTGGAGAGAAGTAAAACAGTTTTCGTCAAACCAAAGCGAATTGAACAGGTTCGTTGTGGACCTTTGTTCCCAATAGGAACATCAGGACTCAATAAATAATATGTACATATTTGAAACTTACTATTATTTTTATAAGAATTTAATTTAAATAAATAAATAAAATTAATTAAAATAAACAACTAAAACGAAATCATACTGCATTTATTAAGATTTATCAAAGATATTATAAACCTTATAATTTACGTATCGTTGTTGTTAGTGTATTACAAGTTAGCGTTATGGTTCTACGGTTAATTAATATACTCCAGACGGGACTTGTTTTACTTTTTTGAAAAATAAGTCAAAGTTGGTAAATATTGTGCAAAAATAATCCATATAAATGTGGCAGCACTGCTCAACTTTTAACTCTTCGTACTTTTTCCTTACTTCCGTTGTGCCGCGGAGATAAGTCACGTTTTTGTAAAAACCATTTTTTTGTAAAGTAAAATTTGTAATTGTTAAATATCAGTATTCTTCGGGATAAACTAAATAATTAAATAAATGAATTGCATAATTTAGACATTCTTTATTTATTTACATGCACACAGTAATAACTACATTCGTTATATAAATATATGTATGTATGTATGCATTAAAATAATAGTAAAAATACATGAACAACAACAAAGCTTAAAATTTAACTTAGACACTAGAAATGAGTGCAAGCTTTAGCAAAGTACGGGCTTAAGAGGACTTCTAGAAGCCCCTAATATTCTTCTTTCTACCTTCGTCTCTGTCTGTTTAGGTGTGTGTGTTCTATATTAACCAACATTGTCTATGAACATTTTAATATTTTATATAGAAGTGAACGAAAATTCTCAAAAAAAAAGAAGAAAACTCAGCACAAAACTATTTGTTTGTAATGTGCAAGTATTCATTAAGATTTCTGCCTTTAGGCCGACAAGAGAAAACTAAAACGAAATAACTAAAAGTGAAAATGTTACACAACAACATTTTGTCTTTGACTGAAGAAAGTTTGTGTGAACTATTTCAATTTTGATGTTATTCGTACCATTTTCTTTAATGAAAAACTCAGTGCACATACAATAATTTTCTGTCAGCAAACTGCGAATTCTCATCAGGGATAAAGTTTTTTTTTTTGTATTCAAATTTGGTCATTATGTTTCTGCAACGTTTCCGTGGACATGGTCATTCAATGTACATACATACATACATACATACATACATACATAGATACATACATACATACATACATACGTGTTTGCCGTAATAATAAAAAGAAAAATTAAAATTAAAAATAAAATTTTTTTATGCTAAACACCTTCTACCGAAGCACAATAACCTTTTAATTTTGCATTTAAAATTAAAAATGAATCAAAAATTGCTGTTACGGTACGCTGAATAAATTGAAAGCACCACCACCACATTCCAGTGGAAATGCCACACAACCGCAACAAAAATATGCAAAGTTGCAGTATACAACAGCATACGAATAATGAGAACTGAGTTAAAGCAGCATAAATCGGTTTTGATCTGCAACAAATTGAATTGCATTGCAATAAAAGACTTTGGCAAAGAGAATAATTTGCTGGCAGGGAACAAAAACAGTGTACTCAAGAATGATATTCCTTAACTCTAGATCCCACTATCGGTATAATGTAGCGATTTTCGTCGGCTCACTGAAATACAATCTAAATTGGCTTTATTTCTCAACTAATTGAAATATAAGGGCATAATTGCACTACAACGTATTGGTAATAAGGCCATATATCAAGGCGCATTTACTAGGTGGCAGCACTACACCAGGTGACTAATGTCATTATACCAAGCCAAACGTCAAATTTGAATTGTGTAGGTATAAGCCTAAGAACATGCTTTTATTTGGGTATCCATAAACACCTAACGAATATTCAGTTTTGTATGGTGTTTGACATTTCCTATAATAAACATACAATCAAACGATGCTACCCTGTTTTGAAAAGTATGATGGTAATTTATGGCAGCAAAGTACATGTGGTTATTGCTGTTGTAATATTAGTTGTAGAAATGCGTGTACCTGATTGATGTGCCTTGGCCATATACCCTTATTCCGGAATTAATTGATCTCCGCTTTGGCTTGTGGCTATTTGAAATAGATCTATGACTTAAGATAATACCACACGGTGTTATTTGCGAATATCGGAATATAATAGTGTACAATACTTGTAATAGAGATGAGCGATATTTCCATATCTGTTACTTTTCACAGCGATTGAAAAATCACTAATCACAACTGTGAGTGAATTTATCAAGTAAAAAGTATTGGAAATGTGGCCATAGCCATTACCATAGAAACCAATTGAATTTTGGTTTGGTTATGGCTATGGCACGTCTAATTTAAGCTTAAAGCAGAACTGCTGAAATGTGTTAAACCGTGATCACGGTCACTAACTAATTTCATTGCTACTCTTCGTATGAGTAACAGAACTGCTACAAAAAAAAAAACACTGCTAAATCGTGATCATAGTCGAAGTTTAAAAGAACCTTCACTAGGAACAATGTTATTAATAAATCACGAGATCGCTCATCTCTAGCATACATTACAAGAAAATATAGTATTCGTAGAATTTAAATATTGCCAGAAAGCTTTCTGTTGATAAGATGAGTTTTCATTACTTAAAGTCGATCAAAGATGAAAAGGAATGCCCGCTGCGCCGCATACTTACCCGGAGGCCCAGTGACCCATTGCTGTGCGCTTCATAATTTTTTATTCTCTAAATCATCGCTTACCCCCCATCATTGAGATGAAATTTGAGAACTCGGGCAAGTAAATATTTTATGCAAGCCACACACTTTGCAAAAAAAATGTTGGTGCAACAAGTTGGCTTACCGATTTTTGCTCGCAAACTATACAACACTGTAAACAACAATCTATATATGTATGTATATAACTTGTAAGAAAAATCAAATCTCCTTAATTTTTCATACAATCGAGACATAACTTTATACATACATCGACCTCACAGGCCTTAAGGGGCCCATAGACACAGACTGCTCATGCTCATGCAATAAGCATGTGTTGGTGAATTTTAAATTTTTGTTAATGTATTGGTCACACTGGAAATGCATTATGAAAAATCGAAATAGGTTTGATTTTGAAATGAACTCATACTGTTGACAGTGTGACAGAAAAATGATATGTATTTTCTTAAATTTTACGCTTTACTGAAAAATGGAAATAAAACAAACAAAAGATAAGTTTTGATTTTCTTAATTTCTTAAATTCTACCAATAGCTCTTTTTGTTCTCAAACGTATGTTTGTTTTATAAGTTTTTATTTTAAATCATGATTGATAAGTTTGTAGTAAAATATTAATCACACACGTATACCAAGGGTTCATTCATCGGCAGTAGGTCTAAGCAGTATGTGTCTATGGGCCCCTTTAAAATCTCATACTCAACCTCCACATGTTATACTAACGGTCGCAAAATGTGTGTCTTGCATTAAAAAGAGAGAAAGATGTATTTGAAGTCAGTAGAAAGTTTTTTTTAAGTCCTATATGGAAGCCTGTACAAACGCTAAAGGCTCAGTTAGCCGACTGTAATGGAATGTAACTGCAATGGTAGGAAACAGCTGATCGATATTTTTATGTGAAAAGAAGTTTACGCTACATTACATCTCTATAACCATTTTCATTACAATCGGGTAACTGAGCCTTTAAACTATGAATCGTTAAGGTCGGTACACAATGAATCTGTCATACTTTAAACTTCGCGTTTTTCAACTGACATTAACGCAATGACTACTTTATTGACGGAAGCATTTGAACAGC
The DNA here is from genome assembly GCA_944452675.1 of Tachina lurida. Classification (NCBI taxonomy): domain Eukaryota; kingdom Metazoa; phylum Arthropoda; class Insecta; order Diptera; family Tachinidae; genus Tachina; species Tachina lurida. The sequence goes on along the minus strand of OX101755.1, from coordinate 30,295,621 downwards.
TTCAATAGGTATATTCTCCATTTTATTTATTAAATTTAACTTTTGTTATTTATTTCGTTTATTTCTTTTGTTTAATTTTATTTTTGCTGCCACAAAACACAAAAACCTAAATCAAAACATACCAAATTTGTGTACGGACACGTACTGAACGTAACAGTCCTCATAAGAAACCATATATTTCAACTTAGCTGTCAGTTGAAAAAGGCGAAGTTTAACGTATGCCAGATTCATTGTGGCCCGGCCTTAAGAATATCCGCTATATTTTTAAAACAACAAAAAATTTCAGGTTAATTTTAATTACTTTTTTATTCCATGAAAAAAAGCAAAAACCATTAACAAGAAAATATTTTAAAACGCATTTTATTTATTTTCATAAATTAAACTCTCTTTCGTGTAAAATTGCGATTTTAGCTGATTGATTTATTAAAAACTTCGTGCTAAGATTAATGCTTTAATATAAATACATACTTACTTTAATGCATACATACATACACACATACAAACAAACATACGTTGCAACAAATTAATTTATACAAACTTTTATCGTCAACATCTTGTTGTTTGCTTTTGTTGTTTTTCTTTCTTTAAAATGAAAAACAAACATTAAAAGTCAACTAATTAAGTTTTGAAATGAGTTATTATTAATTTAAGTTTTAAACGTGCAGTTTTCCACGCTACCAAGAGAAACTGCATACAGCGCATTACCCATTTAAGGTTGGGCTAGCCAAAACGCACAGTACCGCGGTATGAGTTCAGTGTGTTGCCAATTGAATTGCCAAGAATTGAGTACGAAAATAACCGAAAGGAAACGTTTGCTTTTGAATTTTTTTTCTTTTGTTCTTTGCAGTGAGTGAAACAAAAACAAAAGAAAATAATATATGCCCATGAGCAGCGAAAAAAGAAAACAATGAGAACAGTATTTAATTAATTCGAGACAAAACGTTCCGCAAACGTTTGCCGATTGATTTGCTCATAATAATATACAGTGACAGGGGTTTCATGCAAATGCATGTTTTTCCCTTAACCCTGATAATAGCAAGAACGAAATATCTTTACGAAACAATGAATTTGCGTAAAAATGGCATCGATTTGTCTCATATTTTGGTACAAACGTACTATGATTTGGTGTGATATTTTCTCAAAAATGCAAATTTAAAAAAATACTTTTGACAAATTATTAATGCAAAACTGTTGTTTGGACAATTTGTTTGCTTGAATTGTTGCAGAATTGTAGAACGAATGTACAAGCACACCAACCTACCAATTTTAATGGAAATTGTAATTTAGATGATTCAAAGAGAAAATTGACTGCTAGTAAAGCCAAAAATAGTGAAACAATCGTTATATCATATTTAATCTTGTGTAAAAATATAATGTAAAAGGCTTGTCCACGCACCTTTCGAAAAAAAATATATTTTTATATCTTTATTTAGTTGTACGTAAATTGAAAACTTTTTTTATAATAAATTTTTTTTAAATATGCGCATATTTTATTCTTTTTAGTGCATATTTTGAGTTTTTGATGTCATATTTTAGGTTCCTAAAACACCTTTTTTTAAATGCATGAAGTCCTTGTCCCTGATAATATAGAACTATATCGATATATGTAGGTACATAAAGCTCTTGTTTTTGGATAAAATTAAAAGGTTTTTAAGGTGTTTTTTAATAGACATATAATTTTTATTATTATATGATTACTTAGACGACAATGGTAAAAATAACTAAATGACATACAAAGAAAAGCTGCTAACATGAAAAGTCAATTGTTTTGTTCGCCCTTTTTGTGATTGGAAAAGTATTTTTTTTTGTGTTCATGCATAAAACCATTAAAAAAATTAAAAGTTCTTGCACTAGCAAAAAACTTTTGCGAAATGTTTTATTTAACTTCATACTCTGGATAAAACTGATGGTTTTCTAATGACATTTTCTAGCAACAACAACAATATCACAATACTTTGCGCATTTAACGTCCAGGCCTACCAACATCCATATGCATGTACATATGTATGTACATACATTTTACATACATATACATATACATACATATATATATAAACCTCAATGATTTTTGCTTGCTTGTTTTGTAGACGTAGATGTATGGCATTATTTTACTCGTACTACTTGTTGGTTGTATCATCGGCATCATCATTGAAAGCATTTAATACCTTCATTTGGCTGACAGCTCCATGGCTGCATATTTGCTTTTTTTCAATGTGTGTGTGTGTGCTTAATATTTGCATGTTTTAATCCTGTAAATACAGTCACACATATTTGCTGATGGTGTACAGTGGCATGTGAGGTAAAAAATGTTTACAAAAAAATCATCCGGTCAAGTATATATAGTTGGCTAATCTGAAAAACGTTTCAAAGAATTAAAAATTTCCTTTACAATAAAAAAATTCAAAAATTGTTTTTGTTTACCGTACATTTCTAAAATAAAATAATCGTGAGAATTCCAACGCGTTTCTTTCTCTCTCTTTTAAAAATATTGAATTTTGTATGATTAACAAAAAAATTTTTTTTAACATTTATGCAATTTTGTTGTTGTTTTCTATGTAACTTTCACCAAGTAGACGTGTATTCCTTTTTTATAGCAAAATTTTTCCAATAGAGACTTACAGAAGTTTGAAAGTGGTCAAACTACTGAAATTAGATCTCTAAAATTTGAAAATGATAAAATTGTTTTAGAGGACTGGATGTTCTGTTTGGGAAATGTTCCACGTGCCTCTTCCATTTTACGGTCGCTGGACACCAACGAGATATTGTTTCAACACGACGGTGCCACATCGTTGATTTTTATTCAAAATAAGCCTCTGCATTGCAGATTTTTGCAATCAGAATTATTAGTTTTGTTTCTTTCAGAAATTGCGCCCCAATCCTTATTAAAATGTTTCATTACGTTTGTTGAATATGCCATCAAAAGTTTTTGTGAATTGAGCACAAAAAGGAATTATATATATGTAATTCCTATCTATAGATTCAATTGTACGCCTGCGTGAAGAAGGCAGCCATTCAAAGCAATGCCGTTGGTTTAATTTTTGGAGAAATGTTTATCGTTGTAATTTACGAAATTATATGTCCTTAAATTCGAGAGTGCCCTCTACTACTAAAATTTCGTTTTATATAGAACATGGAATTTAATAAGGGAAAAAATGCTGGGGGTTATTATGTAATCCGAATCCAACGAAAATGCTTTCGAATTGTAATGTTGATAACATACAAATTCAAACAGTTTCCGTTTCGAAAAAGTTGAGAAAACTTGGTTGCACGTAATTTTATTTTATAAATTCTCTACAGGAAAATGTAGTGAATAGAATAGTCCTAAGGATAATGATGAAATTACCTTATTTCAAACAAATAACAAATTGTATAATTTAATTTTAATGCATTATATTATGTATACATTGAAAGAAAATGCATTTTTATTAATTTAATAAACAAACACTATATCTTCATTATCAGCGTTCACTTAAGTAATCATCTGAATGTTGTGTCAGTTAATGTAAACTTAAGCCTTATCAATTGAAATATCATACGAGAATTGCTTACTCAGAAATTAAAAAAGCGCGATTAACCTTCTCACAGGGTTGTCACAGGTTGCCTTTTTTCAGCAACGGTGGCAATTTTTCAACTGGTTTGGAGTTTAAGTATTTGATTTGACGACATGGCGATTTTTCTGGCGATAATTAAAATTTTTTGGCGATTATTATGGCTATTTTTTGAAGAAATTGAATTTTCAAAACATATCCTACCAAAACTTGTCTGAAAAAGTTAAAACAATTTGATTTTGATGATTTTTCTGATATTAATTAAAGCATTTAATGCCTTTTAAGTTTGGATGAGAAAAATTTACAAGAAATAGTTTTTGGCGATTTTATTTCTACTTTTGGCGAATTTCTGTTAAATTTTTATATGATTATTTTTATAAAAATTTATATTAGAAAAAAGTTATATAAAAATAAAATTTATTATGAAATATATACATATTAAGAAAAACTAATTAAAATTGATTTTGGTGATTTTTCGCTATTTTTAACATACATAAATTTGGCGAAATAGGTCGGAAAAAATCTGACAACCGTTCATTCTTACGCAGAAATTATACACTCCCTGCAGGAAATGGAACTGACACAAGACTAGTCACGTGACCGGTCCCCAAGTGATAGGGACCAGTCCGAGCTCTAACACTTCCTATGAAGCGGACCAGTCACTTTTACATGGGGATGGCCTAGGATGGGGTTAATTGATACTTTGTATGCACCTTGTGGCTTGTCACTGAACTATCCCATAGGGACCTATTCGATGTATAATAATATAAATATAAATTATTTATAAATGTAATTTCGACATTTAACTGTAACAATTAACGCTTATAAATTTTTTTTTATTGTTACAAATGCAATGCCAATGAGATTCGAACCGACAACCTCGTGCATGACAGGCTGGCAAACTCCCACTCGACCACAGGGCCACTCATATTTCAAAAGTATAAATACCATTTAAGCTTAGGTTAATATCTAAGTATAGTTACGGGACTGATCCCAGAGTCACATTGAAGGGAGCAATTAACATTATATTTACACTATTTGATAGGTCCTGTGTTCGACCACATCGAACATGTTCAGTGCAGTTTACTACAATACTAGACCGAGTCCGAATTAAATTGGCTCAAGATCAAGACGATACACCACGAAAATGGTCAATATGCCACCATTTAAACGATATGACTTTTTTCACCATACACTACTACGTACTTTTGATAACACCCACATTATCTCCAGTTATAGGACGAGTACATTTGGATCAATTGTCACCAAATTTTCTGCAGGACTCCTCCTCTATTATACCAGCAATAATGAAAAAAGCTTCTTGGCTTGCATTTAGAAACACCTACAGTCTCCAACAGAAGTTGGACCTTCGACATTCCGACTGCTAGACTAGCACACTGCCTACTAGCCAACAGGACAAGACACTGGTTCGATTCAGAGGAAACATGCAAGATTTTTACCTAGGCGTTTCATTGAATATTATGTGTAATAAATTTCTCTGATTGGAGACGTTTTTTCATAGGTTAAAAAAAACTAATTTTTATAATAATTCACTTCAATAATGACGAATTTATTCTAATTTAAGAAAGCGTTAAATATAAATTCATGAAGAATGTGTGAAAATTACAAACGATTTGAAGTACTTAATTTTGTTTTTACTGGAATATGTTGAAAATTAATAAAATAATTTTTTTTCACAATAACGAAACGAAGCTTTCGACTAAAAATTTATATTGAAAACAACAATAAAATATGAAAATTTGTTTTTGTTTTCAAAATAAATTTTCAGTCGAAAGTTATTGTGAAACAGGCCGTTAATTATTGATTGTGAATTAACATTTTCTGCCTAAGAAATTTAAGTGATAAAATTTTGTTTCTGATTTGTTATGTTATGAGTATCAGTGGCAAAGCTTAAAGCTAGAAATTAAAATTTTACAATTATTGTTTCCTGTCCCACTGTTGGTTGTTGCTAATGTTGATATTGCAGTTATTGCTGATGATGGCAATGACTACGATGTGCTTAAATATTGCAATGCAGTTGCTGTTGCTGTTGCTGTAGTTTTTTGTTTTTGTTGTTTTAAGGTGATTAAACAGTATTTCTGTGTTCTTCTTTCATTGGCACATGGCTGGTTCATTACAAGCAAAATCCTTAAAGGAACTTTAATTCAAAATTACATGTTTTAGTTGTTTAACGCTTCCTCTACGTTTAATATTTTCCTTTTCTCTTGTATATTTTTTTTATTGACATTAGGACTTGATAGAAATCGCAGACCCTAGATGTTGCTGACAATTATTTCAATTTAAATTGAGCGTTTTGATAACCAGCAGCATCAATTTGTTGTTCTTATATAAGATATGAAAGTTAATATGGGGGCTTAGCATTGAATGAAATAATCGGTGAAAATTCTTGTACATACATAAGCGTAAGCAAATGTTATTTAAAATTCTGTTGTAGCTGTCAGCAAACAAATAAATTTAATTTAAAACTTTGAACTATGAAGGTGAAAAATTTAATTATAAAGCAGCAGGAAAACCAAATTAAATTCATGTGATGTAAAGAAGGAAGTGCATATAATCAATAATAATATTAAGGTAGGATACATCCCAATTCGAGGGCAGTTTGATAATTTTGTTAATTTTAGTATTTCGAGATCAGTAACTTTAAATACAGCGCTGGTGCCTTTAAATATTATCTATTACTAGACTACCGTCGAGAAAGTAGCGTCTATTTATTTATTTGCTTGTTTGGGACGGTCTCGTTTTTTTATATAAATAGAAAAAATTAGTTTCTTGTGATGATTAAACATTAGTGTGTATGTAAAAAGCATCACTTAAACCAAAGAAAGCCTTGATAAATAATATGTGAACTCTGTGCCAATAATTTCAGTGGTTCAAAGGTGGTGTACTAAGTTTCGTATAAGCACAAGTAACCCCAAACGTTTATGTCACCCAAAAGAAGCCGTCACGCCAGAAATAGTCGATAAAACTTTTGGAACGATCAGGGGAATAAGTTATCTTCGATGGCTGATGCTGTAGGCATCTCAACACTGAACACACACACTTTCCATGAATATTTGATATGAAAAAGTTAGCCTTGAGCCATTTTGTAACTGTGAACTAAATATGGATTCATAAAAATACACCAGAGATTAAAGAGCACTCAAACTAATGGATTTCTTAAGGTGAAAGTGAACCACAGAAGGCTAAATTGGCCAATCTGATTTAATGAATTTGTCCAGGACTAACGAAAGTCTCAGATTATGTATGGTAGAACTATCAAAGTCTTTCTCGCATCAAGAAAGCAATGGAAAAACAACGAAATAGTAAATTATAATGATAGCAGAGTCTACACAGACGAACCACGAAAGATCATGGTTCTAACTAACTACTAACGTCTTTCCGATGGTGCGAGTTTATTTCAGACTGAAGTCCTGGCCATAAAAAAGGCAGGTAATATAATGCTCGGGGAGCTCATCAGCAGTTTTGTCAACAGCTTTCAGATTAATTGGAATACCCTCAATTCTAGTTTATCAATATAAGGATGTGTAAGTTTGTCGTCAGAATGCTATGACTCTGGGTTCTTGGAGCCACTGTGTATTACTTTAGTGAATCTTCAGTTACAGTACCGTTTGGCACTTTTGAAAATAATATTCTCAAATACTATCTACAGAAAGCGGAAGAAGAAAATCGTATAGAAATTGTAGTCACGTTTCCACGATAAACACTCAGACGTAAGCAAAAATAGGAAGATCATCTCGTGCTTGGCCGTAGTATTTACAGCCACTAGGCAATCCATAGACATGCTAGTAGACTAAGTTCTCGCTATAATACATTCTCTCGGAGCTGTCTAGAACAAAGACGAGATAGTGTCTCAACGGATCTGCGATATAAAAATATCTAGGAAAACACATACTTGACGACTTCTCTGAGATATCACAAATTGGCAGAAGGTACCCCAATGCAATGCAAGATTGGGACGAGTAGATATATATCTACTAAAATTGAGTCTCACAAGTCCACTTATTTGGTTGTAGATAACAAGCAGCTAAGTATATTATCCAACCAACTGTCGGACAACGACGCTATGTCCCCAGTTTTAATTTTTCTTATGATTTTATTTTTAAGATATAAATATTTATTTGCGTTACCTCCGCTGCCAGATCGGTTACCTATTTCTGACCCATCTGTTTAGAGACAGTTTCAGTCATTTCCTATTATTGCTGCTCTCTTCCATTTTATACTTTCAGATGTTATTTATGGTGATGCAGTTACTTTGCAGATACTATGTTTCTTATTAGAATTTTATCACACATGATAGTATTAACGTTGTCCCCGGATAAGATATGTACATATTATACTTAGGAATTTGGTTGTATGTTTTCTTATTACCATCATCAGTCTCATACAGCCCTGTCTCTGTACCTTTTGAAGGTGTTTTACATTAATATTATTTGATAAAGATACTCACCACACCTACTATGCGCCCGTTATGGCTATTCTCCAAAAGGCCCAAACTCTTTGAGCATTACTTACTCTATTTTCCACATGGAATTTCCGGTATAACTTTCAATTAAGTATCACTCTCAGTTATATGACCTCTTTGGTAATTTGTATTGTTTTATTTTGAAACACGGGAGATTCAAAATTTTAAATTTTCCGGTTTATTGTGAACAAACAAAAATTTTTGTTCTCTTCGGTATCTGGCCGAGTTGTAAGATAAGTTGGGAGCTTCTATCGCCCATTCACATAATATTCTAATATGTTACGTCATAAGGCGGGCTTAAATTATTCTTCCGATAAAATCCTTAGCTGTGCATTAATACTTGATGAAGTATGAAGTTATAAGATTTGACTCGTTTTACAAATCCGCTTTTGTGCGTCTTGTTAATGTTTGTAGCAGCGTTGCAGCGTCTCTGGTGTTAAGTAGTTACATCTAAATATCTAACTAAACAAACTGGGTGGCTGGAGAATAAAGACGGCCTAGATAGTTAAGATAAACTGGTTTTAATTAGGGATGCCAATCCCGAAATTCCGATCCCGGGATTTTTGGGATTTCAATTTCTTAATCCCGGGATTTTCGGAATTCAGCCAATCACAAAATTGTTTACTAAGTTTTGTTTGTTTTATAAAAATAAATTCATCATGACTTTCCCCCCAACGAAGATAGTAACAGTGGCAACACAATATTCACACAATATCTTTTATATATGTTTGTTTCGTGCTGTTAATATTGTCAATGAAAATGTGTTTTCTCCTTTTCTTTATTAATTTCAATCTATTTGATGATAATAAGCAATATTCTTAACAGTTTTAATAATAACATATTAAATAATAAAGGTATTCACGTCAACTCTTGCAACTGTGTAAAATGCATAATTGCACTTTCTGACACGAGTAACCCATTTGTTTAGTTGTCGAGAAAGTCAAACACAACGAGTAGTATGAATAAAAAAAGTATTTCCTTTTTACTGTTTTACTTAAAAATTTGTTTTAAAACCCCAAATATGTGTGTGTTTTTTTGTTTTTTTTTTTAAACAAATTTTTAAGTAAAAAGCATATACTTTTTTTCTTCATGCTACCCGTCATGGTGTAATTATACAGATGACTGCGTAAGGATTTGTTATACGGAAATACGGCAACGATAGCTGTGTAAAGAACCGAAGAATGTCAAAAGCTCAAAAATAATTATACCAAAACCAAAACAAAATCGAAGTTTTTGACATTCTTCAGCTACAAGGCACATAGAGCAAAAAAATTTTCAGCTGAATTAGCGCTGCCACCTATTTAGATACACCTTGCTACCCATTATGTACATCAATATGTATTTACTATACTCGTATGTTTCTTGATTAGTAAAATATTTTGTTCAGAACTTCGCTGAATAATTCTGTAATTCTATGTTATAAGCCATAGGTTTTTTTGAAAATGATAAAATTATGTGTTTGTTATTCTAAAATCTAATTCGAAAATTACTTCATAATTTCTACATTTCCACTGGTTAAGAATTTTTACAATATTATGATTTTTATAGTTCTTATCTGCGTTATAATTTTGTATAAAGCTTTTTTTATAAGTACTTTTTGTCTATTTTTTTGGCTTGGCAGTGTCATTAAAAGTTTACAACCCTGCAAAATTTACGCTGATAATCTTGCACTTACTCAGTCAGACCCTGATAATTTTGCATAATTTGTGCAAAATAATTTTCTATCTGGTTGTTGTGATATTTTTTTTTTCTTAACTTTTCAATTTTCCTTTTCCACAAAAGCGCAACTTTTGACGTAAATACTTTTAATATTTAAATAATTTTCGTTTTTAGTTTTGCTTTTTAATGAATAACAAATATTTTTGTTATATTCAAGTATATAAGGTAATTATATTTAACTATGTAATGTAAAATGAATTATAAAACTTTTGGTTGTGAACCTCTTTAAAAGACACTTCTTTTTAATTAATACCTATAAATAGCATATATCTTTCAATCTTCAAAAATCCCAGAGTCCCGAAAAATCCTTGAATCTCCAAAAATTTCGGGATCCCGAAAAATCCCGAGATCCCGGGATTTAATTTTTAGAAATCCCGAATCCCGGTATTCGGAAAATCAGTCCCGATTGGCATCCCTAGTTTTAATATCTGCTATTACAACATAACTTACTGATAAACCCAGCTGTCAATTCAAGCTTACCTGGTTATGACTTCCAAATTATGCTGAGTACACATTATGGCAATGGAGGCCAACTCCGTTTATTCTTGAGCTGGCGTTGCCTGAATACAGAAATTTGTGACCAGATGACATAATAGTTTCTCCTTTGTTCAACCATCTCACCTCACTTAGGCCCAATATGTCGATGTTATAAGTTGACATCTCGTTTCTGACTTGGTTTAGCCTAGACGCATCAGAGAGAGAGTTCTTATATTCCAGGTACCAATCATTATCCGTTGTTTAAATCGAAAGATCGTCATCGTAGAGGGGGTTATTGTTTCATTTGTTGACGTTTCATTAATATACTTTTTTTTACGAGATTGGGTTATTAGCCCAAAGCTCAACCTTCTTAATGGTGAGGGACCGTGTTGAAACCGGTATTTCAGAGTTCGTAGTTGCGATCAACTCCTAGTTCCCAAGACGCATAGCCATTTGGGGGTCCCGGTTTCCCCTCCTCGTTTATCCGGGCTTGGGACCGGCTAGATATATAAAAATATATCTAGGCGGAGTTTTTCATGAACATTTACTAAAATGTGCAATATACAATTTGTATTGTTGTTTGTTTTGTAAATAAGGAATATATGCATATATAAATAGTGTGTACTAGTGGCAACGTTTGTTATTTCCGAAATTTCTCGTTGTGTGGCATTGCCTTACAAACAAAAAGCATAATGTGAACTGCATTGCACACGTTTTGAAAATGACAAGACAAAATTACAACAAAAGAAATGCCAAATGTGTACTAAGCATTAGTTAATTAACTTCCAGTCTTAGTAGAAATGTTGATCTAGTATTAGTAAAACTAAAATACGTGCCCTAGTTTTAAAATTAAATAAAGGAGAACTCTGTTTATTTTGAATATTTAAAAGATTTTGAAAATATCAACTCATCCAAACATAAAACTTTTCTTTTATTCACCCAGGAATTATGTCAATTAAAATCACAGAATTCTCCTCCCCAACTCCATTGCATTTATAATGACATTTTGATATCTTCAAGAACACATTACCCAGCTGGAACTATGGTTAAACTTATGGAGAATTAAGGTAAACGAACAAAAGTGTGTTCAAGTAACATATACATTACGAAGAGATACTTGTTCACCCATTCGGATTAACAATCAAGTTGTCCCTCAACATACTCATGTGAAATATCTTGGAATACACCTTGATCGACGGCTTACTTGGAAACACCATATTGACTCTAAGTTAACCCAAATGAAACTAAAATTAACTCAGGTACATTGGATGATTGGTAGAAATTCAACCCTCAGTCTAGATTGCAAACTTTTGATATACAAGTCTATTTTGAAACCCATATGGTGCTACGGAATTCAACTATGGGGCACTGCTTCAGCTTCCAATGTCGAGAGAATCCAACGAAGGCAAAATAAAATTTTGCGATTAATAACATCGGCTCCATGGTATATAAAAAACTCAAATATACATCGTGATTTAAACATGCCACTAGTGGTTGAAGAAATTGCAAAATATGCAGGCAAATATTTAACAAAACTCGAGTCACATCATAATCCGCTTGCTCGTAATATTTTGAACTTTACTGGACACGTCCGCCTAAAAAAGAGGGATACAAGTGCTCTTATACTCAACACTCCAGATGGGACTGCTTGAAAATACTTTTTATTTTATTTTATTTTTTCTTCCTTTTGATTATCACTACTTATGTATTATTTATAACTATCTCTAAATTTATGTCCGACAGTGGTCGGGCCTAATAATTATATTTTAGATTTAAGATTTGAATACTTATTGTTAGTTCATATTTGAAGATACAATAAATAAAAATATGTATTAAAAAAAAAAAAAAAAAATTTTGAAATTCTCCAAAAACAAAAATCATTTGGGAGTTTCCTTACATTTCTTAACAATAAAAATTCATTGCACACTTCCGGAGCGAATTATTTTTAATTTCAACAAATATTTGTAAAACAAATTGAGCATGTTTCTTCTTACTTTGTGGAAATATAAAAATTATTTTAGTAAAGTACTTGCGTTGAAGTTTTGACGTGTTTAGTTCATTTAATATTTATAAACGGCATGTGTTTCACAAAAAAAAAAGTGAAACAAAGGATATTATTTGAATAAGATACAAAGTATGTAAGTACATACATATCGCACACTAAATCATAAAGAGTCACAACTCAAAATTATAAAAGTGCTTTTGTTTTTTTTTTATAAACCTTGAAGAATATAAAATACAGTATCAACAGTTCTTTGCAACTACTCAGCATCTGAAATTTTTTTAGTTGTGACTCTTTATGAATTATTGTGCGATATGTACATATTATATTGTATAAAAACAAAAACAACTACAATGATAAAGTGTAACAAAAACCTGCACGTAATTGGATGTATCCATAAATCGATACCTTGTTTCTATATTCCCTTTTTATTTCCACTTTTTGTTTGTTTGTTTGTAATTTCGTGGATTTTTGTTATGTGAGAGTTGTCTACAGTCATGCATGTTAATATTAACTTTTTATATGCATATGTTATACTTTTTGTGTTGTTCTTGCATTTTACTCAATCCCACTTTGAGAAGAGAAAATTTTATTATATTTTATTGGTTTTTGGTTGAGTGAAAGGTGCGAAGAGCAACCAAAAAAAAAAAAAAAAAAAAACAATAATGGAAGGACAATTTAAGTATTTTTGTTTTATCCACGTGTCATAAATTTTGTAGTGAATATTTTTTCTACAAATTTAAATGTAAGCTTGTTGTTATGTTATAGCAGCAAAAACTTCAACCTTATATACCTACCAAGGCTATTACAAAAATAAGTTAATCCTTGTCTTGGTCCTGCCAAATATGTGCAACATTTGCTTAATGGCAGAGCGAATACTTGTCAGGGAATCGAACCCACAAACTACGAGGAGATAGACCAGGTGGCATTTAATGTAACATAATACTGAGTTCACACACAGAAATTTGATTTGTGCAACAATTTAGCTTCTCTGCAGGAGAATAAAATATGCTGACTACTTTCTAAACATGCTAAGCCATAAAAAATTAATTTTTTAAATTTAAAAAATGTTTAACGAAATTAAAAAAAAATCTAGAAAGTATTTTTCGCTCCTTGAAAGTCTACTTAAAAGTTCATTGACGTCCTTGTACAAGTTGACAACTAGCATAGTTAAAAAAAGAGAGTTAGTTGTGTTATCAAACTAACACACCTCTGCTGAGCATTAGAATTAGTTATTTTTTCATAAAATTGATTTAATACTCCTACAACATCTTTTTAACAATAAGAAGCGCACTTTCTTCATAGTGCCTGCCTTATAATTATAATTTTATTTATATTTAAAAATATAAAAACACAAAACTTTCGCACCATTACTCAAAGTAATTAAATATGGTTTCAGTCAGTTTTTTTTTTAATTATAGGAGATGAGAAGAAAAGGATAACGGGAAAGGACTTATTGATGTCTTTAAAACAGAGATTAGCAAAAGGCCGCCGTGGTCAGTGCTGGCAGAATGATGATTTTATCATATTTTTGATGATTTTCGGATCTAAATATGATTTCAAGAATTTTTTCTCGAATGATGATTTTTAATTTTATAAATTATGATTTTTACTTTCAATACATGTACAATTTTCTTTGTTGTTCAGCAATGTTTACCCAATAAGCAACTTTTCTTGAAATCAAGTGTAAAACAATTGTTATTCAAGTCACATATTCAATTGCCAAGGGTTGAAATATGCTGGATTTACACTTTATTTCAATAGCATTCTCCAGTGAAATGGGAACTTGAATTCAATTCGAAAAATTCAGTTGTAATACAGTTCAATTCAAGCCTTGAATTATACAATAATTCAACCTTGTATTACAATTGAATTCAAGTATATTTTAATCTTCAAGAACAATGCTTTTAAAATAGAAAAGAAAATGCAATCGACAAGTTTTCTTATAATAATTTTCTGCACTATTGTTTTCACGTTTTTAATTACCTCTATTTTTTTAAAAATTCACTTTTTTATTTATCTTTGATATTTTTCACCACAATTTCAATTTTATTAAAAAATAAATTACATATTTGACAAGGTTTGAACACATATCGAGCCATAACCGCTAAAATAGCTTAAGCGACACTTTTTTCTGACTTCGTTATTTTGACGAAAATCGACTATTTACGATCGCAAATAATCGATTTTGGTCAAAATCGAATTGGCGGTTACGGCACCATATGTATGTTGTCTGATTTTTGATTTTAAAATATTTTCAAACTTGGATATTACTTGAAAAATTGCTTGAATTCAACTTTGTTTCCAGTTAAATTTCAAGTGCTTGAATTTTAATTTTTTGAGTGCTTATTGGGTATCAAAAAAAAATATTCGTCTACGTGGAAACAGGTCGGTAAGGGAGAGAGAGCACAACTCTCCATCCTCCTCTGGGGTCATTTAAAAAAAACAAGAATAAGAAAACGTGACCTTACAAGCAAAAATAAAAAGAAAAAAGTCATCTCAGAGAAGTGACGAAAAATCGGTCCGGAATATACTCTAATCTTGGACAAATCTATACCAAGTCGTTTAACAGAAGTCATTCGTCCTCAAGGAAAAGCAATTTGCCTCTAATAAAACTGTACATATTTTATATGATAAGAATATTAGCAATGTCAAATCCTTTTTTGTTTGAATTTCTTAACTAATTTTTTTTATGAAATTTTTATATTACTTACTTATAAAAAATAAGATCATTTATTTTTTTTTATTGAATACAAAGTTCCTCAATAAAATGCTTTTTAAGTTCTTTTTGTACAATCAGACAGTAAATAGTTTTTTTATTGATGAAAACCAAATAATATTGGTGTATGTCGAATAGTTTTTTTCTCCACTGTAAATATTTGAATTGTTGTTACATTTTTAATTAAACAAATTGGACTTGTGGTGATTTTTGTCTTCAAAATCTGATTTTCTTCTCTAAGAGTTTTTATCTTTTATTTAATTAACTAAATTCTGTAAATTCTTTTTGTCTATTTTCAAAAATTTTAGGATTTTTTAGTATTGGCTTTATTCTGTATTCTGTTTTTTGCAATTTTGCGCGGTTTTTGGTAAGTTTGTTATTTTTTATAATGAATATTCTTAATCGTAGTGATTTTTTTAGTTCTAGCGTTTTTTTTTTCGTTTTGAAGATTCTCTTCGGTTTTAGGCGATTTTTTTACTTTTGGTATTTTTTTGCATTTTAGCGATTTATTTTATTTTTTGTAATATTTTAACTTTTTAATTTGGGATTTTTTAGTTTTAGATTTTTTGTAAATTTCAAGAATTTGCCTCTTACGGTTTCCAAGACACAGAAAGTTGTCAGAAGCCAAAATTATATTAACGGTCCATCTGTTACCCTATAATTTCGATTCTTATAAAAATACACTTATACCTGGTTTACATTAAGCATTTTTTCATGAAATTTTATGAATTTTGTTGCACAAACCTTTTTCTATTTAAAAAAAATTACGAAGAATGAATCTCTGATCCTTTTTGGGCAACTTTTTTTTTATAAGTTCTTCCTCCAGGCCTCCCAGTGTTAAATAAAAAATTTGCATGAAACTAATTTTATGAAAAAATGCAATAATATTTTTATGTTTCATTATTAAAGACAACAACAATTGTTTAAGAAAATAATTTAGGGAATTCAAAAACAAGAACTCAAAAAGCCCCTGTGCCATTGTGACTGAGTGGCTCAGTCCAGAGGTCGTGGGTTCGATTCCCGCCATAGACCCTGGGTGTTTTCCGCAGACAAGCTAATCGCGGGTTGTGTTGTGTTTTAAAATTTTCAAACACAAACGTCCCAAGTCTTCTTGCTGAATTAGAACTTTAGTTATTATATCTTAAAAAAAAATTAACTATCAATAAGTACTCAAATCTTAGGTCTAGACATAATTAATGGGCCCGACCAATGCCGAACACAAATTTAGTGATAGTAATTATTAATACAAGAATGATGTACAAAAATATTCTCAAAAAGTGTCATCTGCTGTATTGCGTATTGGAGCCTTAGTGTCTCTCTTTTTAAACGGATGTGTGCAGTAAAGTTTAAGATATTACGAGCCAGGGGATTAGGATGAGACTCGAGTGTTATTAAATATATGCCTGCGTATTTTCTTATATATTTCTTATATATTAAGTCCTGTAGTTTCTATTGGGAACAAATATTATAATGTAATGTCTAAAAAATTCTGACATAATAATTACAGTGCCAAACTGAAACGTATATATTTTTAAATAGATTTTAAAATAGATAATATATTTGCTCCCGATGCTAACAGTTTCGTGAGTGTATTACTCTAAAAAATATTCGTAGACTTACTGCCTTATTCATTAAAAATATTTCTGTTTAATAAGAGGTTTATGACACAAATTTTCTATGGAAATTTGATTAATAAACCTTTTCTAAAATCAAAATATTCGTTATGAATTAGGCCCTTAGTATTAAGACTTAAAAGCTACAATTCAAAAAATTATAGATAAATACAAACATATAAAAAATCCAAATATAATTGCAATCATAATTATCTATATATTACATTATGATTTCAAAATTTTTCGTTGCTCGCTTTAGAATACTGTTTAATTTTAGCAGTCATATATTTCTTGTTTTACATATTCTGTGAAAATTTCACGTCCGTAGCTCTTACCGTTCCCGTGGAAACAGCCTGTTACTGTTGTTAATAATAAAAATAAAACAATAATTCGTCAGCCCATTATTGGTTTGACCCACCGACCATTTAAAAAAAATGAGTTAGGTATGAGGTATATATATTTCGAGTATACCCTTTCTGAATCCGAAATTAATTATGGTTTCTGAGATATTTAGCATTAATTTTTCTTCATTTCAACTATTTTCAGGTTTAATAAGTATTGTTTTGCCGTAAAAGACACTGTTTGGCTGTTGCGTCAAATTATTCATACAAAAACGTAACAAATCAATTTAACTCCTGCTTTGCATCATTTCCGTAATGTTATAAACGTAATTGGGACGACCGACGAACTTCGCATAGTTCGATGAACTTGCCTTCAGGAATTCGATCTACTCCAAATCTTTACCTTGCCATGGATATATTTGTAGAACATGGATACCAAATTATGCAAATATTAACTTGCATAATAAAAATAAGTGCAAAAATCGATACCAAGCCTAGAAATTAACAGCAGCATAATAGCAAAGTCTAACATGTGTTGTTTAAAGTTCACGAAAACTGTTGAGAAGTAGAATACTTGCAAAAACACGCTCTCACCGCGAAAATTGCAAAAATGCGAGGGAAATTGAGAAAACTCGCTAGAACTGTAAAGTAAGTCATTAACACGGGAGAAAGCGCAAAAGCTTGCAAAACTTTTAAATTTGAAGTCCCTTAATGAAAACAAATAAGGCCAGAAACTTAGAAAAAATTACATCTTTCGCAAAAATTCGCGAAAGATTCGCGAAAAACTGCAAAACTTTAAACAAGCCATAATTTATATTAAAAATCACCAAGCCCCAAATTAATGCTAAAAATTCGGTAAAAACGCGAAAATTCGCAGAAAATAATATTGTGAAAAATTCGCGAAAACTGTTAAGAAGCACAATACTTTCAAAAACTCGCTCCCATCGCGAACATTGCAAAAATTCGCGAAAATTTGAAAAATCCTAAACAAACCCTGTTCTTTATTCAAAATCGCCAAAACTGTTAAAAATAAAAAGAAATTGAAAAGAACGCGAAAAAACCGCATAATCGCGAAAAATTTCTAAATGCATTAAAGAAATTACTTACACTGTAAGGAATAACAAAACCACAGAAAATTAGATCAATCGCGAAAAAAAAATTGCTAACATCGCGGAAATTACAATGTCTAGTAAAGGTTATCATTAAAGCGATCGACTTATTTCTATGGACAGCAAGATAAATAAATTTGAAGCATTAATTTTCATCTTAACAACAAATTTCTCAATATACAATAGTAAAGTTGTATACACATGAAGCACAAAAAGCTAATTTTTAAAAATGAATTATGAAAAGTGGCTTATGTGGCACAAAACAGTATTTTTCTCTTTCAATAAAGTAATATTAACTTCTAACTTTAATCATGAAAATTCACAAAAATTTACACATTTCTTCCAAACATGTGTCGGATGCAATGGTGAAAATAAAAAAAAAATTATATCGGGTATACTTTGAGAAAACTTCATGTAAACCTTCTTTGTCGTTTTTCTCCATTCCGACTTCTTGGCATATGCTCCCAACCAATAATGGGCTGGCTCACTTGAGAAATGAAAACGGCTCATTTTTGCAAAGTACTCATGAAAGTTTATGGGACAAAGTTTATAGTTAAATTCATCAGAATTGTATCTTCCAATAAAAGAATACACAATACAAATAGGTATAAAAAGTATTTTCCATTTATATGATAACCTGCATAAATGTTGGAACACCCTGTATTTATTACTAAAATAGTATTTAATTCATAAAACTAATCTAATTTCTACACGTACATACATATGTACAATGTATATACATACATTTGAAGCACAGCCGCGAATAACGTTGTAAAAGACAATTTTTAGAAAACCGGTTTTTTCGCAGAATACCGTTAACATTCCTCCTTTGAAGTGTTCAAATATCAAACCATACAAAATTATGCATCTTATCGCCGTCAAAATACAGTTACAAACAGTCAGTCCGTGAAAGAACTTTGTAACTAACTAACAAAATCATGCAAACGAAATTGTCGAAAACATTTAATAAATATAACAGAGATACAAAAAGAAAAGTTAATGTTAATTAACATTATTTTCGATAAGCTAAAAAAAATTAAACGAAAAAAACAATATTGCTTTAAAGTAGGTTTTTGGCTCTCCTGAAAAATTATTATTTTGTCACTTACAACTAGGGTTTTTTCCCGGGATTTCCCGTCCCGGGAATTCTCGGGAATTCTCGGGAATCACACCTTTAAAAGTTCCCGATTTCCCGGGATTTCTTATGCGGGATCCCGGGAAATAGTAAAAAAAAAATAATTGACATCTTTACGTGTGAAAACAGCTGCTTTTAGTTTGGAATTTGTGCCAAATAATAAAATTAATCACTGACAACTTTACGCTTAGAAAACAACTGCATTGGCATTTAAGAAAATTGATTGTGAGCATCGGCTTTTCTAACAAATTTTGCATTTAAAGATACTTTGTGAAGTAGATTGATGTTTTAAGGTAATTTATTCAAATTATTCACTATTTTTTGTTTTTAATAAAATCAAATGAAATTATTGTAGATGGAAAACTCAATTGTATGGACTTTTTTTAAGAACAAATCTTCTGAAACTGCGATATGTTCCTGATGTGCTAAAATAATCTCATGTAAAGGGCGAATTACCAGCGGGTTATTGCGTCATTTGAAAGCTTTACACAAGATAGCTTGGGAGAAAGAAGTACGCGAGCGCGAACATCAGGAACAACTTCCTCTTAAAATAAGAAAAACTCAGCTTACATTAGATTCATTTCAAAACACAAATAATTTGTGTACTACTATTGCAAAATTAGCATCAGCAGATGGGTTTTCCATAAGATCGATTACAAGAAGTGCGTACATACGTAAATGCATGGAACGTGATGGGTTTAATCTGCCAAAAACAGAATGTGGAGTGCAACAGTTGATAATAAACAAATTCCTAGAAGTAAAGGATGAATACATAAATAATATAAACTTAATATTAACTGACGGTGGTAGATTTTCATTGACAATGGATGAATGGACTAGTCTGAAAAATAGGAGATACCTTAACATATGTTTGTTAGGTAATAAACAAAAATTTTTCAACTTAGGTATGGTCTATATACCCGGTAAGTGTGGAGCAGCCGAAATAAAAACCTTAATGGAAACTCGTTTAAGAGAATACAATATACAATTTGAAAGTCATATAGTCTCCACCATTACAGATGGACCCAATATAATGAAAAAGTTTGTTAAAGATAGCGCAGCTGATGGGATCTTTTGTCTCAATCATGCTATACATTTGGCAGTCATTGACGTTTTTTATAAAAAAGAAATAATTTGTTCTGACAGTGAATCAGAGTCGACAGAAGACAATAATGACTATGGAAATGATTTTCAAGATTCTGTAATTAATGTACTAGTTGTAAACAGTAATTACAAAGAGGTATTAAAGCAGACACGCCGCATTATAAAACTATTTAAAAAAAGTGCAACAAAAAACACTATAGATACTTCAGAAATACGTAGTTGAAGAACATAAAAAAGAATTGGCTCTTGAATTAGATATTGTAACTCGTTGGAATATTGAATACCAATGCTAGACAAGTTTCTGCTTTTAAGAAATTCAATAAAAAGAAGCCTCATTGATTTCGAAATGGGTGATTTATGGATTGAGGAAAATATACTTATATTAATCAATATGCTTAAAGTTTTGAAACCTATAAAGATGGCTGTTGAAAAGTTGAGCAACCGAGAAACAAACATATTAACTGCTGATGTCATAGTTAACACTTTATGTCAAGAAATCCAATCGATTCCTTCTATTCTAGGAGAAAAAATGTTTCATGCTCTTCATCTACGCATTGATGAAAGGAGGAACAAGAAATTGTACACTTTGGTTAAATATTTAAAGGAGCCTGATTTCTTCAATCATAATCACGAAACTTGTTTGTTTTCCTATGCTTCGAAGTACTCAGTAATTGAGTATGCTGAAAATCTTTTAAATCGTATTTTTGCCACACCTAATGATATTGAAGAGTGTAATGGTGATGTTGAAGAATGTGGATCTGTCAAAGAAAAAACATTTGAAGAAGTTTTAAATGCAGCTATTGATAATGCTAATGCATGTACTGAATCTTACTCCAAAAGTAATTTAAGATGTTCATTAAAAAAAGAATTGAAATTTTTGGAAGGAAGTGGTCAAAGAACCAGAAATGTTGAATTTTTGTTTAATGCGCTTCTAACCATTCATCCAACTTCGGTAGAAAGTGAGCGGCCGTTCTCGGTAGCTGGGCAATTTGCTAATAAAATTAGAAATAGACTTTCTGACGAGTCCATAAACGCTTTAAGCGTTTTAAAGAGTTATTTCCTGAGCCGAAAAATATGATTTGATCTATTAAAATATTTTCTTCTTTTAGGATTTTAATGCTTTTGTTTTCGATCTCAAGCCTCGAGGCTTTATAATATACATTTTATATTTTTTTTTATAAACTGAATTGTTACGCTTATGTTCACTTACGTATATTTGTAAGTTAAATCAGAATTTTTCGTGTTGGAAAAAAAACCTTTAATGAATTTAAAGACTTAAAATGAAAAAATAAAGTGCCTGTTTTAATAAACAATTTGAAGTAGTTAATTTATTTATAATTAAAACATAAGGTTTATTTTTTTTAGTAATATTTTAAGATTTCTAATAAAATTTTTGTTAAGGCCTAGGAAATTTAATTTTTATTATTTCTATGGAGCGGGACCCCGGGATATTAAAAAAAATTTCCCGCTTGCCCGGGAAATGAAAAAGTGCGAGAGAAAAAAACTCTACTTACAACGTTATTCGCGGCTAACCTTCATTTGTAGATTTAGCTGAAAACTTGAATTACCAACTGTCTATTCAATTTCAATTTTATCAATTTCACTAAAAGCTCTTCCGCAGTATCAAAACTAAAACATTTCCACAAAACGACAACAATTTATGACACTGAGATACACACACGCATACACACATAGACGCGAACTTAAATACACACATACACACACACACACACAATCGTTAGTTAAACAATGATTGCAAGCTTATGCCATGCATGCATATCGCTCATTTAATTCAACAACGTCCTAACTAATGCCCTAATTCAGTAAGAAGATTTAGGGTGTTTTTGTTTGAAAATGCTTCTGAGTTCTAGTGTTTGAATTCTCTAAATTATTTTCTTCAAAAATGGTTGTTGTCTTTGATAATGAAAAATAAAAATATTATTGCCATGTTTTTAAAACATAAAAATTCAATTCAAGTATTATACAATAGTTTGAAAAATACATGAAAAAATATGTGTTGGATATAATGTTTGGAACAAAATCATAAAGCAAATACACGAACCTTCTAGCATAGACAATAAATAATAATCGTTTTAAGGAATCAAAACTGCTTCTTTTTTTCGTGCATAGACAAGACAATACATTCGTCGAACAGAATTAGGGCATAAAAAAATAAAACTACGGAGCCTAAAGTTTTCAATTTACACTCAATTTAAAAGAAAAAAACGAATTTTCTTATTTTGTTTTTGTTTTCAATATAAATAAGCGAATGAAAATTTCTTGCCGACATCGTGAGCCGGGTAGTTAAATTTTCTCTCAAGCGTTGCGTACACAATATATTTGCATGAAATTTTCACACAATATCAATAACGGTATAAGGATTAATTCCGCATTATCAATTAAACTATATCTAATTTGTTGAGTTATGACGTTGTTGAGGTAAATGAGCGATATGTATACCCAGCTATCATTTGGATGATTGAATTTTCGGTAGTCATCTTACTCACTCATTTCTGACTAGTTTTGGTGATTAAAAATTGAGTTTTCATACAGTTCATCAAAAAGATCAGTAAAATTTGTCTATTCTTTATGATTAAAAACTGATTACAATTATTTTTATCATTTGCTTGAGTTCTTTTTGACTATTCTTGGTGACCAAAATGTGATACTTACTTACTCTTTTACCCCCACCATTTCGCAAACATAAAAAGTGATCAGCTTGTAAACAAGTTCCCGTTAACCAACAAGTCAAAGGAAAAGCAATGCAGAAAAAATTATATATTGTATTTTGATTGCATAGTGAGAAGTCCTGTTTTTGATCGCTAAAGTGAGAATTGGTGTCTATTTTTGTAATAAAAAAGTTTTTATTGAAAAAATTAAAAAAAGTTAATAATTATAATAAACAAAATACTAATAACTATTTAAAATAAATTAAAAAATTAGAAAATTTAAAAAATCAAGTGAAATTATGTCAGCCAAAAAAATTAGACGCATTGCTAAAAGAGAAGCTGAAAAAATTATGTCATGCAATTTTAGTAAGTAAAATGAATTCTTGAATTTATTTTATTATTATTTTGTTTTTTAATTAAAAGTATATGTATATATAACATAATTTTATTCCCCTAGACTTAAGAGCAATGAATTTAAGAAGTTATTTTATTATTTTGTTTTGTTTTGTAAATGCATAAGAATTGAATTATAATAAAAATTTTATAATAAAACTATATCAAATTATAGTCTGATTTCTATTAAAAACAGGGTCAAATATTATACATAATATGATCATAATATGACTTCAAATTATGGTAAGATTCGTTTCAAAAATTGATCGAATATCATACAAAATATGATCATTAAACGATTTCAAAAATGGGTCGAAAATGAAGCAGAATGTGATCATAAAATGATTGCAAATTCAACTCAAAAGTGAACAGAAAATATTATCACATATGATAACAAATGTACATGAAAACTACATTAAAGCAGAGATCATAAATGACTATTCAGGAATAGTCACATGCAGGGTACGATTTTCTCCCGATGACAGCATCATTTATGATTAGAAAATGATTGCATATTTGATAGTTTTAATCATCTAGAATATTCAAATGTGACTATTTTTTGATCATTATTTTCACAAAATGCTGGCTGGGTACATGTACATATAATATACATACACACATGTGTAAGTATTCGTTTTTGCCCAGCTAGCATTTGGGTGATCATTTTTGGCAGAAATATCTTATATGATTCTCTACAGATCGCTTTTGATGATTAAAAAGTGATTTATCACTTGGGCGATTGAAAGAGGATTCACTTATGATTCATCATTATGATCAAATAATGATTTCTTGAAAATAGAGGAACATTATGCAAACCACAAAAAGGTGATTTAAATGATTTCATATGAAAATTGCTCAAAAATAATCAGCAAATCGTATCATAACTGATTCTTTGGTATGATTCATCTGTAGGGCACCATTTTCTCACAACGGGAATATCATTTATGATCGAAAAATGAGCTCATATACGGTTATTTTTCTCGTCAAGCTGATTCGGAAACGATTGGATTATGATACAAAATGCTACCTGGGTGTATACGTATGCATGTGCTTATAACTTTCAGTTTGCATCAGTTCATCTAATTTATAAAGTAATCAATTTAAATATTTTTGCAATTTAACCCAACACCGAAGTAAACTTGTGTTGTTTTTTTAAACAAATTGTTTTGTAACACATTGTAAATAAAATACAAATGTATGCAGTGCCAAAGGTTTTAAGGAGGCAGAGCTAAATATCCAATTTCAATACATAAATAAATTTGTGCAAAGTTTGCAAGAAAAAATAAAAAATAAAAAATAAAGAGAATATTACATATGAACTGGTAAAATTTTTTTCAGCAACTGGTAAGCACATAATTTTGTATTAAAGTTTTTTCCTTCATATAAAAACCAACTACATACATATTAAATTTTTTATCGTTTACACAACCCTCGAGCGTATTAAAGCCGTTATAATATAAGATAACAACTAGCGAAGGACTTAGTATTTGTCATATGAGATATTTTTATAAACTTTCAGATGATTTTTCCTTGAACAGTCAATGTGTATTTAAATTAAGAAATTGATAAACAGGTGACCTCGTCGGCCTTGATAACTAATAATGAACTGTTAGACGTCCAACTCTCAAAAAAAAATTTTTCTAATAGGTTTTAAAAAATTAAATTGTGCTTTATTTTGTGATAGATAATACTATCTATTTTATATTGTTGATAGCTACAGATAGTAGATTTTTTTTATAAATATTGTTATTTTAGTCAAGTGTGTTTGACAGATGGGGTTAATTCAAGCCGATCGAACTACATAATGTTTTTCGTATTGTTGTGCATGTTGGGGCGATAATATTTTTTCGCCGCTTTCTTATTTTTCAATAAATTTTTTTGACATCAAAAGTGTAAATTTCTCAAAGCGAATTGAGCCGAGTATACCTTATATGAATTTGCCTTGACAGCAACGTTAGACTACGAAGACAACAATTTAAAGATGATTGTAAGCTCCAAAAAGGATTGAAGATCCTGAAGGTGCAAAGATCGATCCTTTAACATTCTTCTCGTTTCCTTTTCATCATTATATTATTTAAACTTTGAAGAAATTTATTATTTGACATATTGTCAGAAGTTTACATACAATAATTGAAATTTGTGGTTGAAGTCTACGGATGATTTGGTTGAAGCTCCAATGAAATACGTATATAGACATGCTAAACCAACAGCAAATAAATTTCAATTATTGTATATTATTTAAAAATAATAATTATGAAAATCCTTTTTCTAACAAAACTTTTTTTGATATTAGGTTAGGTTAGGTTAGGTAGGGGTGGCAGTAAGAAATCTGGACTCACTTAGACTATTTTTTTTGGTCCGTTGTGATACCACGGAGACTCTGCTTATGCGGAGTCCCCACCGTCGAAACAGCCAGAGCTCAATATAAAGCTGCTAATACGTTGAATTTCAACACTAGCAACGTCAGAAAGTTCCCTGAACTTAAGAGCGCCCATTATGGCTATTCTCTTTCCTGCAAGTCCAGGACAATGCTCTATGCTTTCCTCTTCATCGATATCCTGGCAGGTATGGCAGAAATCATTGTGTTCAACCCGTGCCTTTTGTGCCTTTGTGCATGCCTACCTATGAGACAGTGTCCAGTTAACACGGATACTAGTATCGAAATTTGTTTCCTATTCTTAAAAATTAAGTACTCAGTACCTTCCTTATTTAGGTGAGTCCATAACTGCCTTATGATTACGCAATCATTTCTTGTGAACCACCTTCTATTTGTTTCATTTTCTGTTTTGCGCCTAACTCTGAGTTTGCAAGAGAGTAGGGTCAAACCCACACATTCCAAATTCGTTGGAACCTGTAAGGTTGTCCCAATTCTAGCAAGCTCATCAGCCCTAGAGTCCCCTGAAAGCCTATATGCCCCGGGATCCAGATGATCCTAATACCAAACTGCTCTGCCGTCTCATTTAGAGATGATCGGCAGTCGAGGGCTGTTGTTGTTCTTATAAGCGGGGATTCGAGGGCCATAATAGCTGCTCGACTATCCGTGTATGTGTTAATCAAAGTCGTTGAAGTGACATTCACTCCCAACCAATCCGCAACTTCTCTTATAGCAAGGATCTCTGCCTGAAAGACACTGCAGTGATCCGGAAGTCGCGTTGCAATACGAAGACCTAAAGCCCTCGAAAAGACTCCATAACCCACACCTTCATGTGTTTTGGAGCCGTCCGTATAAAAATCAACACTTTTCTTCTACTTGGAGTTCTACTCATCCACAATTCTGTTTTTTGATATTAAATTTATACAAAATTATGATGTTGTGACTGGAGGCTATTAATTTTTCTTCTAAAAACATCAATGAGTTCTCTTTTATATATTTATGATTTGAAAAGTTCGTATTGCTTTGTAAGGCAAATTACATGTGATAATTATTAATGAGCAAATAACACCAAAGTTAGTTTTCAATATTCTGACTAACACATACATAGTTGAACGGAACAACTAGCCGTTTTCGAAGGCCACTAAACTTTCATTATCAGCGTTCTTTTGTGTTTGGTCCACTGTGTGCGGTGTCAGTTGATGTAAATTTCTGCTTTATATACTCAGCCATCATTGCAAATGGAATATATATATAAAATCTCTTTTAGTTTTCTTCCCTTCACCTATATTTGTTTTAAATAATGTCCACTATATAGTGCACAGTGGGGGCTTTTGCAAAATAAATGGTAATAAATCTGGAACTTCTAAACTACTGATTGGATTTATATGAAACTTCGAACATCTGTAGAGGAAATATTGGGGTGACGATACCTGTGATGGGAGCAGTTGTTTCTTGTGTCCTAATTATGGGATTTCTGTTTTAAAGATTTCGATTTTCAATATTAGTAATGGATCGATCGTGGAACAGGCAGTTAGTCATTAGTAGGCCTTCAACCAAATTCTTGAAAAGGCGTAGAAATTTCACTGCTATTTTTAATTAGCGTTAAACTAATTTCATCGTTATTTCGTTTAGACTTGGAAACTGAAGCTCTAAAGTGTTTTTTTGTTTTTTTTTTGTTTTGTCTTGCACATTCAAGCCTTAGATAGTATTCAGATTAAACAGAAAAACTCTGTCTTCTCGTATTACTTTAGCTTCTTAGATTTCAAACTGCATCCACAAATTTGTTGGCATTTCACCAAATATTTCCATCAACAGGTTTTTAATTAAATACATTTGGCTAAATGCCAATTATTGCATAATGCGACCGACATCTTCCACAGATAACAATTGCAACAATGTATTCAGTTTTGACATTTAGTCTCTGCTAAAAAGCAAACTAATTGCAATTACGTTTTCACTCATACAAAACTTAAAACAAATCTATAGCAGATGTTACTGTATTCGTATCATAAATAAAAAAAGGTCATGACAAAACCGCCTGGACTTTAATTAAATGAAAAAATTTCCTAAATAACAAAAGACATAAAACGTTGTATTCATTTCAAAAAAGGTCATACTTTATTGAAAAATGGAAGGGAGTTTTCAAGGTCTTAATTAAATAAAGAATATTTTTAATTAGGGACAAAGACTTGAGGAATGAAATGTATGAAATATGTAATAATTTTAAAGAAAGTTAATGAAAAAAATAATTGTATTAAAAAAACTATGAAACTGCCAACCAGAGGGTATCGTTAAGCACATAAAATTTAAATTGAAAAATATTAAAACCATAAATGAAATAAAATATAAGCCGAGAATTTTACAGCAATAATGAGGAATTTTTTATATTAACCCTTATATCGGGTCACATATTTTAACGATATAGTTGGCATGGTGTCGTGTCGTGTTTTTTTTCGTGACACGAACAAGCACGACTCAACAGTAAGTGCTCGTGACAGAAAATCAGACTTCGTGCGTGGTGCGTGGACAAAATCGGCTGGAAAAAACACGAAACGATTTTAGGCGTAAAATTTATATGTATTTATGAATTTAAAGTAAAGAAAATATATTAAAACTTTGTGTTGTCAACCACGCAACACCACAAAACTTGTTGATATTATGTGGGTCTCCTAAATTTAAGGTTCGGAAATTAAAAAAAAATATACATATATCTATTTGAATATAAAAATATTATTTTTTTGCTATTCAATTTCACTTCATACGTGCAATGTTGTATCGTGTTGGGAAAAATTTTCGTGGGCATTTTCGCACTTATTAGTCATCTTAGTGTTCGTTCGTATCCGGGTCGTTTAGTGTTCGAAAAAATCAACACACGCCAACTGCGAAAGCTATAGCACCCTATGCACAAAATAAATTATTTCAATTTCGATGCAAAGATTACGGAGTTATAAGGTAACACATACATATAAAAAAAATACTACCGAATTGAGAACTTCCTGCTTTTTTCCAGTCGCTTAAAAGGGAAATATTTAGAAAGTTTCTTTTCTAGAATAATAAAACTTCCCTAACAGGTTAACAGACTTATTTATGTATAAGAAAAAGCTAGCATGAGGTTAGCATAAGTGACTAAATTGAACTAGGTTTTAACATGTTCCTCCTTATAAATAAAAATTGAAGCATATTGTATATAGTTTTAACACACTTTTAAGTCCCAGCGTGATTTTTAATGTAAAATTGTGTGGCCAATTTCGTTAAGAACATGTTAAATTTTGCCACTTATGCTAACTTCATGTTATACATATCGCACCTTATCAACAAGAGGGTATTAACACAAAATTTTTGAAATTTCACTTTTTGCAAGAAATCAACTAACAACATCAATATCTATCTACTGTAAAAATTTCAACGTATTCCGATTACTCTTTCACCTCGAAAACCACATTTGAGACCATTTTTGTGATAGTTTAGTGACTACCTTTATATAATCAAAAAGGTATTATTTTGAGTTAGTACAAAAGTGGACACAGAAATGTATCTTATATTTTCATAAAAAAGGTATTATTTTGATTTGAGCCTTTATTCAAGTTAAAAATAATCCAATTGTTTTATTTAAATTCTATTGTATTTTGAGTTGATACTGTTTTGTTGAAAAATATATTTTGAAACTTTATTTAAATATCAACTAAAGCGTCGTATTTCAAAATAATACAAAAAAAATATCGAGAAAATTCAGAAAAATGGTATTAACTCAAAACATAAGAGTTTTTCCCCCAAGAATACCAACATTTTGAAATAAAAAGAATGCAAATATATTTTCAAATGAAATTTAATTACTACTATGGATTCGGATTTTCAAATTCTCTTGTAATCTAACCACAAACAGTTTTTCGTCTCTACTGAACATTTTAAAATTTTGAGTTAATACCCTCTTGTTGATAAGGTGCGATATGCATATAAGGCTGTAAGTTTTGTGTAATAGAGGCATCATTTGTCATTTTCGATATTTTTATAGCTATGCTATTTATGTCGCGACACATGAGCTAGGACGTGATTTTCGTAACAAAAATAATCGGCACTATTACAGTTATAAATTTATTTTTATTTTGATTTCTTTTTACTTAAAACCAGAGTGCAAACGAAACAAATTGTTTGATTTTGTTTTTTTTTTGTTCTTTAAAGTGAGTGAAACCAAAACAAAATAAAAACAATGAGCAGAATTGCTCAATTTGTTTTTGTATTGTTTTTGCACATGAACACAAACCAGAGAACACAGCCGATCGGCTGTATGCCGACAAACAGCCGCCACCGGCTACAAACAATAAATTAATTTAATCGTGAGCCACTAAAAAAAAACAATGGGAAATAAATGCAAACGTTTTTAAATATTTGTGGCGAATTTGTCATTATCATATAATATAATTTTATTGCATTGTTCTTTACAACATTAAATTTGTTTTATATAGCTAAATAGCATAGCTATAACTCAGTGACCTAAGATATCTCTGTTATTTTTGGTGTGTAAACATCTATACGCTAGGGGGTAAAAATCTTTTTCACAATACAATCACAAATTTTGAGTAAGATCGCGTTCTGTGTGAAGTATGAGTGTATTAGTGTTTGAAAGAAGCAACACAAACTTATTTAAAATATTGTAAATTTGCTGGTTTTTGTTTGTTTTATTTAACTTGATAATTGCTTTATTAGGGTTCCGCTGTCCGTCCGTCTGTCACGGTATTTTCTCGAGAATCGTAAGAGCTACGGACCTGAAATTTGGAAACAGTGTGAAGACATTTGGCCGCTACAACAACAGATACATGAGAGTTAAAAATTAAAGGGTGTTCCAAAACGAGCAACGAAAAATAGTAAAATTCCATGTAATA
The DNA here is from genome assembly GCA_944452675.1 of Tachina lurida. Lineage (NCBI taxonomy): Eukaryota > Metazoa > Arthropoda > Insecta > Diptera > Tachinidae > Tachina > Tachina lurida. The sequence continues at coordinate 30,265,055 of OX101755.1, read as the reverse complement.
TACAGACTATTGTATGTATGTATGTGTATATACACTTGAAATTTGTAAAGTTAGTGTATTTTTATACAGACTACAACAATTAATACTAAAATTAAAAAAGTTAAATTAAAGGGTGTTCTATCAGTAAATGCAATTTTGGCTATGTAATTTTGACAACTTGCTGTATCTTGGAAACTGTAAAAGCAAAACTCTTGAAGTTTTCAAAAACGGTAAAACTAAAAAATCCAAAAATTATAAAATCGCCAAGCCGAAAAAAATCGCCAAAAACAAAAAAAATCGCCAAAATTAAAAAAAAAAAAAACGCAAAAACAAAAAAAAATCGCCAAAATTAAAAAACCCCAAAAACAGAAAAACGTCGCCAAAATGAAAAAAATCGCTGAAATGAAAAAATCGCGAAAACGAAAAAAAAACTCAAAAACAGAAAAAACTCCAAAACGAGAAAAAAGCGACAAAACTGAAAAAAGTCTTTTAAAATGAAAAACACTTCAAGAAAGACATATTAAAATAAATGCTCAAAACCGAATGTACGGAACCCTTCGTGCATGAGTCAAAGTCACGCTTTACTGAATTTATTTTAATTGCAATGCTTACACAACAACAAGAACAAAAAACTATGAATACGGCCCTACGATTTTACTGGTAATGCAAATTAAATTTCATTATCAGTAAAAATTTACTGTATTTTTCAGTAATTAGTAAATTTACTGCAGTACATATACATATGTATGTATACTGCAGTATGTCCATTTACTAACCAAATAAGTTGAATAAAACAAACAAAAACCAGCAAATTCCTATGTATTTACAATATTGAAAGCTTTGATACTTTTAATTAATTAATTTAAAAAAATATACTAAAAGCTAAAGTACTTCCAACTTATAAAAATTTTTCATTACTAGATGTTTACACATCTCCCATGTGATCGGACTCACATTGCTTTTTTTTTTGTTGTGTTACATTGCTTTCCATGTATGGGCAATTCTACAGAATGTCACGTACGTTGACCAAGCAATTAAGCTTGTATTGCAGAGAAAATTTAAAATTTTCTTTATTTATTTATGTACTTTTAAGTAGCTCGCTTTATCTTTAGTAAAATATAAGGAAAAATCTAACTATATTGATCTGAAATACAAGCTTAATCGATTGATCAGCGTATGTGACATCGTAGGTGACATTCTATGGAATTGTCCATATGTAAAAAAAAACATAATGTGAACGGCGTTGAACACATTTTGGAAATTACACCATAAAATAACAACGCAAGAAATACCAGATGTGTATAAGTTTCTTTATTTCAAAGAAATTGTCTGCATAAATATTTATTTTGTGTCGCTTTTCCGCTTGACGAACGAAACATTACACAAGACTTGACAAAGTGCAATAATAAAATCGCACATTTGCCAATAAAAAAAAGGTTTATTTAATGCCAATATTGTTTGACGATGTTGCCTGTTTATTTATTATTGGCCAATTGGCAGAGGACCAAAGACTTAAGCGCCCACTTGTTGAGCTGCAAATTGGCCATATGCCATTTCCTTTATCTTGCCCGACAACAAACTAACTATGATTATCTGGTCATAATAAGATATGAAAAATAAATCACTGCGAATTCAAAATGGTAAGACTTACTGGCGTAAGAGTAGGACAGAAGAGATAATTAGAAACTAAATTGATTACGATTAATATTTTAAAGGCAAGTTGAATAAAAGTACTAGATTTTTTTACGTGCTTAGTCTCGTTAATATAAGCGAACCAGTATTAAGGAGCAAATTTCATTTAGGGCACTATAATCTCATTAGTTTTTTCATACTTTTACGATAGTAAGTCCAACAAGATTTTTGTCATGGTGCAATTATACCAGGTGACTGCATAAGAATTTTTTGTACAAACTGTTGTGATGCAACCAAGACTAACAAGAACATCAAACACACATAAAAAGTGTTAATTAGTATGTTCGTGATGAACCGAACCGAATTAGGAAGCGCAAAAGTGCAAAACAAAAGAACATGGTTTCAAGATTACGGATTAACGGAGCAAAATTTTCCCCCGAAAATTAATCTCCAGAAGATATTATCATGTTAATCCTAAGATCAGAGAAAGTTTCAAGACTTCAATCAAATTGATAATGAATTAAAAATTGTCGCTGCCACACACAATAAGTAAAGTTGCCAGTTTGCTGAGAAGAGAACATAAGTTTTCAGCTTACTTGAGTCCAAATAATAGGTGCATTTGTATAAACTTATTACGGGAGAGAAATAGTACAAGTACAGATGGTGAAGTGAAAAATAAATACATACAGAACACGCAAAGAAAAGATATGGTTGTAAAATAGTTGAGAAAACAATATTATGTTCTCTGAAACAAATATGTGGTCGTTGAAAACTAGTTATTGTTATTTTAAACATTAATTTCGTTACGATAAACACAGTAATGTTTGAATTTAATAATTACATTATTATATTCATAGAAAGAGCGATATGTTTAGAGTTTAACAATATAGTTTTGTTAAAAACTTATGACTTCAATATAATTTGTATTATTGTGTAAAAATAATATGATGTAAATAACAATATAATGTTATCCAAAACCATACAATGTTAAGTTTTTAAAAAAATCTTTTTCAGAAACATCTTCTGTCAGTTCAGTGTTTCGTTTGTTTCGGTAGTACACGCGTGGTGTTAAATAAATAAAAAAAAGTATAAACAAAAGGATAGATAAATAAAAATAATATGTACATATATATGTATGTATGTATGTATATCTCTTTATACAGATGTGTCTATATTTCGTGTATACACATATATGTAAGTATACATTTCTATACATACAAACATACATTTTATTTCAACAGTATTAATTTATTTTAATTTCGGATTTACCGCACAGCTGACAACAAAAGATTTGCCAATAAATATATGATTAAAAAACAAAATATTATTATTACATAAAATAATACTATGGTCATATTTAACAATATTATTGTAATTTTAGAACATGGTATGGTAAGTATCAATTATATTTTAGTCACATCTAGCAATAGTGTTTTCTTATTTACAATAATAAGATTAGGCATAACAAAGTTAATTGTTTTTGTAGATAATATTATTATTAACTCAGAAAATAATATAAGTTAAACTTTGCTTTTCCATTGACAGTAATATGTTTTGACTGCAACCATATAATTCAATCATAATATGTTGCTGTTTGATTATGGTTACCTCAACCATATTTTTTCTTTGCGTGAAGAGAGAAGTTTAATTAGTTTTTACAATCGCTTTTACAACTCTGCTGTTGCGAGTTTTTTTCCATTTGTACAGCGTCTTTGCAGCGCTTCTGGTGCTAAGTAGGGGTATTACTTTAAACTATCGGCCCTGTTCTGTAAACCGAATCCAAGTAAATATATCGTTTTCAAAAAATTAATAATGGTCCTGCGGACTTGTTTAAAATCATGCACGATACTCTTCTTTCAGATATGATATTTGAGAATCTATATAATAGAAAAATTAAAAACAAGTCTGAAAAAATATTTCTATTATTGGCGTTAGTTTTCTAAAATCGTGCCATTTCAAAATGATTCGTATTTGAATATAGCCATTTTATTAATTGCTTTATTTTACCAACGATTCATTGCTACAAATATCGAAAATGGAGGGCGCTGCGATATGCACTGGCATAGACACTAATGCATGCCACCTAACACCAAAAAAAAATTTATATGTTTGTCATAACATTAGGCATACACTTCCCCCCCACCCCCCCACCCCCCCACCCACTAAACGTTCATTGAAAGTTAATTTCATCAATTTGCTATCAGTAATATAAATCCATGTAGTCTTTAAGCCCAAAAGCTTAAGAAATAACTATTAAAATATGTAAATTAAATCTTCCAAACCCATAAAAATTTAACATTTTCCTCATCGGAAGTATGTTAAACATGAATTTTGGCTATAAGAACGTGACAAAAATGTTAAGAAATTTTCATTATATCATATAAAAAAGAATATAAAACTTTTATGAGCGTCATTTACATTCAAATATTGTTCCTTCTTTCAAACATTAAAGAAGAAAAGGAATAAAAATCAACTGCAAATGCTGTAATTTATGAAATTTGCGCATAAGAAAATTTAATAATTACAAATTACACCATGTAACAAGAAAATTGTGATCTCGTAAATACCCTACATTGTATACATTTTCCATACTTGTGTTTATTTTTAAAAAGTTGTCTGACACTTAAATGATTTAATTTATGTAACATTTCATATCTAATTTAATAAAAAATCGATATTACACAGCTTAAGTAAAAGTTTTAATATTATTTTGGCAAACTTCTTAGGTAACTTTTTACTTACCAGTACTCACCTGAGCAGAAACATGCGTAAAATTTTTAGTATTTACTGTCTAAAACCGGATTACGAGTATTACGAGATGCAGTGAGACTTATCTCCCATCAGTCAACTTAAAAAAAAATTAAGATTGCGGCAATTGTCTTGTCAAGGTTGACCAACACGTTCCTGACGTCATGAGATGTGTCGCTTTCAAATGAGACCAATACCAACACGTTCAGTGATGGTACACCAAAAATACACGTATTTAAATCTTTAAAAAGGCTCTCCTGAACAAAATCGGTTTTTACCCTTAGGTCCCTTTATATTTTACGCGTCACATATATAGATATAACTGTAAAAATAATTTCTTAATGGAGTTTGATGAAAAATTGCAGTGATAAATCAATTGGTATATGCAACTCAATTGTACGACCAGTTGCAATGTGTAGGGGCCGCATAAATGACGTTATGTGATGGAGCTAAATAAATGCAGGTACATTTTTTACTATATATTGTGGTTATTGCACAAAATTGTTATCAGAAACCTTTTGAAGTTTCCAGGGTAAAATGGAAAAATTGTATACAAAATAAAAGTTATTTCATACTCTAACGGTACGTCCGTTGAAGAGAAGTTGCAAGTTTTAATTATGAAATTGAGCGAAATTGCAAAATGTCAAGGAGATGGTGATATATATACCAGCAGTAAAGCAGTGTTTAAAGAGTTAAAAAAAATGCAAAATATATTGCCACTCAGCCCAAAGAGAAAAGGATTGATTTTTAAATATACATGCCACATGGCTGGTAGGAACGGTACCAATATCACAGTAGTTTCCTCCATAGGCCAAAAATTAAAAAAAAATAATGTTTATTTTCTAATCTTTATTGCGCTAAATATATTGATAACACTCTAAATTTTATGAATCTAATAATTTTTATTGTTTTTTCTTTGCGAGATTTAATGTTTGTGTCCGGTGAAAGTGGAGGTATGTTATATTGCATTATTGTGATTGCATAGACATAAAAGAAAACTTCAGTTTAAGTAAGAAGGCTCCAAAAACCCTACAAACAAAAAGTGTAAAATTGTTTCTTCTACACGCAAAGAAAATATATGGTTGAGAAAACAATATTATGTTCTCTGAAACAAATGTGTGGTCGTTGAAAACTAGTTATTGTTATTTTAAACATTAGTTTCTTTACGATAAACACAGTAATGTTTGAATTTAATAATTACATTATTATATTCATAGAAAGTGCGATATGGTTAGAGTTTAACAATATAGTTTTGTTAAAAATGTATGACTACAATATAATTTTTATTATTTTGTAAAAAAAATATGATGTAAATAACAATATAATGTTATCCAAAACCATACAATGTTAAGTTTTTAAAAAAATCTTTTTCAGAAACATCTTCGGTCAGTTCAGTGTTTCGTTTGTAAGCTATCGGTAATGCACGCGTGGTGTTAAATAAATAAAAAAAAGTATAAACGAAAGGGTAGATAAATAAAAACAAGTAAGAGTGCTATATTCGGCTGTGCCGAATCTTATATACCCTTTACCAACGTACGTACATATACATATATAGTATACAGACACGTACATACATATTTGTTTTGTGAAATTTTTTTTTTGTTTTTTGGAGGTTTTTTTCATATTTAAGGATTTTTTCTGTTTTTGGGGTTTTTTTTTTGGAAATTTTTTTCATTTTGGCGATTTTTTTTCATTTTGGCGATTTTTACCTGTTTTGGGTTTTTTTTTCATTTTGGTGATTTTTTTCAGTTTTTGTGGTTTTTTTTATTTTGGCGATTTTTTCCTGTTTTGGATTTTTTTCATTTTGGCGATTTTTTTGTTTCTTTTTTTTTTTTTTTTTTGGTGATTTTTTTCATTTTGGCAATTTTTTTCTGTTCTTAGGTTTTTTTCATTTTGGCGATTTTTACCTGTTTTGGGTTTTTTTCATTTTGGCGATATTTACCTGTTTTCGTTTTTTTTTCATTTTGGCGATTTTTTGGGGGTTTTTTCTCTAAATCAATTAATAGAAAGTGATTTTCGATTAAAGAATTTGATTCAATTATTTTATTTTCGATATTAGCAATAGTTAAATATTTTACTCTAAACTCTGTGGTTAGGATATATTTTACATTCACTCTTATTTCAGTCAATATCGACGTCACGTCAATACAATACCAAAAAATTGGGGCTTGTTTACTTGCTCTCGAGATTTTCAAAAACCGTGCTGGTATTTAATAACTCTAAAATATTTTTAGGATTGCACCTCCATACCAAGTAACCTAACTTGTTTTATATTTCCCCGTATTTAATAATCATTGATGTTGCAAAACTGCTTAGTGTCATAATTTAAAGTTCCCATTGCAAATGGTATCCATCGTGGTATTATGTAAACGTTTTATACCTACAGGATTTTTTTTTTGAAATTTGTTCAGCAGAAAGGAAAGGTATCAGGAAAATGAAACGGAACATGTCCTTTAATTTATCTTTAGCAATAAATTTTAGTTTTATCTCCATTTACTAAAAATTAATAGTTATTATGCTGAGAGAACAATAAGCACAAACCTTCGTTTATACTTCAATTAGATTAGATATCGATAAAAAATTAAACATGTATAAAAAATCTTGAGTAATGATTTTCCTAAAACATGAAATCTGTTTAAGTGAAAAAAATCTCCAACCCTGGAACCATATTTCTGAGTTTCTTAATACTAATTTATTTCTTTATAAAATATAGAATATATTTAATTACCAAAGAAATAATTAGTTTTATATACCAGAAAAAATTTAAGTTTTCCAGCTCTGAAGCTATGTCTTTTATTTTTTAATTTCTATGCCAAACTATTTCATTCTAAGTCATAAAGTATATAAAATTTACCAACCCTGGAATAAACCTTTTCCATTTTTCTGATTTAAAAAATTAATAAAGTGTGTTAAGTGAACAAAGAAATAAAAAAAAAATTAGTGTTTTATTTTTGGGAATTGCTACAATTTAAGTTTAACGTTTATTAACGCACTAATAATCCCAAATTATTATTTTACTTAATTAGTAAAATAACTTTTTTATTAAAAATACATTTAAATTGGTTATTGAGGGGTTTAGCTGGATCCTAACATTTACCCAAAAGTCTTAGAACAACTAGAGTTATTATGTTATAAACTTTCATTTAAACAAATGAGAAGTTCAACATATAACAAATTTAATTCATTTAATTCCTTTAATATTAAAAAATTCAGTAAAGTGCGACTTTGACTCGCGCACGAAGGGTTCCGTACATTCGGTTTTGGGCATTTTTTAATGTGACTTTTTTGAAGTTTTTTTCAGTTTAAACGATTTTTTCAGTTTTGACGCCTTTTTCTCGTTTTGCGATTTTTTTTTTGTTTTTTTTCATTTTTAAGGATTTTTTTCTGTTTGGGCTTTTTTTTGGAAATTTTTTTCATTTTGGCGATTTTTTTCTGTTTTTGGGGTTTTTTTCATCTTGGCGATTTTTTCCTGTTTTGGGTTTATTTTTCATTTTGGCGATTTTTTTTTTCGTTTTGGTGATTTTTTTCATTTTTGCGATTTTTTTCTGTTCTTAGGTTTTTTTCATTTTGGCGATTTTTACCTGTTTTGGGTTTTTTTTCATTTTGGCGATATTTACCTGTTTTGGCGATTTTTTTTCATTTTGGCGATTTTTTCTGTTTTTTCGTTTTGGTGATTTTTTTCATTTTGGAGATTTTTTTTTATTTTGGCGATTTTCTTTAATTTTGGTGACTTTTTTTTCATATATGTGTATACACGAAATACCCTGCAGGAGAATAGGTGTCAGTTGACTAAAAGCTACTAGTATAATTACTATAACAGCAAGAACTAGTGCGAAAAGGGTTAAAGTTGTTGTATAAAATTACTAGTTCTGATGAGTACTAGTATATGAAGTAGTTCCAATGCACCACATTGCAAAATATATTTTGACTGTCTAACAGAGCACTTGCACTGTACGAAAATTGGTATTATACAATTATTAAAGTTTTAGGTTCACCTATAAATAAGTATAATCAAATAATTACAATTAACCTTTTGTATTTTTGAATTTTGATAAATAATTGCGAATTTTAACTAGCAGTTGTCACTGGGTAACAAAGGAATAAAACCACCAATTTTATAGAATTTTTCTTTGCAAAAGAACTGGTAATTAACTAGTCCTAAACTAGTACCAATGGTACTAGTAATTTTCTAAACACACTCAATGCTGAGTTTATGGAAAGTTTATGGAAAGTTTACGGTTGGGAACTAGTGCTGGTGGCTTCTGTGCTAGTAAAATACCAGTTGGACACTAGTTCGATCTCCTACAGGGTAAGTATACATTTCTATACATACATGCATACATACATTTTATTTCAACAATATTAATTTATTTTTATTTCGGATTTACCTCACAGCTATTTTAAACAAAAGATTTGCGAATAAATATATGATTAAAAAACAAAATATTATTATTACATAAAAAATAGTGTGGTCGTGTTTAACAATATTATAGTAACATTAGAACATGGTATGCTAAGTCTCAATTATGTTTTAGTCACATCTAACAATAGTGTTGTCTTATTTACAATAATAAGATTAGGTATAACAAAGTTAATTGTTTTTGTAGATAATATTATTATTAAAATAAATCAGAAAATAATATTATTTAAACTTTGCTTTTCCATTGACAATAATATGATTTTGAATACAACCATATAATTCAATCATAGTATGTTGCTGTTTGATTATGGTTACCTCAAACATATTTTTTCTTTGCGTGTACTTTAACGAAAAAAGCGACTTAATGGATTTGGATGAAACTTAGTAGCCGGTCTGGATACATACTAGGGCGTAAACCGGTAACAATTTGTACTTTTGGTACCTTTATGTTTTTGCTAAATTTTATGTAAATACAGTTTATAGAACAATTTCATTTTATTTCTGGATGCGAACAAAGTTGTCTGAAGATGGTAGTAAATGATATAATAAAAATGGCAAACGACCAAGTGGCATAGACATATAAATAGTTTTTCTTAATTGGTCTACAAATGACAAATAACAACTACAACTGAATTGAAAACTTCCTCCTTTCTTAAAGTCGATTATCAAACAAAGAACTGTTAAAAACTCCGGTCCTCACTCGCTTGCAGGAATATATACTTAGTTAAAGATTAAACAACATTGTTAGACCACTTGTTTTTTTTTTTTTTTTTTTTTTTTGGAATATTAGTTAAATATTTTCCTCTCACTAGGATCCGCCCCTGATTTTTATTTAGCTATCTTATGTACATACAATACATATTTTACCACATTGTGTCATATTTCTAATCTAATTGCTTATTTAAGTAATTTTATATCAAATGCATGACTAATAAAATTAAATGTTTTAAGCAAATTGAAAAATAAAAAGAAACCCACCCACGTTAAAATAAAATAACAATAATAATTGAAAATTGTTATAGTATTTTTATGTCAGTTGCAGAAACATTTATTCATATGATACACAACTCATAAATGAATTGTAAGTGCGATATGATGTGTGATAACATAGAAATATCAAAGTGTTGTTATTAGAATAAATTGGGCCATTCACTATTTTATATTATTAATATCACATAGTACATACATACATATGTATGTATATATTAAAGACGTGCACTAGTTTCTCTGTTCTCGTTTGATAACCCATTATTAAGGCACTGAATCACTATTCTACACAATCGCACGATTCATTCACAGAAAAATCTTACACAACTCTGCTGGACTTTAAAAAAAATATCCTTAAAAATAGTGTTTAGATGCCACACTATCATACAGATATGATACAAAAGTAGATGTTTGGTTTGTATATACATACGAGGGATGCCAAACAGGAAATCCCGAAATTCTGAAATGCTGCGATTTTTCAGGATTATCAAATCCCGAATCCTGGGACTCATAAAATTAAGTCCCGGGACTTCTTTTTAGCAATTTTTATATAAAAACTATTTATATATTGAAAATTTAGTTAATTCTGTGCTATTTTTTATAATGTTTAAAAGTCCCATAAAATTTTATGCGTGTACTTTTAGTGCCTGTTTAATTCCAATTTATATTGAAAACAAACACAAATTATCATAATTTATTGTTGCGTTCAATATAAATTTTCTGTAGAAAGTTTTCTTTCGATAAGAATTATTTTGAAAACAAGAAGAAGCATATGATCTAAATACTACTTTGATGGCATGAAAACTACCATTTTATGAAATTTTTCCAAAATCGCAAGACTTGCAAAAAAAATCAGTCACCCAGTAACATTTTTAGTCCACATTACCATACTTTTTTTTAGCAGCCATGTCATATTTGGCAGATCGCAAAATTGTGTAGGATAGTGAATACGGCCTTTAGCTAGAATAGCTAGTTATTTCAGTTATAAGTTTCTACTGTTACTTTCTTTGGTAAACTATTTGTAAACGTATAAAATGAGAATAATAGTATTACCTTACACCAAAGAAATACGAGAGAAATTCATTCGTATAAGAACCCGATTGATGTTCGGCCGTCTGGTGCTATTTTGGGCAGCTCAGCTTTGTATTCACTATTGCTCAATTCACAAATTATTGTAGGAGTCGTACTTTGTACAAGCGTTATTGGTAATTTCTATTTAAACATTTGTTTATGAACAATATTTTTATTGAAATTACCAACAACTCATACACGAACTACGACTCCTACAATAGGTTGTGAATTGAGCATATATTTCGCTTGAGTACTTATACATAAGTACAATATGTTAGTGGTATTCAATAGATCGTAGCTTTTCTTTAGATGGTGTGTGTATTTTATTGTTTTATTTTAAAGAAAACCTATGATATTTTGCATTTACACTTACCCAAGGCCATTTTCATCAAATGCCGAATAGCGCCATTGTGTTGTGTGGTTGCACTTTCAAGCACATATATGCACACACACAAGCATTCATGAATGTGAAAAACAAAAAACAATATTTTTAACGTGCACAAAGAAATATAAAAACACAAAATAAAACTTTTTAAAAAAATATTAAACCTACTTCAAAAATAAGCACTAAAAAGCTACAAATAATATAGATCTAGTTAAATAAAAGATTTTTATATATGTATGTTACCTACAGTGCCATTTGAAGTTGTGTGCTAAGTTTCGTAAAAATCGGTGAAATAGAACCCTGTGAAATATAATATAAAATTTTAATGGGCGTGACCTGCCCTTTTTTTTAAGAAGATTGTGTCTATTTTAGAGCTCAAGGTGTGTGATAAGTTTCGTAAAAATCGGTTAAGTAGAACCACGTGTAATGTTATAATACATTTTAATGGGCGTAGCCCCGGCTATTTTTTCAACTTTAAAATTTTGTAATTACAAGAACCAAAGATGTTTGCTAGGTTTCGCAGCAATCAAATGAGTAGAAGATCACAAAATCAAATTTAAAAAATTGTGGGCGTGACCGCGCCCACTTCTTTCAAATGGGACCAATGGGAAGCTATACCCTCTCAGATAACAAAAAAATTTGTACAATCGGTCTAAAATGCACCGAGTTATGAACCTACACACCTAAAAAAAAATAGAGACGAATTGTTAACCTCCTTCTTTTTTTGAAGTCGGTTAAAAAACAGTCTGTAACTTAAGTATATATTTTCTAATTTTTACTACTACAATTAACAAGCTAGTTAAATCATTTAATCGTCTATTAAAATGCAGTAGTATAAACTTGTTGTTGGTGATATTCAATTATAATTTCAAAGAATACACACTTGCAACTTTATTTCATATGTTTTAAGAAAGTTGTATTTAGAGAGAGCTTGTTCTTATTTTGTTATTTAAGATACATAATACCTTAAGTCCGTTTGCTTGCTTTTCCAATAAAATCGAGCAGCTAAGTAAATTTTTTGTTGATTTTTACTGTCAAGAATGGCTCTTGCACAAAAAAAAGTACGCGAAGGGAAAAATTTAAAAAAAATTTCAGATTAATCAAAATCGGTGTTCACTATTGTTGTACAATATTGTTGTACAATATTTGTTGTTTTGACTAATCATACACATATTTATAATTATACGGGCCTGTTCTGAAAATCACGGTGACTTAAATCACGATGACTTCAAAAACAAACATTAATAGCTGACTTCTTAGTGGGTTTTTGTTGAAATTTAAGTTTTTGTCATGTATAACAGAATATTTTATTCCAACTTCCATCGCAATTAATATTGAAATTTACAAAAGCAATGATTTAGCTTTTATTAATATTTTGAAATCACCTTCAGAACATATACATATTTACTTCTAAAACAGAACTTTAAATGGCATACAAAAATACATTAATAATTCATTTCTGATAGCACTGTGCAACATACCATAGTCAGTAACAAAAAAATTTTTAAATATTGTCAATAACATCATGAACATATGGTATAATCACTCAGCCCATTTTTGTGCAACCATATTTTGCACTGGTGGAAGGTTAATCAAGTATAACAATGTCATGTATTTTAAATTTAGTTTAATCTTCAAAAATACCCATATAAAAACTGATAGATTTAATGATTAGTATTATTTAACTCGTTTCACTCTGAATATAATTATATTGTTGTTCTAAGAAATTTGGGTAAAGGTTCCCTGATGATCTGCATTAGCAACAGTGAAATGCGCATAGGATCCAGCTAAACCCCTCAATAATCAATTTCAATGTATTTTTAATAAAAAATATTTTACTTAATAAGTAAAATAATAATTTGGGATTATTAGTGCGTTTAAAAATTTAAACTTAAATAATTATATTAAATTTGTGTTGCATTTTTAGTTCCGCTTTTCTTTTTATATAATTTTTGTTTGCTTACTTTTACTTTTATTATACGAAGTACTAATAAATTTATACAAAACTAATTCTTGGTAACACTGTTTCTTCATTTGTCATTTTACTTATAAAAATTTACTTACTTTACTTAGGAAATTGTGTTGTAAGCTGACCCAGCTAGCATTTGGCTGATCATTTTTTGCATAAATCTCTTTTTGATTCTCCTGAGATCACTTTTGATGATTAAAAACTGATTTATCACTTAGGTGATTGAAAAAGGATTCACTTATGATTCATCTATATGATCAAACAATGATTTCTTGAAAATAGAGGAACAAAATGGAAAGAAACCGCCAAAAGTTTATTTCATGATTTAATACTACCAGAAAATTGCTCAAAAAATAACACTAGTTTACACTGAAAATGTACACTTGACGAGAGGTGATTTTCCCTATGTATTTTCTTTCGCTGAATTCGAAAATCAATGTTAAATTTTTTTTTATGGACCAGTTTTTGAGATATTGTGATTTGTTCAGTTTTTCGACCTTTTTTCACTTGACCTGTCATATCTCGAGCTATGTCATATGGGTCGTTCTTGGTATTCAAATGAAAGGTATTGAGATGACAAATAAATATGTATAATCGGATCTTTAATTGGTATAGCGGTTCAAAATATATCGATGAAAATAGGGCACATTTTCACAAAAATCATATTTTACAGTGATTATATACTGACAAAAAAGTACAAATCGTTAAAAAATCGTCTGGTTTCGGTCCATGTACATAAAGATAATACTTTTACGTAAGAACTAAGACCAACCAAAAGAAAATCGACCGAAAAATTACAAAGATATAAGCAATGGATTGAATAAATCCAAAGTAAAAATACATAAAAATAACAAATAACACAGGTCAACAAAATGAAATTTATTATGTAAGGTCAAAGGTTTCATAGTCAATTTGTATATACTAAGTACTGAGTATCAATCCCTTTAAATTAGTTTTTTTGAATTGGCTCTGTATCTCGAGATTTTTCGTTATTAAAAAAAATAGGATGCTGTATCACATAATTTGCATTATATCGAGAACCAGTTCTTCAATTCAATAACAAATTACACCCACGGATAGGAAACAAAGTGGCCTTTAAATTACATCGTCATGAATTTTTCCACAGTCTTATACTTGCAGAAATATTCAGAAAGTTTTATACAAAAAAATACATTTTTTTTTTTACGGAATTTTTTAATTTTTATTTATTTTATTATTATTATTTTATTCTTTAGAATATACTCGTATGGTAGCACTTAATTGTGAATAAATTCAGAATTAATGGAATGATTTTTAATAAATTTGGCTCGTTTTATTTATAACATATGAATGTATCACAATTAGTAATAAAATATAAAATTTTCTTCAGTTTAAAATTTTAATGAGTCTTTTAAGACACAAACGATTTTCTAAACTTTTTTAAAAAAATTTATTTTTTTTTGTATAAAACTTTCTGAATATCTCTGAAACTATAAGACTGTTAAAAAATTCATATAGACATAATTTAAAGGTCAATTTGTTTCCTAGCCTTCTGTGTAATTTTTTATTGAATCGAAGAACTGGTTCTCGATTTAATACCAATTATGTGATACAGCATCCTCTTTTTTTATAACGGAAAATCTCGAGATACAGAGCCAATTCAAACAAGTAAGAGTGCTATATTCGTCTGTGCCGAATCTTATATACCCTTTACCAACGTACGTACATATATATAGTATACAGACACATACATACATATTTGTTTTGTAAAAAAATTTATAACTTTTTTAAAGTTTCCATCTTTGGAGCTATAATTTTCATTTTTCAAATTTCATACGCCAAACTTTTCTTTCAGAAGCATAAAATATATTCAATTTATAAAGAAAAAGAAACAAATTTTTAGACCTATTTAATTTTACATAACACAAAAAGTGTGAGTTTTCCAACCCTGGAGTCATAATTTTGGATTTTTCTGATTATTGATACCAATCGAGTTCTTTAAAAAATACATAAAATATGTTAAATGAACAAAGCAAAAACGAAATAAGGAAAAACTTAGTTTCATATAATTCCTTTAATATTAAAAAATTCAGTTAAGTGCTACTTTGAATCGCGCACGAAAGGAAGGTTTTGTGCTTTTTTTCAAGTTTTTTCAGTTAAAACGATTTTTTCAGTTTTGTCGCTTTTTTCTCGTTTTGGCGTTTTTTTCTGCTTTTCTTCATTTTGGCGATTTTTCTCATTTTGACGATTTTTTTTCATTTTGGGGATTTTTTTTTTCATTTTGGTGATTTTTTTCTGTTACTTAGGTTTTTTTCCGTTTGGCGATTTTTTTCATTTTGGCGATTTTTTTTCATTTTGGCGATTTTTTTCATTTTGGCGATTTTTTTTTTCATTTCAGCAATTTTTCCGTATTATGCTATTTATTTTAGTCCTAGAAATTTTTTTTAATTTGGTGCTTTTTTTCGTTTTGGCGATTTTTTTTTTGTTTTTGGCGATTTTTTTCGGTTTGGCGATTTTATAATTTTTTGATTTTTTAGTTTTACCGGTTTTGAAAATTTCACGAGTTTTGCTCTTACGGTTTCCAAGATACAGCAAGTTGTCAAAATTGCATAGTCAAAATTGCATTAACTGATGGAACACCCTTTAATTTAAATTTTTTTAAATTTTAGTGTTAATTTTTGTAGTCTGTATAAAAATACACTAACCTTAAAAATTTCAAGGGTATATACATACATACATACAATTGTATGTATATTACATGGGATTTTAAAATTTTTCGTTGCTCGTTTTGGAACACCCTTTAATTTCCAATTCTCATGTATTTGTTGTTGTAGCGGCCAAAGGTCTACACACTGTGTCCAAATTTCAGGTCTGTAGGTCTTACGGTTCTCGAGAAAATACTAATATAGTTTTAGACATAGTTAATTTTACATAACACAAAAAGTTAAAGTTTTTTTTATTTTTTATATTTTTTTAATTTAAAATACCAATTTTAGTCGTACTGAAGTGTAAAATATGTTTATTTATTAAAAAAAATAAAAATTTGTTTTCGGTAGTTACTTTTATATGGCAAAATGAAGTTTAGGTTTTCCAGCTCTGCAATCGTCTGGTCCATTTTGCTGAATTTCAATACCAATCTATTTTGGAAAATTTCTGACACACCAGTCCAAGAACGAAGTCTCTAGCTTTTCTGGGAGCTTCGGAAAACCGATTTCACATACAGACAGACGGACAGACGGAGATCGCTTATTCGTCTTCCCTATGCATAAGGATCCAGAATATATATATTTTATGGGTCGCTTATTGATATTAAAGAAATTACAAACGGAATGACAAACCTATATATACCCTTTTACCATTTTTGTTGGTAAAGGGTATAACAAGCCCTAAAATTTCTTAAAAATACCTAAAGACATTAGAAATTTCAAAAAATTGGAAAAATTGACAAAATTTTAAAAATGCACACCAAATTGCTTACATTATAGATGGATAGATGGATTAAAAATCAGTAAAATGCTAAAAAGGCAAGATTTGGCTTATCGCGAAAATTGGCGACAAACTGCATGTCCTAAAATTCTTTAGGTAAAATTATAAAGAATGCCAGAAGTTCGGCAAAATTCGCAAAAATTACGAAAATTTGCAATAACTTGCTTACATCAAAATGATATCAAAGGCTGATATTAATTAAAAGACTGCAGAACTATAAAAAGAGAAAAACTGAAAAAAAATAATTCTATCAGACAATGGGTAGTATGAATAAAAAAGGTATTTGCTTTTTACTTAAACACACATATTTGGGGTTTTAAAACAAATTTTTAAGTAAAAAGCAAATACTTTTTTTTATTCATATTTGTAAAAATTGTGCACATGAGCAATAAGATTTATTAAAAACTACCTGATTCGCAAAACTTACTAAAATTTGCAAACAAATACTAAAGCCCTAAATTATAAAACGATAAATGCTCGAAAAAAAAAATTGTTTCATATATTGCTAAAATCGGAAAAGTTTTCGGATACAGGTAGAAGCCGTTGAATAATTTTCTCATATTTTTGCATTTTCGTGCCAAATATTATTTTGCATTTTTGCATCTAAAATACCTATTTTAGGTATCAATAACCATAAAATTAAAATTCTTTAGATAGTAGTTATTGGTAACCAAAAAAATTTTTTGGTTGCTATAATAGTTATTCGTAACCAAAAAAAAAAATATTTCTCACTTTAATTGGTTACAATAACCAAAATGAAATATATCTTACAATAATCGTTGATTATAACCAATATTTTAATTCATCAATTTTAATGGTTAAATATAACCTTTTTGTCATTTCTCTTATAACTGTTATGTCCCTGATTAAAATTAATGAATTGAAACCCTTGCAAGTTCCCTATCCGATGGTGTCACTAAATACAAAACAAAAAAATAAGTAAAAACCTTTGCCGCAGGATACGAACCGCGCTGTTCTCACTCCCAAGGCACACTCTCTACCACTGAGCTACTGTACTCTTGTTATTCTTTAGAGATAAAACTTATTTAATGAAAATATTTCACGTAAATACAAAACAAAATATAAATAAAATTTTTGTCGCAGGATACGAACCACGCTGTTCTCAACCACAAAGCACAGTCCCTACCACTGTACCACTGTACTTTTGTTATCTGTTTGAAATAAAACTCTTTATATATATATAAAAATGTAGCAATGTGATGATAATTTAATTCCGTTGTTACATCCCCTTTTTGCTGGGTATTTATTTCAATATACATATGTACATTAGGTATGGCGTTGTTTACGATTTTTCAATTTCGACTTGCAAGAACCCCTCATTTTGTGAAGTTTCAAAAAAAAAATATTCGAGCCAAAAAATGGTGGCGGTCAGATGGGGGCAAAGGGCTCCGCATCGTGCTCAAAGATGAGGGTAAAAGCAAAAAAACTACAAGCAATCATATAACTTTCCCGGGGTCACCGCTACCAGGGTCGAATGTATGACGAGCACCCATTAATTTTCTCCGCCCAACATCTTTTTTAAGCACACCGGCCACCTAGCTCCTCTTCTTAAGGGGGCTCCCATACAAAGGGGAAATTTTTATAAAATTTACTCGCAGGGCTCTAACTGTCCCTAGGGCGTACCTATCGATGTCAGATGTATGACTGACCTCCTATATTTTTTCATTACAAAGATTTTTTCTGAACATACTTGCAGTCTATCTTCAACCATTAAGGTGGTCCCCATACAAAAAAATAGTTTTTTTAATAATTTTTTTTAAGAAATCCGCTTTTTTCGCTTTTATGTTGCCTCCTAGGGGGGTAAAATGTAAGACCGACCCACAGTAATTTTTTATGCTCAACATTTCCTCTGAACATACCTATATCCTATCTCGACTCATTAAGGGGGCTCCCATACAAAGGCGGAATTTGTACAAAATTTACTCGCAGGGCTCTAATTGTCCCTCGCGCGTTCCTATCGAAGTCAAATGTATATTGAACTCCAATATTTTTTCAATACAAATATTTTCTGTCAGCATTCTTATCGTGTATCTTCAACCATTAAGGTGGTGCCCATACAAAAAAATAGTTTTTTTAATAATTTTTTTTAAGAAATCCGCTTTTTTCGCTTTTATGTTGCCTCCTAGGGGGGTAAAATGTAAGACCGACCCACAGTAATTTTTTATGCTCAACATTTCCTCTGAACATACCTATATCCTATCTCGACTCATTAAGGGGGCTCCCATACAAAGGCGGAATTTGTACAAAATTTACTCGCAGGGCTCTAATTGTCCCTCGCGCGTTCCTATCGAAGTCAAATGTATATTGAACTCCAATATTTTTTCAATACAAATATTTTCTGTCAGCATTCTTATCGTGTATCTTCAACCATTAAGGTGGTGCCCATACAAAAAAATAGTTTTTTTAATAATTTTTTTTTAAGAAATCCGCTTTTTCCGCTTTTATGTTGCCTCCTAGGGGGGTAAAATGTAAGACCGGCCCACAGTAATTTTTTATTTTCAACATATCCTCCCAACATACCTATATCCTATCTCGACTCATTAAGGGGGCTCCCATACAAAGGCGGAGTTTGTACAAAATTTACTCGCAGGGCTCTAATTGTCCCTGGAAAGCGGATTTCTTAAAAAAAATTATTAAAAAAACTATTTTTTTGTATGGGCACCACCTTAATGGTTGAAGATAGACGATAAGTATATTCAGAGAAAATATTTGTATTGAAAAAATATTGGAGTTCAGTATACATTTGACTTCGATAGGAACGCGCCAGGGACAATTAGAGCCCTGCGAGTAAATTTTGTACAAATTCCGCCTTTGTATGGGAGCCCCCTTAATGAGTCGAGATAGGATATGGGTATGTTCAGAGGAAATGTTGAGCATAAAAAATTACTGTGGGTCGGTCTTACATTTAACCCCCCTAGGAGGCAACATAAAAGCGGAAAAAGCGGATTTCTTAAAAAATATTATTCAAAAAACTATTTTTTTTGTATCGGGACCACCTTAATGGTTGAAGATAGATGATAAGTATAATCAAAGAAAATCTTTGTAATGAAAAAATATTGGAGGTGAGTCATACATTTGACTTTGATAGGTACAGCCTAGGGGCAGTTAGAGCCCTGCGAGTAAATTTTATAAAAATTTCCCCTTTGTATGGGAGCCTCCTTAAGGAGAGGAGTTAGCCGGTCGGTGTGTTTTAAAAAAATGTTGGGCAAAGAAAATTAATGGGTGCTCGTCATACATTTGACCCTTGTAGAGGTGACCCCCGGAAAGTTATATGATTTTTTGTACGTTTTTTTGCTTTTACCCTCAACTTTGAGCATGATGCGGAGCCCTTTGCCCCCTCTGACCGCCACCATTTTTTGGCTCGAATATTTTTTTACCAAACCTCACAAAATGAGGGGTTCTTGGAAGTCGAAATCTCCTTACTAAGAATTCCCATATAAACTATGCCATAGCTAATGTACATATGTACATATATCATGAACAAGTGCATTATTTAATACAAAACTTTAAAGTATATGCATACATTCATATATAGGTATGTATGTATATAAAATAATTCTCAGTTTTTACAACAAAAAACTGAATATTATTCTTTCAATACAATTGGTAGCATATTGTTGTTGTTGTAGTTGTTCAATTCAACACAGAATACAAAAACTCTTATGGAAGCGTATATTTATGCATATGTATGTATGTATGTATGCTTATGTTATACCTATAGTTTTTTTTTCATGACACTACAAATTCTATGCAAACACATTCGTTTGCATTTCCAGGAATAAGAATGTGCCAAGCAAAATTATCATTGAATAAAAAAAATTAAAAAGAAAAAAAGAATAATGTCTATGCAGAGCTGACAAAAAGGGGTTTAATATGAAATAAAGCATATTAGAGAAAATGTTTAAGTACAGGAAATAAATAACAATTTCAAGCAAGCCTCGGTAGTCGAGTAGCTAGTGGGGTTAATTAGAAGTTTGGTTGTTCTTGGTTCTATGCACGGTAATTTTTTCATCAAATTTTCAAAACGTATGATAAAACTATATATATAGAACTTAGGGAGAACCGATTATTCATTTTTGCTGATTTATATAAGGAATTGTGCCAAGACAAGCGCGGTCGTTTTAGTCCAACTCCGAGCTCTCTAACTTGCTTGGGAGCTTCAAAAAACGCATTTCACGCCTCCCATACAAAATCCGTACAGACAGACGGACAGACGGACAGACGGACAGACGGACAGACGGACAGACGGACATGTCTTTTTTTTATCTCCTAGTCATAAGGATCCATAATAACTAACTTTTTTTGGCCGCAAATGAATATTGTAGAAATTACAAAAATCTGGACAAACCTATATATACCCTTTTCCATTTTTGGTAAAGGG
The DNA here is from genome assembly GCA_944452675.1 of Tachina lurida. Taxonomy (NCBI): domain Eukaryota; kingdom Metazoa; phylum Arthropoda; class Insecta; order Diptera; family Tachinidae; genus Tachina; species Tachina lurida. The sequence continues at coordinate 30,243,997 of OX101755.1, read as the reverse complement.
TATAAAAAAACTTATTCAAAGGGATTGATACACAGTACTTAGTATATACAAATTTACTATAAAACCTTTGACCTTACATAATAAATTTCATTTTGTTGACCTGTGTTATTTGTTATTTTTATGTATTTTTACTTTGGATTTATTCAATCCATTGCTTATAACTTTTTAATTTTTCGGTCGATTTTCTTCTAGTTGGTCTTAGTTCTTACGTAAAAGTATTATCTTTACGTACATGAACAGAAACCAGACGATTTTTTAACGATTTGTACTTTTCTGTCAGCATATAATCACTGTTAAATGTGATTTTTTTGAAAATGTGCCCTATTTTCATCGATATATTTTGAACCGCTATACCAATTAAAGATCCAATTATACATATTTATTTGTCATCTTAATACCTTTCATTTGAGTACCAACAACGACCCAATCGGACAAGTCTAGCTCGAGATATTATGGGTCAGGTGATAAAAGGTCGAAAAACTGAAAAAATCACAATATCTCAAAAACTGTTCCATAAAAAAAAATTTAACCTTGATTTTCGAATTCAGCGGAAAAAAATACATAAGGAAATATAAATCTTATCAAATGTACATGAAAAAAATTTTATTTTGTAAACTAGTGTAATCAGCAAATCGTATCATAAATGATTCTTTAGTATGATTCATCTGTAGGGTACCATTTTCTCACAACGGGAGTATCATTTATGATCGAAAAATGAGCTCATATGCGGTTATTTTTCCCGTCAAGCTGATTCGGAAAAGATTCGGTTATGATACAAAATGCTAGCTGGGGAGCAGTAAGTACAAAAAATTTAATTGTATTAGTAAAAAAGTGAGAGTGTATTCAGCTTTTCGAACTTGCACTTATATGTGCAAATTCTAAGTTATTGAATCATATCGCTCATTTGCTCAAACAACGTCATAACTCAAATAACGAGTTTTCCAGAAAACGAGTTTGACGTGTTGAATTTACACTCAACTAAAAGCAAATATAAAATTCTATGTTTCTCTCAAAAGTTGAGTAGACAATATATGGGGATTGTACATCGCTAACTCGAAAATTCCATTTTTGAGTTATGATGTTGTTTGTGTAAATGAGCGATATGTTTCGCTCATTTACTCTTTCGAATGACACTCTGTTTATGTGTCACCGATCACATTTCGGTAAAATCCAGAACAAGTCCGCACAAAACTGCATTAAGTTTGGGGTAAGCGAATGCACCTATTAGTATACATCAGAATGGGTTTTCACAATCAAACTAACAGAAAGGGTGTCTGATACCAGGTAAACGATAAAAACACTGTGATACACAAAAAATATTCAGGAATTCTAATGTACCAATTCTATTTTGTTGGAGTCCATGGATGACGAAAATATCGTTGGTTTTTTTAGGTCACTTCATAAACTGATTTTATAACGGTAAATGTAGTGAAAAACGGGGTTTCTTAGATTTTCAGTTGTAACTTCTTTGTTTCCCAACGGATTTCTTTTAACTTTTCGTTGGTGAAAAGAATCGAATATTATCTTTCAATAAAGATATAGTTTTTGTAAATCGACTAAGAAATGGCTAAGTTACAGTCGTTGAAGTGTACAAAAAATCCATTAAAAAGTATTCTTTTGTAACTTATAAGCTACTTATAGCCTGAGGAAAACAAAAGAATACTTTTTTAATTGGTTTTTTGTACACTTCAACGACTGTAACTTAGCCATTTCTTAGTCGATTTACAAAAAATATATCTTTATTGAAAGATAATATTCGAGCCTTTTAACCAACGAAAAGTTAAAAGAAATCCGTTGGGAAACAAAGAAGTTACAACTGTTTAAAACTGAAAAGCTAAGAAACCCCGTTTTTCACTACATTTACCGTTATAAAATCACTTTATGAAGTGACCTAAAAAAACCAACGGTATTTTCGTCATCCATGGACTCCAACAAAATAGAATTGGTACATTAGAATCCCTGAATATTTTTTTTCTCAACTTTTGTAGCACAGTGAAATTTTCGTGAATTCAGCAAATATGCACACTCGTATTTGACAGCAAAAAAAACATGTACCCCCTTATGCAAAAACGATTGTTAAACTTAAAGTTGGTTTAACAAACGAATTTTGTATGGCAAAACCGGTTTTAAAGCATGCTTTAACTTTAAAAATCGTTTTTGCATAGGGGCAGTAGTCTTTAATGAAATTAACAAATAATTTTTGCTGTTGTATGTTTTCGGTATGATCTGTATATGAAAACAAAAACATCAACCTTTATAAATTTTTTTTCTCATATATCCCAGCTAGCATTTGGGTGATAATTTTTGGCAGAAATATCTTATATGATTCTCTACAGATCGCTTTTGATGATTAAAAAGTGATTTATCACTTGGGCGATTTAAAGAGGATTCACTTATGATTCATCTGTATGATCAAATAATGATTTCTTGAAAATAGAGGAACATCATGCAAACCGCAAAAAGGTGATTTAAATGATTTAATATGAAAATTGCTCAAAAATAATCATCAAATCGTATCATAACTGATTCTTTGGTATGATTCATCTGTAGGGTACCATTTTCTCACAACGGGAGTATCATTTATGATCGAAAAATGAGCTCATATACGGTTATTTTTCTCGTCAAGCTGATTCGGAAACGATTGGATTATGATACAAAATGCTACCTGGGACTGCATGTCTGTAGTAGGTGCAAGACTAGCAAAAAAAATTATGTATAAAAATTCTGAATATAATAAAATAAAGGAAAACAGCTCGGTACAATGTCGCCTGCTATCAAATACAATGCAATCATACGAGTAGATGGGGAAATAATAGTTTCAAATGGCGATGACAAGAAAAATTGGCCAAAAATAAATAACTTCTAAGACTTCATGTCATAAATCAAAGCATAGAAAAATTTAATTTTACGCTGAAAAATCTTTCAAAAGCTGTATGAACAAATACGAATTCCAGTTTTATTACGGACCTAAAAATTTACATGCACACATACTTGTATCTTTTCATATACTATAATATAAACTTTGGATGCAGCTGATCGGTCGGTACAAATAGGTTCTGTTTGCAGATAAAATGGAAATACAGTTTTTTGGACCAAATGGAAAAGTTTCGCAAACCTCGTGCTGAAACTCCAGACAAGGGTATTAAAAATCACGATGGTGATGGATGCCCTTATGACATGGCTGCGTATGTCACCGTGTGGAGTTTGTAAAAACATTTTGTAAACGGAATTATGGATTTAAAGTATTAGATTGACATTTTTAAAGAAAAGGTAGTGGAAATTGCCGAAATTCTTAGTATAAAAGGTGACTTCGTATTCTAACAGGGCAGCCCAAAAGTAGTAGAAACTCCTTCCACGTCCGAAGATTTGACGCACTGAAAGAAGTCGTAACAGAAAAATGGTATAGTATTGAGCCCTTTAAAGTATAGCCGACGTCCTTAAGCTGTGATATCGACCGATGGGATAGCCAACCAAGTATTAAAATCGTATTCAACACTAAGAGCCTATTTCACCAATTAATTTTTCCATTTAAATAGAGTTGTTGAAATTGGTCCTAAATACAAATATGAAAATTGTAGTGTCTTACTTTGAGAGCTAGTTTTTAACATAAAGATGAACTCTACTTGTCAGTTAACTGTAGTTTAAACGTAAGATTTTGTTTTTAAAATAAAGATTATATATTTAATAATCTAGGTTTTACCGAGCAACATTGCTCAGTTAAACCTTAGTTAGAACTGTCAAATGTTAAATATATGAAATAAATATTAAGCAATTGAAAAAACAGTTTTACTAAAAAGTGTAATAAATAAATATATTCATACATAAATAAAATGGATGATTGTTATGACGACGAAGATTTTGGTCCAACTCATTTTTATGTGTATAATGAATTGGAGTTCTTGCTCACATTTCGTTTAACAAAGAGGTATGTGTATGATGATATTAGAAATAATTGGAAGGAAAGTCTATTTCGTTGGATTTAAAATTTTATGATCCTTTTTATACCCTTTACCAAAAATAGAAAAGGATATATATGTATAGGTTTGTCATTCCGTGTATAATTTCCATAATATTAACTTCATATGCGACCCATAAAATATATATATTCTGGATCCTTATGAATAGGGAAGACGAATAAGCGATGTCCGTCTGTCCATCTGGTGTACGTGAAATCGGTTTTACGAAGCTCCCAGAAAAGCTAGAGACTTCGGTCTTAGACTGGTGCATCATAAATGGTCCAAAATAGATTGGTATTGAAAATCAGTGAAATCGAGCAGACGGTTTCAGAGCTGGAAAACTGAAACTTGATTTTGTCATATAAAAGTAACTAGATAACACAATTTTTTAATTTTTTTGGTAAGTAAACTAATGCCCTAATACTGTTCGACGAATGTATCGTCTTGTCTATGGACGAAAAAAAGAAGCAGTTTTGATTCTTTAAAACAAATATAATTTATTGTCTATGCTAGAAGGTTCGTGTATTTGCTTTATGATTTTATTCTAAACATTATATCCAACACATATTTTTCATATATTTTTCAAACTATTGTATAATAATTTAATTGAATTGTCAAAGACAACAACCATTTTTGAAGAAAATAATTTATGCCCTAATTCAGTAAGAAGATTTAGGACGGTTTTGTTTGAAAATGCTTTTGAGTTCTTGTCTTTGAAGTCTCTAAATTATTTTCTTCAAAAATGGTTGTTGTCTTTGACAATGAAAAATATAAATATTATTGCCATGTTTTTAAAACATAAAAATTCAATTAAATTATTATACAATAGTTTGAAAAATATATGAAAAATATGTGTTGGATATAATATTTAGAACAAAATCATAAAGCAAATACACGAACCTTCTAGCATAGACAATAAATTATATTTGTTTTAAAGAATCAAAACTGCTTCTTTTTTTCGTCCATAGACAAGACGATACATTCGTCGAACAGAATTAGGGCATTAGAGACTTCAAAGACAAGAACTCAGAAGCATTTTCAAACAAAAACGTCCTAAATCTTCTTACTGAATTAGGGCGTTGAAAAAAATCAAATAGACGTTTCCAGAGTTAACTTTTTTGTTATATAAAAATAACCTACTAAAACTAATTTCTCCTTTTTATCTATAAATTTAAAATATCTCAAATTCTTAAAAAAAAGATTGGTGTAAGAAATCAGAAAAATTTTAAATTATGATTCCAGGGTTAGGAAACGTACACTTTTTGTGATATATAAAATTAAATAGAACTAATAATTTTTTTTTATATTTTCATTTATAAATATATTTTCGGCCTGGCTCACGATGTCGACAAGAAATTTTCGTTCGCTTATTTATATTGAAAATAAAAACAAAATAAGAAAATTTGTTTTTGTTTTCAATATAAATAAGCGAACGAAAATTTCCTGTCGACATCGTGAGCCCGGCAGTTTATGTTTTGGAAAGAAAAGTTGGGTATAGAAAATTTGAAAAATAAAAACCACAGCTCAACAGCTGGAAAATTTAACCTTTTTAGGGTTCCATACACCAAAGGTGAAAAGGAATCCTATTGTTTTCGCTACGCTGTCCGTCTGTCCTCCGTCTGTCACAGGGTATTTTCTCGAGAACGGTAAGTGCTACGGACCTAAAATTTGGACACAGTGTGTAGACTCTTGGCCGCTACAACAACAAATACATGAGAGTTCAAACTAAAGGGTGTTCCAAAACGAGCAACGAAAAATGTTAAAATCCCATGTAATATACATACATACAATTGTATGTATATACACTTGAAATTTGTAAGGTTAGTGTATTTTTATACAGACTACAACAATTAACACTAAAATTTAAAAAAAAATTTTAATTAAAGGGTGTTCCATCAGTTTATGTAATTTTGACTATGTAATTTTGACAACCTGCTGTATCTTGAAAACCGTAAGAGCAAAACTCTTGAAATTCTCAACAACGGTAACAAAAAAATCAAAAAATTATAAAATCGCCAAACCGAAAAAAAGTCTCCAAAAACAAAAAAAAATTGCCAAAAACAAAAAAAAGCACCAAACTAAAAAAAATTCCAGGACTAAAATAAATCACGAAAAACCGGAAAAATCGCCAAAATGAAAAAAATCGCTAAAATAAAATAAATCGCAAGATTGAAAAAAAAACCCAACAACAGAAAAAAATCGCCAAAATGAAAAAAAAGTCGCCAAAATGAAAAAATTTCTAAAATAAAAAAACCCAGAAACAAAAAAAAGCGCCAAAATGAAAAAAATCCCCAAAAACAGAAAAAAGTCGCCAAAAAGATCTTCTTATTTTTAATTAATGAGAATTTCATTCTAATCTGAGTAAAGTAATCTCTTGGACCCCCCAAAAAAACTCTGCCAGTTTTTTATTATTTCTTTTAAGAAAAATATAAATTTTATCCTTCATTTCAGCAGCTTTTTGTTTGAATTAATTTGTTATTATTGCGCTTGAGTATTGCAATAGCGCAAAACACTATATACAGAAATTTTTATTTAAATAAAAGGTTTCTTTTCGATTTTTTTTTGTTCGACAAATGACTAGATGAATGAATGAATGAATGAATGTATTGAACGTATGAATGTATGAAGTGAAATGAACAGCTTTCTGCAACTGTTTATGTAAATTGTTGAATTCTTATTCAGTCATTCGTTCAGTCAGCCAAACAAGTAGTTAGTCAGATATTTATTTGTGCATTGTAACGTTTGCAACGTTCGTTCGCTGAATCCGCGTTTGCTTTTATGACCTTCAAGGCCACATGGAAAAAAAATTCATGTCGAAAGAATTTTAATGTATTGTATTCAGTTTGAGCCACCCAGTTAGTTCTTTGCTTTTTAGTTTGTATTTTTTTTACAATAGTTCCTGTTGTTTTGTTGTTGTAAGCGTTACTGCTTCTGATTTGACGCTGCTGCTGATGATGATAATGATGATTATGATGATGATGATGATGATGCTTGATATCCAAAATGGTTCGCTCGTTCTTTTAATAAAGAACAATTGCTATGTGTTGTAAAGGATTTGCTTTATTAAAACTTTTCCTTTTATAACACTTTATGTATTTTTATTTTTATACCCTTTACCAAAAATGGAAAAGGGTATATATAGGTTTGTCATTCCGTGTGTAATTTCCATAATTTTAATTTGCGACCAAAAAAATATATATATATATATTCTGGGTCCTTATGAATAGCGATGACGAATAAGCGATGTCCGTCTGTCCGTCCGTCCGTCCGGTGTACGTGAAATCGGTTTTCCGAAGCTCCCAGAAAAGCTAGAGACTTCGTTCTTAGACTGATGTATCAGAAATGGTCCAACTTAGATTGGTATTGAAATTCAGCAAAATCGGGCAGACGATTGCAGAGCTGGAAAACGTAAACTTCATTTTGCCATATAAAAGTAACTACCGAAAACAAATTTTTATTTTTTTTAATAAATGAACTTATTTTACACTTCAGTACGACTACAATTGGAATTTTTAATTAAAAAAATATAAAAAAATTAAAAAGACGTTTCCAGGGTTGGAAAACTTTAACTTTTTGTGTTATGTAAAATTAACTATGTCTAAAACTATATTAGTATTTTCTCGAGAACCGTAAGAGCTACAGACCTGAAATTTGGACACAGTGTGTAAACCTTTGGCCGCTACAACAACAAATACATGAGAATTGGAAATTAAAGGGTGTTCCAAAACGAGCAACGAAAAATTCAAAAATCCCATGTAATATACATACAATTATATGTATATACACTTGAAATTTGTAAGGTTAGTGTATTTTTATACAGACTACAAAAATTAACACAAAAATTTAAAAAAATTTAAATTAAAGGGTGTTCCATCAGTTAATGCAATTTTGACTATGTAATTTTGACAATTTGCTGTATCTTGGAAACCGTAAGAGCAAAACTCTTGAAATTTTCAAAAACGGTAAAACTAAAAAATCAAGGAATTATAAAATCGCCAAGCCGAAAAAAATCGCGAAAAACAAAAAAAAATCGCCAAAACGAAAAATACCCAAAAAAAACATGAAAAAATCGCCAAAATGAAAAAAAACCCCAAAACAGGAAAAAAAGACAAAATGAAAAAAATCGCCAAAATGAAAAAACCCCAAAAAAGAGATAAAATCGCTTAAATTAAAAAAAACCCCAAAGCAGGAAAAAACCCAAAAACAGAAAAAAATCGCCATATTAAAAAAAATTTCTAGGACTAAAATAAATCGCGAAAAACCGGAAAAATTGCTTAAACAAAAAAAAATCGCCAAAATGAAAAAAAATCGCCAAAATGAAAAAAATCGCCAAAACGAAAAAAAACCCCAAAAAACAGAAAAAAGTCGACAAAAGGAAAAAAAAGAAAAAAACTCCTAAATAAAATAAAACCCAAAAACAGAAAAAAATCGCAAAAATTAAAAAAAAATCGTCAAAATGAGAAAAATCTACAAAATGAAGAAAATCCCAATAACAGAAAAAAATCACCAAAATAAAAAAACCTCCAAAAACAGAAAAAAATCGCCAAAACGAGAAAAAAGCGACAAAACTGAAAAAATCGTTTAAACTGAAAAAAAAACTTCAAAAAAGCCTACCTTTCGTGCGCGATTCAAAGTCGCACTTTACTGAAGTTTTTAATATTAAAGGAATTAATTGAAACTAATAAGCAGATTTTGTAAAAAATTTTGTTTCTAAACGTTTCAAATTTGTATGAAAAATAACGAAAATTCTTTTCAAAAAATATTTTTTCCATACAAATTTCAAAACGAAAAAATCGTTTGAATTTACAAAATCTGACCTTAAGTTTTTCCGTATTTCGTTTTTGCTTTTTTCACTTAACATATTTTATGTATTTTTTAAAGAACTAGATTGGTATCAATAATCAAAAAAATCCAAAATTATGACTCCAGGGTTGGAAAACTCACACTTTTTGTGTTATGTAAAATTAAATAGGTCTAAAAATTTTTTTTTTTTCTTTATAAATTAAATATATTTTATGCTTCTGAAAGAAAATTACAGCTCCAAAGATGGAAACTTTAAAAAAATTATAAATTTTTTCACAAAACAAATATGTATGTATGTGTCTGTATACCACGTCTGTATACGTACGTTGGTAAAGGGTATATAAGATTCGGCACAGCCGAATATAGCACTCTTACTTGTTAATAAGTAAATTTATCCTGATTTCTTTTTTTTTTTTTTTGTTATCTATTCAAGCTGTCATTCGTCAAGGCGTGCAAATGATTTTTTTTTTCTCTTTTTTGATTTTTTTTTTTACGTGTCATTGTACTTAACATTGTCAAGTATAATAATATTTGCTTCAATTTTCTATCTCTTTAGATTGTTGAAAAAAAGTGCCAAAAAAATTTAAGCATTATTATACTTGACACTTTTGAATGATGTTTCTTTTTGACGCGGACACCGCAGTTGTTGTTGTTGTACTCGAATAAAGTCTGCGGTTAAGAGTCAAGTGTGACAAGTTTTCATTCTTTTTTTTTTTTCAAGGGTTTTGGACATTTTCCAATAATGTAGTTGTCAGTTGTACTTGTATATTTGCTGTCATTAGTGGCTAGTTACATGTATTAAAGAACACTATTAAGCATACAAGCTGTGTTGTTTTTATAATTACATATAATACATTCTTAACAAGCATTTGTGTGAACTATACGCAATAGTTATAAGAGGTTTTGTGAAAAAAATCAAAAAGCTACACTCTTTTCCGTAGATTAATCTATATTAACAAGAAGTTTTCAACGAATTTTTTTTAATAACACATTTGCAAAAATTTTACATTAAGCTCAATAGTGACAATCAATTTTCTAGTCATTTGTTGGGTAGCGATGAGTGATATATTTATCAATTCTAGTTTTTGCAAGCTAGGGGTATTTTACTGTGCAAAAAAAACTCAAATACCTTCTCGAAACCCTTTCTAGTTACCAACAATGTTGGCAACTAGATCCAGGAATATATAAGTGTTCGTATGTATGTACACAGAAAAATATAAATGAACGCGTTCTGAATTAAATGTGTTTTCATGATTTCTTGAGCACCTATTTCTTCGTATACCTTCTAAATGTTATCGTTAATCGTAAATAAAACTATAGTTTTGGAACTTATTAAAAATGCACGTGATATTACTGGGTAGTATATTGAAATAAATATCTAGTGAAAAAGGCATGCAAAAACGGAATTAAATCATCACATTTTCATAAAACAAGTTTTATCTCCAATAAATAATAAGAGCAGCCCCTCTGGGCACAGTTTATGTCCCGGCTGCTGCAATATTTAATATTTTTATTTGGTTTGCATTTAACCAAGAAAATGTCATAGAATTAATTAATTTAAATGGAGATCAAAATATTTAAATTCCTGCACAAACACATGATCTCCAACGACAGACTAATCTAAAAATCGTGCATATTTCACCTAAATCGAACCAGTTCCTTTAGGTTTTAAAATAAGAAATGATCACTCGGGGTGGAATTCGCAGATTAAGGTACATGAAGGAGCAATGTTTAGCTCAACTCATGGGTTTCTCTTTTCATGGAAACTGTGCAAGGTGGATTATACCGCGTGTATCCAAAGAAACGGTAGACATAATTTTATTGGCTTGAGGCCCCAAATAGGCTTTCCTTGTTATCTATTCAGCACGATAAACGCCAAACACTGGTACAAAGTTGTCATCTTTCCGAAAGATTTCTCACATCCAAGTGATCATTCTAAACTTGAAACACTAAACCTTTTTAAGTACTTTTTAACATAAAAATTTTGTAATTATGAAACTTAAAATATGTTTGAGTTATTTTTTTCCAAAAAAAAAATGCTTAGTAAGAACGTGAAATTATCTTCTTTCCCATTTCCATCTCAAATCATGATTTGCACGTGGTAGTCTGCTATTAATGGTCCTTAAGCCCAAACTAAAATTTTGGCAGAAGTCAAATAACAGAGAGAAGCCCTTTCGGTTACGAGGAGAGTAGTTCAAGAAATTCGTATTATCATATCCAGCTATATCTGTTATCGTATTATCATATCCAGCTATAACTGTCAAAAAAGTCTAAACGACATATATTTTGAGCATCGTTTTTTTAATTAAATCGCTATTCTACTGTCGTAAGTAATCGATATTCGTTAAAAAATGAAGCTGGAAAATTATATCGCTAAAGCGTTTTCGATGGTTATGCCACTATATACTGAAAATATACAATAACATACAGCTTTCTTTCAAAGTAAAGAACAACCCAAAAATACTTTAGTTTGAAGTGTATATTTGAGTAAAGAGTTCAAAATAATTTAGATTAAGTTAAATAAAACCCTTTTTTGTGTGTCTTTCCTATAATATTTATAATATAATAAAAAATTTCAATAGGCATTTTGCCCGCCCAGTCTTATAAATTTGCCAGACTGCTCAGGGTGTTTGCCCAGTTTTGTAAAAATTAATTTATTAGAAGAACGTGAAATATAAAGCTAGATTTTACTAGGCGGCACCCCTACTCTTCAACGTGCAAGATTTTGTGACTTTAAGAGCCCGAAGTGCTTGTCAAGTTTTGCAGAAATCGAAAAAGTAGAAGCACATATAATATAAGACTCAATACAAAAGTTTTGCAGCAAATATTTCACTGTATGGTTAAGGACTTACGCAAATTAAAAGAAACTAATTTGTAATTACCCGAAAAAAATAAACAGAAATAGCATGTAAAATATACAAACCAGTTCAAGCAATAAAAAAGAGTAAAACAAACAAACCATAACTAAAATAAAAACAAAAAACCATTTAAACAAGCACAATTCTTCGAATTATAGAGTTCATGTGTATGTTTTTTGTTCGAGTTATGGAGAACTTCGAGTTACGGACAGAAAATTGTATGTGATTTGTTCTTTTAACGCTACTGCCAACCAAACTAGTTCGAGTTAGAAAAAATTCGACTTAAAGAAGTTCGAGTTATGGAAGTTCGACTGTATATGAAAATACTATTGTTTTAAATGATTTTTCATTTGAATTTGCCTACATAACATTTTGAATTTACTACTGTAAGTGTGGATGAACCATGGATTCATTACTATATTCCGGAAACCAAACAGCAGTCTAAACCTGCTCCGAAGAAGGCCAAGGTGAGTTTGTCGGCCAATAAGGTGATGGCAACAGTTTTTGAGGATGCACGCGGGATAATCCACATTGATTACCTTCAAAAGGGGAAAACAATAAACGGCGAATATTATGCCAACTTATTAGACCGATTTAATGAGGATTTAAAATGAAAACGACCACATATGACGTAATTCCACCCACTCAGACAAAACAAATAAGTTTTAAAATAGGTCTACTAAATAAAAATAAAAAAAAGCGAATTGATTATGAACTCGTACTTTTTTAACGCAAAGAAAAAATATACTGTATCAGTGAATGACCACAGTGGATGGCTCGCAAATGAATAGGAACTGACCATAATATTGAGTTGAACAATTTTAAAAAAGGAAGGATATCATTTTATATCGACAAAAGTACAATTTTTGTGTAATTGTTTAATTTAGTTATTATCGACCTTTTTTATTTTCTATGATTTTGATGTTATTTGGTTTTTTTCCCAAAAATTCAGGCTTTGAAGGTCATTTTAAATTATATATTTAAATAAATAAAATATTACTCATTAAATATTTATATATTCCATCCTACGTTTCATTGGTCTTTTTCCAACTTCTTCAGGGATGATTCTTTATTAATTAATTATTATTTGTTTATTTATAAAAAAACAAAATTTAAAATTTTAAATTAAATTAATTAAGTTAAAAAAATAGACCAAAATCCTTACGGTTTTTTGGGGCGTAACGCTCCGCGGGGGGGGGGGGGAGAAGGCTTAACGATTTGTTATGGTTTAGAAAATGTATGCTGAAAGTTTTATAAATTATAATTTGATACTATGGACGGGGGGTATAAAAACTTCAAAAATAGCGTAATATGTAATATGTGAATAACCCGCTTGGTCTGTACGTGGATTCGTGCAGACGCACAGATAGACAGACACACTACAAACTTATAACACCACTTTTTTGTGGGAGGTTAAAAAAATGTAACCACTTACCATTTTGAATGCGTAGAAAAGTTTGGAAAAACTATGTAGAATAGCAGCAAAAATCTTATAAAATGCTGCTGTTAAAATCTAAAGAGAGGCAAATGCAGATCTTCCGAAAAAAAATAGTTTAGTTGTGTTAATTTACAAAATGTTTTATTATCTTATTTAAATAAAAGTATAAGATAAAAATGCTCTAATTTCTTAATTTATTTACATACATATACATTTGGGAAAAATTACTTTTACATCAAATAACGAAAAGTTATTTAAAAAAACAAAATATATTTCTTGCCTCCCATTTAACAATTGATGCATTTTCAAACTAATATTATTTAATATCAATAAATCTGTGAATATAATTATTTTTAATATACAAATTTTAATTTTACAGAATATCAAACAATACATATTTTTAAGACTCTATAATCAAAAGATTAAATACTTAAAATATTATCTGAGTGCGTGTCCCACGATGACGACAACGTTCGACTTGTTACACTCTTACATTCAAAACAAAAAGAAATTTTAAAATTTTGTTTTTATTTCAAATTGACGTCCAGTCTTTTTAATTATTTTATAATCATAATATCGTTTTTTTTCAATTCCAATATGCACGTAGATAAGTGGAATGAAAGAATTTGAAAACTGTGTATCATGTGATCCAAAGTGAGAAGAAGAACCTATAGGTCCAACAAAGAACTCGTAAGAAATCGTATTATGTGTCAATTTTTCAGTTTTGGCCTTCAGAAAAATCAGAGTTTGATTTCCAAAGTATTCGGAACCCAAAATTTGTGTCAGCTGGCAATGCTGCTTTTGTTCAAGTGGTCTGGTGATTTGAGTGGTCTGAAATTACAACAAGGAAAAAGAGATTTTTTGAAAATCATTCGTTATATCGAAAAGTATGTGTAATTTAGAAGAAAATAAAACCATTATCATAAATGTTTCAAATATACAAATAATATGTCATATATTATATTTTTATTTGGCCATATTTTTTCTGAATTTGCGAAATTCTATAGAAAGAATTTGAAAATGTGGCAAGTACCAAAAAAAGTTAGATATTGTCATTTTTTCTATTCTAAAGGCAGAATTAATTTTTACATTATGTTCTGTTATGAATCAGCTGATTCTTTTTTGTTCATAGAAATCTTACCCTACGTCTACACCTGATATATTTTTATCATGATAAATGTCAAATTCCATATAGAAAAAAGAGCTAACATAAAAAAAAACAATTTTTCAATACAAAATATGACTTCTGTTATGATAAAAATATATCAGGTGTAGACGTAGGGTTATACAAGTCGTTAGTTTTTCTGTTTTATTCTGTTCTTTTTCGGTTCAGCCTGTGAAATTAAAAAAGCTTATTAACTACCCTAAAAGAAATTAATGACTGAAACTAACTAACATTTGTACCAATTTTACATTGAATTCAATAGTGACAGCCAATTGACTAGTCATTTGATCGGTAGTAATGAGGGATGCATTTATAGAAGATAGTTGATCTAATCTTCCATGTATGCTAAATTGGAACCTCTAATGTACATATGCCAAAACTTTTAAAACATCGAGTTTAGTTTTTCAAAAATACATTTCATTCTGTCTATGAAAATTAATATTATAAAAATATCGAAAAAGATTAGTAAAATAGTGAATAAAAGAAATTCACAAAGTTTAACTATGACAAGTGAAGCTTAACTAATATTTATGATTTCATTGATTAGTAAAAAGCAGTAGAATGTGCAGTTCGAATACATATATGTTATATAGATGACAAAACTCATTAATTAAAGAGAGATGCAACATCACACGTCCACAAATGTTTCCATCACTTATTTCATTTTACCCTCAATAATGTGATAGAAATTTTGTTCTGCGCAATGATGAATATATCCTGCATGACTACAGATCAAATGACCAGCCAATTGTAAGCGACAGCAAAATAATTTTATAAGAGTTTAATTTTTAAGAGCTTGTATGAAAATTATACAATTGTGTTGAAACATAAAAATTAAGAACTAAAAATGCATCACCTTTTCTTTGTTGGTCAGAAACAGAAAAAGTAAGTATTAAAATTTAACGACAGAACTTCACAGCAACAGAAAGTAAAGTCTAATGAGGCCTTAAAGGCCTTATTTTCGAAAACTATGTTTGATTTATAAAAGGTTTGTTAAAAGGATTCCCATAAAAAAATGTTATTAAGCCCTTTATTAGAAAAAATTATTTTTTACAAATTAAGGAATTAAGTTTTATGACAATAGTTTGCTTTGGCATTTAAATATAGAATATTTTATTTCGATGTTGCAGCGAATTTTCCATTTGACTTAAGTATTATTTTAGAATTTTTTAATTATTAATGGCTCGATTATGGATGGGCAACCGAACAATTGGCAATAGAACCGAAATTAAAATTAGTATTGTGTATGGCCAATTTCCAAAAAGTTATCATTTTGACAAATTGGAAACAGTTAGCAAATGTTATTGCTATAATTATTTATGATCCTTTAGTCGTTTTCAACAGCAGCAAAATAATTATTTTATGATCCTTTTGTCATTTTCAACTCATCTGAGCTCGAACGTGTTCAGTGTTGCCAGAAAATTATGATGGAAGAATGCTTAAATCGGTCCGTATTCATAAAAAAATAAAATGAATTTGAAATTCGTTTTAGGAAAATTTTGTATGAAAAATTTGAAATAAAATACATATCAAACTCTTTTCAAATTTTATGAATATGGGAGTTAAGCTATGTACACACGGTTGTCAGATCTTACAATATTGTTAGATCTGGCAATGTGCTGACATTGTACTGACAATCAAAAATTGCAATGTATGGCAGATTGACAGTTCACACGGTTGTATCAAATTTGTCAGGAAATCTTACAATTTATTGCTAAATGATTGTATGACAATAAAATCAGCTGACAAAATCGTCAGCAAAAAAAATGTAAGTTCACACGGTTGTCATATGCAAAAATTGCCAGACATTATTATGCGTTGCCAGACTCAAAGCGCTTGTTAGAAATTGTTAAATATCAATCGTTTGTGGTGGTGTTAAATGTAAAAAGTGAAAATATTAATTATTATGGACCACAAAGAAGCAACTGCAATGATTTTGGCTGCATATATTTTATTAAATATATTTTCTTTAAAATCAAGCGTGTACAGTGTTGCCCATAGAAATAATTCTCTTACAATGACGCCATTGTCAGATGCACGAACTTCGCGCATCTGACAATATTAAAATGTCTGACAAATATCTAGCAATAATTTTACAATGTGTTCACACGATTGTAAGATGTCTGACAATTTGTTGTCAGCTGCTAGTCCTGCAATGGACTGACAATGATTTTTCTGGCAACGACGTCTGACAAAAATTGCCAGTTCACACGGTTGTAAGAAATTTTGGGCACATTTTACTGGCAATATTGTAAGATCTGACAACCGTCTGTACATAGCTTTAGAATGTTAGAATGCCTTACAGAAGGAAAAATTCAATGTTAGATTTTAAATTTAGATAAGTTTTTTTTAACAGATTTTCTCAAAATTTAAATGCTTTCTTACGAAAAAAAAAATTGCTAAATCTAGTAATGAAAATATTAAATGGCAACAATAGTCGTTTGAAAGTCAACCGGTGTTGCCACCAAAACACCCTAAAAATTGTACGGAAGCGAAGCAAAAATAGTACAAAATCAAATAAAATAGTACAATATAAACGCTCTAACTCATTTTTTTTAATTGAGTTAGGGCGTTTCTATTACTACGTTTATACGCAGGGCTTATTTGCAAATAAAACTGTAAGTTGTTGTCATATTATTGTTTTTATTTCGACTTGCTAATTCAGAAAACTATTCACGATTGACGCACTATTTGCAAATAAAGTGGTTGATGTTGCCACGCTTACAAATGTTTGATAAAAAAAAAATAATAATAAATGAATAAATATTGCACCAAAAACATTAATAGAAGCAAGTAATGACAATTAAAACAATTAATTATTTGATATTTTGTACATCTACACTATTTTTTTGTCAACATAAGTAAGTTTTCTATAGAAGTGGTAATAAGTTTGTGTACTTTTGCTATGCCGTATAAACTGTGAGTTAATTTATTTTTTTTTTTTACAAAGAGAAATAACACTCAGGCAATTGATGCCTACTACTATTACTAGGTGTTACCTTCTTTAGGAAAGGTATAGTGATAGAGAAGAAGGAAGAGATAGAGGAAAGCTTCATTCTTTTACAACTCTGCTTTTTGCACGTTTTTTGACAATGCAGTGCTGCTGCGCCATCTGGTGTCAAATGAGGCGTAATAAATTTTTGAAGCTGTGTTTTATAGCCATTTTATTGATTATTTTACTTCGCCGATGATTTTGCTACACAACGAAGGAGGGCGCTCTGAAGTTACATTAGGAGTAGTATCTACTGAAGTCGGTATAGTTCAGTGACCAGTGAATATGCCTTCATCACTTTAACTTTCCTACAACAACTGATACAAAGGGACATCAGAAAAATGCGTGGTGTTGTTATTTAATGACTGTTGGATACAGGGATTGAACCCAGGACCTTCGCTTTTGTAGTCAACGTGCTAACTACTTCAGCCAACGCCACCCTCATTTGCAAATAGTTTGCGTGTAAAACATACATAATTTGGTAAAAGAAAAGTGATTGTAGAAACAAACTTTAGTGATACTCCTCAAGGAGTCATACACACTAAACGATACATGTATCTGCGCTAACGCTGTGCAACCTAAACCTACAGAGGAGCATTACAAATTATTTAATGAAAATATTGAGTCCTTTTAATATGACAATAATAAAAATTTATGCTACATACTAGCTGAGCACGGCAAACGCTTACGCCCCCACTTGAATGCACACAAAAAAATGCATTCATATCGATCCAGGCATTTAGTTGCAATATAGGTTTGTGAATCTAAACCATCCACACATGAACCACAAAAACGCATACAAAAATGTCATTGAAATCGGTCCAGCCGTTTAGGGGGAGTTCAGTGACATACACATACGTACAGTAGAGTTATACCCAGCGGTAAAACTCAGAAAGATTTCTTGGTGCAGGCCTTATTAAAGACCTGCTATGGAATTTTTTTGATTCTTATCCAACTGCTAAAGAATGCCTTATGAAAGGCATTGACTCTTTCGAAGGGAGAAAGGAAGGATTAACATGATTTGTTTTGCTTTTTTACCAAAGCAAAAGCAAAATCCATTAATTTGAAGGCATTCCAGAATCTGTGGTGAAAGAAGCATGAGCAGAAGGCCTATCCGGCAATGACAACGCGTGTAAAAAAGATATGAGTATGTAATGGAGCGAGCAGGCCTTATACATCCAAAGGAAGGAGGATATAGAGGACTTCTATTCCTTCTTTTTCCCGCTGAGTATATATGTAAAGGTGTGTGTATATATTTTTTCTGCACACACAAACCATTTGAAATAGACTTGTAACGAAATCTTTCAGTAACTCGTTTTTTACACAAACCCGTGATCAAACCCCTTTAAATTACATGGAGCTACTGAAAGTGTTCGATACAAGTCTAAAGCTACGGTCACACTTGAACAACATTTGCCCAAAAAAGCGTAAAAGCAAAATTTTTTGCTTCAGACACGTATTTATTAAGCTAAATTAGTTTCGTATTTAACAAATATGCAAAGTTATAGAATATAATATTATTGGAAACTACTGAACTCAATAAACACGCGTCTGGTTACGCTTTTTTGGGCAAATGTTTGTGAAGTGTGACCGTACCCTAATTTGAAATTAAATAAATAACGATGGCATAATTGAATTCTAATATTTTCTAGTTGTTTTTTATATTCAAATTAGCAATTAAAATTTCTCATAAACTTATAAAATATTTCTTATGGAAACGAAAGGTTAATTAACGTTAAAAAAATCTTCTTTTAAGATGTTTAAAATAAAACTAATGGAAGATCTACCTACCTCTTTTCATAGTAAGATTTTTAAACTATCTCCTTTTTACATCGAATGTATCTCTAAGAGAGATTTTGCATTGACATCACTGTTGCAATTATTGGTACTCTTCCTCCATAGTCCGCATTATAATACCATCTCTTTCGTTCTCTCTCATACACATACTGTTGAATTCCGTGTAATCTGGTTCTTGTCTATACTCAACTGTACATTGTGTAAGTTTCAAAATTTTTTTCTGAAAATAAATATTGATTATATATATTAGCTTGAACTGCAATGAATAAAAATTTTAATAAAAACAAAATTAAGAGCCTGAAATTAGAGTGGAAGAAATCGAGCCTTTTTTTATTATTTCATCGTAAGCGACATGTTATTGAAAATAGACTTTTTATTGAAATTTAAATTTTATGGCCTTATGCATATGTAGTTTAGAACTATCAAAATGCCAAAATTGTTGATAACTTTTAAGATACAGGCTCTACGTACAAAATAATATTTAAATATTTTACAAAAGCCTTCTCTTGAAAAATTTAATTTTCGTCTCTTTAAATTAAATCAAAAATAAGACTCGAAATAATGGCAAAAAATAAATTAATCAACATTTATATAAAAAAAAGTCTGAAAAGAGAAAAATTTATTATTAAATATGTACCTGCAAATGAAATTGTTAAGGTATAATAAATTTTATAGAAATTTCTACATATAGACCTACGTCGAGTGTAGACATTTATATTGGGAAAAAACTTTTTCGTCGACTCAATACTAAATTTACAAGCTTACCGGAACAATAAAAAACTTACTTGTGAGTTATTGAAAAATCAACTGCCAACTGTTTACCAAAAAAAATAAAAAAAATATACAAAAAATAAATATTATTTAGTCCTTTGAACTGATCTTCTTATTTGGTGGTTTTGTGTAACAAACACAAATTGTGCGGGTTGTCTTCTGGGAGTTTAAGGGTCTTCAGAAAACAAAAGCCAATATAATTCTCTTTAAACTCTCTCAAACTGCTTAAGCCTTTCTAGGAAATGAGAATAAAGCTAAATGTAGTAACAATCAAAAAAAAAGTTTCCTTTTGCTTAAACTTTACTTACCAAAAAGAAATCACTTGTAGTTTTTAGTTAATAGTTGTATTGCAACTTTGGAGTATATTCAATAATTCCAATTATTCCTTAATCAAATAATTTTTTAATCAATGCAAGTCTAAAGAAAATTACCCATATTATAATGTATTGTTTTTTTTTTTAGCATAATTAATTGCAGACTTGCTTCTACTGTTAAAAAGGGAAAGCTCGCTTTATTCGCTAATGGCTGCAAGAACTTCTATTTGTAGAGGAATCACTGTTGAGTTTTTCGTAGTTTTTTTTTTCGGAGTCAAATAGTTTCGAGTTTATCAAGACAATTTATGTCTAAAGTATGCTTGAATAGTAGTAGTAGAATTTAAGTTGAAAGCTGAAGAATTTTTAGATGTTGGAATTAAAATCTTACTTGGTATTTGGAGAAATTGGGCTACGCTGCTTTGACCTCTTCTATATAAATTAAAAAATAAATCAGTGATATTGAGAAAATAAGGCATTATACAGAATAAAGAACTTGAAATAATGCAATAATATAAAATTTTCATTATTAATTTTACCTTTAGAGTGGTTTTTAAATGATATAATTTCTTCTTAGGTGTTATTTATAGGAGTACAAAGTTAATTACTTAATTTTTAAGCATATTCCATAAGGGTGGGAGCAACTTGTACTACAAGCGGTTCAGTTTGCAACAATATATGCAAAATTACTGGAACTGGTAATTAAATATTAATATGCTTAAAATATAAGAAATAAAATAGAAAAAAAAATATGGAAATATATTAGCATTTTATTGTTTAATTAAAGCTTACGAGTACATAAAATAGTTTCAGTGCCACAATTCATAAATCTTTAACTTATCGCTACTAACAGCACTCACAAACGTGTTTGAGTTTGCAAGTTTCTGCAAACATTAATAACATTCTTTGAACAAAGTCAGCACTAGTGTGAGTTAAAATAACAAACAAGTAAAACAAAATTATTAAAGCCTAATACAATTTTGGAACCACTGCATTATCAAACTACTCCTGAGACCTTCCTAAAAAAACTAATTAGGCCTGTGGCAAAAATTAATAAATACACTTAGTAGTAACAAACGAAAAAAGTTCGTCTTAAGTAGAAATAAGCAAATTAACTAAGATGTGCATAATTAGTAAAAAAAATAAACGACAATGGCAAGACTGTTGTAAATTTAAAGATGGTAAAATTGAGCTTTCATTACAAAACAGCTTTCAGCAAATTGAAACAAGATGAATCAAAAAAATTCACATATTCCATTTGCAATGATGGCTGAGTATATAAAGCAGAAATCTACATCAATTGACTCCACACACAGTGGGCCAAATGCAAAAGAACGCTGATGATGAAAAGGTTTGGTGGCCTTCGAAAACAGCTAGTTGTTCCGTTCAACTATGTGTTTGTCAGAATATTTACAACTAACTTTGGTGTTATTTGTTCATGAATACTCGTAATTATCACATGTAATTTGGCTTACAAAGCTATACGAACTTTAGCCTGATTTTAATATTCTGCACTTATTTAACAAGTAAATTAGTGTTAGAGGGAAATTAAAAATGACAAGACCAAAATATCTGCATGAAACGAAAATGTTGACGAAAACTGGCATCGAATTGCAGGTGCATATTTTTGCTATAAATCAGCTACATCCAAATACATATACTCTGATATTTGCATTTTACGTAAGAAGCTTTGATAGCTCTTAAATTTATTCTTGTCGCCGAGATCTGATTGGCTATGGTGCTCTCATTGATGGATAAGCATAAGTTTGCACATTGTGCATATGGCTTGGACGTAGCTGCTATAAATGCATGTTTTTGGCATATTTCGCTATAAATTCATATTTTTGTGCAATAAGTGTTTTTAACACAATAGAGTTTTAAACTGTAAAAAATGTAAGTTTTATTGAAAACGTTTTTTACTCGAAAATTAATACACTCGTAATACATGACATTAATATTTGAAAATGATTTCGGTCATATATGCCGCGGCTATTCTTGACGAAATACATTCTTGACGAAATACATGTTGACCTGCAAGGCGTCAATTGTTGCTGGCTTATGATCAATGAAACAGCGACTTTCGTTGGCGATAAAAAAAACCATGTTTCTGTATATGAAAATGCACACAAACATAGAATGGACTAGGATTTGCAAATGATCGCAGATCTTCATAATCGTGATAACGATTAAAAAATATGCAAGAAAATATACCACGAGTATTATAATTTTTATTAAAACCAAAATAAATTACATCATGGGTTTTATATCAGATATAAACAAATAAAAATGTGAATTTTCAAAAACAAAAGGTGAGTAAAATTAGAAAACAACTGGTTTGCAATTTTCCTTCTAAGCACTGATATTGAAACTTGAAATATACTTAAATTCAATTGTAATATAAGGCTTGAATTAAACTGCAATACAACTATAAGAAGTACTTAATGCTAGAAACACAACTGGAACGAACGACGAATATTTCGGTGCTAACTTGAGTCATAAAAAAATAAAACACATTTGTGCATATGAAAATGAACACAACACCGCCGTAGAAAGAAATTCGTCGTGTGTGACGAACTCTGAGATGGGTTTATTTCAGTGTTGATATCTCTACGAAGAGCAAACGCACATTAAGCTGTTGCGAAAAGGGTAAAAAGCGCAAAAAAATACGAAAAAGAGGGTAAAAAAGGACCAAATGTTTTTTTAATTTTAATACATTAAGCCACTTAAAAAAAGGAGAGTTTGGAGTGTAAGCATCACAATATAATTTCAAGTTTTTGACTCAAAATATTTAATATATGAAATTAAACCATCACTGGTTTATTTCTCTCTCTCACTCTCTGTCTTTGTACACACAACAACCATTTTTATTAAATATAAGAGAGGAATTCGCTGCGTAAATTCATCATTGTTGTGCTTCACACGACGAATTTACGCAGCGAACTCTTATTGATGAATTCGCCGACGTGGACGAAATTCGTCGTTCGTCCCAATTGTGTTCCTAGCATAATTTAGATTTTATTTTTCATTTTGCCTTATAAAAATTAAATTGTATAAAGGTGCAGGAAAAAAGAATAGATGAATATGGAATATAAATTGTTTCTTGTATTTTGTTTAAATTTTCTGCATCTAGTCGCTTATTCTATTGTGATTTTTAAAAACATTATGTAAATTTCCAAAAATTAATTTTTAAAGTATGTGCATAAAGCAAGAGGTTTTTAACTTTTCAAAAGCACGGTTGAAGTCTACTAATGATGTGATAAAGCGCCAATGAAATGCAGCCATACAGACATGCTAAACATGCAACAAATAATACTTTAAATTTATACAGCCATATTTATAAAAATTATTAAGGCTTTACGAAAGGGGTTTTAAATAAAGTGTTCATAAAAAATTTTCTTATTAAGCCTTTACAAAGCCTTAATAACTTTTATAAATAAGGCTGATAGTTTTTATGAATTGAACTTGCCATGTATGCAAATTTGACATAAATTTTTTGCTTGAGAAAGGGCAAAATTTTTAATCGTAGTCGAGCGATTAATGGTTTGGATTAATTCAATTATAATCGCTTCAATTATTTCTATTTCTTATGACGAAGAACGATGAGCAAATCAGTAGCATATTACGACAGATATCTTCTCTAAACAATTTTGTTACAAAGGTTAGTTTATATTAATTGTAAGAATAAGAAGTTTTCACTCAGCGCAGTTTTTATTTAATAAATTAATATTAGAACAAACAATTGAAGGTGAGCCGCGAATAACGTTTTAAGTGACAAAATAATGATTTTGCAGGAGAGCCACAGAACGTATTTTAAGGCAAGATTGTTTTTCTCGTTTACATTTTTTTAGCGTATCGAAAATAATGATAACTAGCATTATCTTTTCTTTTTGTATCTCTGCTACATTTATCAATTATTTTCGACAATTTTGTTTGCATGATTTATTAGTTACTTACAAAGTTTTCCACTGACTGAGTGATTGTAATTGTATTTTGACGGCGATCAGATGCATAATTTTGGATGGTTTGATGTTTGAACAATGCAAGAGAGTTATGTTACCGGTAATCTGTGAAAAAACTGGTTTTTCTTAAATTGCCATTTACAACGTTATTCGCGGCTGTGCTTCAATTATCTGGAACAATAAAAAATATTTACTGAAACTAAATTTTATTTCAGGCAAAGGTATGTTTAAAAATTTGTTGGGCATAATTTTGTCTGTGTAAGCTATCAACAATATATCGAAAACTTGGTATCAAAATGCAGGAAAACAGTGAATTGGGAACGATCACTGTTATTGGAAAAATAGAGAAAATTCGCTAAAAGTTGCAAGACTACAAACAAAGAAAGAAATAAAAGAAAAGCAAAAACGACAAAAATTCGCACAAAGTTGCTACCATCAAATAGCTAGATGGATTAAAAATCGGTGAAATGGTAAAATGAAGTGCAAGATTTGGGTAAAAAAAATCAGTTTTATGGCGAAAATTGGCGGAGTAGCTAAAATTGCATACAAATGGCTAAAGTTGTAAGGAATGCCTTGCTAACATAAAAAAGATAGCAATGAGTAATAGTCGGCTGAACTATAAAAAGGTCGAAAACCGCCAAAAGAAAATTAATTCTTAGTGTTTTTTGTATGGGAAATGTTTCAATTTAAGTTTAACATTTCGACGGCTCTATTCTAAAATATGCTAAGTCAAAAAAGCTAGTTTTGAGATAAATGCCTTCAAACTTTATTGATGATATTATATAATAATTGCAATACAATTTTTTTAGTTTACTTGAACTTTATAAATTTGTTGTAGATCATAGTTAAAAGTGACTTAGAATACTTAAGATTGTCCTCTTAGTAGACTTAGCATCTATCTGGTGGTCCTTTCTCACCTAAAATGGCCATCTAAGTACATATATGTATCTAGCATGTTTTAGTATGGGGAAAAATTTAAATTAATTTTTTTTGGAGTACTTAATTGCAAACTAAATCATGCTAAGTTTAATTCAAAGATTTAAAATGAATAATTTCTAAACTTGACAAATTATGCTAAGTATATAAATTTTTGCTCATAACTTTTGATAGAATAGTCCGAATACTATCAAAATTTTACAGAATCTAAGTTAATAAACGATTAATTCAGAAATGCCATTCCCAGCATAACATCTTATGTTGACTTAGCATGTTTTGGAATGGGACCGACGATTTGTTGAAGCACTTATAATCCCAAATTATTATTTTACTTATTCATTAAAATATTTTGTTATTAAAAATACATTGAAATTGATTATTGAGGGGCTTAGCTGGATCTTATCCGCATTTCACTGGTGTTTATACAGATCATCAGGGAACCTTTACGCAAAAATCTTATAACAACTAGAGTTATTATGTTATAAACTTTCATTTAAACAAATGAGAAGCTCAACAAATAACAAAGTAATTTACTACATTGGCTGACTTTTTGTCAGCTTTAATGTATTTTTAATCTTCGACCAAAAAAAAGGGGTGTTATGAGCTTTTAGTGTGTGTCTGTGTATCTGCGTATCAGTGTGTTTGTCCGTGTTCACGTACAGCCCAAACGACTCCACTGATTTTGATTTAGTTTTTTCTGTTTGAAAGGTGACTTGATCGAGAAGGAAGAAAATCGGTCCAGCCGTTTAGAAGATATCACATCTTTTCTAGATATATCGGGGGTTTTTAAAATTTATAATTTATGTTGTTAATAAAAAGAAATATTTTACTAAACAAATTAAATTAATAATTTGGGATTATTAGTGCGTTAACAAATTTTAAAGTTGAAAATTAGTTCTTTCAGACAATGGCGGAAATGGTTTGACTCCGACCTAATTTTTTTAAATTATACACAAAAGCAAAAGTTTAATTAAAAATCACACTATTCGCAAAATTTACTAAAATTTGCAAATAAGTTCTAAGGCCTTAAAATTTTAAAAGCATAAATATTGCAAAAATTACAAAAATTTGATGAATTTTAATTATTTTCCCATACTGTAGCATTGTCGTACCAAATATTATTTTATTTTGTGTAATATTTGTTCTTAGTTATTTTTTAACATCTTCTTTTTGTTTCAAATACCATACTAAAATATGAGGGTTTGCTCTTACAACAGTCATATATTTTTAGTTTTTGCCATAAGTCATATGACTTTATGATACCTTGTAAATAACATAAGTGTAAATTTT
The DNA here is from genome assembly GCA_944452675.1 of Tachina lurida. Lineage (NCBI taxonomy): Eukaryota > Metazoa > Arthropoda > Insecta > Diptera > Tachinidae > Tachina > Tachina lurida. The sequence goes on along the minus strand of OX101755.1, from coordinate 30,217,721 downwards.
TTATTTAAAATTTATTATTAAAAACATATTTGCTTTGCAAATGTTAACTTTTAGTTTGAATAAAAATTTAAATTTAATGGCCTTATGTGCAGTTTTTACAAGTCAGGCAAACACTCGTCTAGAAAATCACTCAAAATAATGAGTGCCTTTCATATAAATTTTATACTCAAGTCTACCGTCTGGTTTGTAGAACCACTCTGAGCATTGACACATTTTGTATGTGTTTTGTTTTTGAAATTAGCACTTGTTTTCATATAAAATTGGTCAACAGCTTAGCGTTGCCTTTTACAAAATAAGATCCTAAATGATTGCTATTCTTAGGGCGGAACCCAAAAGGTTCGAGATTAAGATTAGTTTATTTCTCTAATGAGCTAATCCTAAAATTAACTTAATCTCACATTAATTGAGATTGATATTTTGAGTGGTAGTTTAAACTTCTTATTATGTGTAGTATTACCATACTGAGGAACAAAATAGTGGCAAGATTTTCAGTGCAAAAGTCATACATGTTATCAACACACTTTGATTTTTTGTGGGAGGAAGAAGAAACTAGCATATTTTATTATTTAAAGGTAAAATATTGCACGTGTTAAAGGAAATAGATAAATGATATAAAAAATAAATAAGTATTTATGTGTTTTTAAATTATTTTATCATATAATTTTTACAAAAAAATTATATTTTTCACAAGTATATGTTGTCAATATTAATGCAAGATTAAACCACCACGACTGGCCGCTTAAACTAGCAAGTAAAACCATATAATCGATTAGCCAAAAATCACGAATGAAGATTAAGGTTAATTTAATCTCTAATCTTGAACTCAAAAAGTCGCCCTTAGAGGTTAACAAAATCTTTTTTTCAATGCTTGTGACTAATTTTTACAATTCAAAGCATTACATTAATCATACGCAACCATGAAAACTAAATCAAGTTTACCCTAAAGATATGCTACATTTCTTATTCATTAAACTTTTATTACCATCATACGGGTGCGTATACTTGTCGTTACATGTTCTATATTGCGTATATTAATCATACGCCTGGGAAAAACGTATGGTAAAAATAATTCTTAATCAGTGTTTAAAAAACTACATTAACTGAAATTTTTTTTTACTATTGCTAAAACTAGTACTCCAAACAATTACAAGTAGCGGTACCAGGAGCAGTTGTCTTGCTTCGTAGCATTACCTTTTTTAAAACTACTACTACATGATAAAAATAAAAACTAAAAATTAAGTAGCAGCAGTAAAAACGAAAATGAAGTAGCAGCTTAAAAAACTAAATAGTTTTCTATTCGTTTGATTGAGGTTTTTGTTTTATAACTACTACTACATTTGGAGTTTTGTTTTTTATAACTAGAAAATTTTGAGGTAGTATGTTAATAACATCGAGGTAGTTTTAGAATAACATTTCAGCAGCAATTTAATAACATTTCAGCAGCACAAAATAACATTGAGGTAGCGGCAAAAGTAGTCAAAAATCGAAATCATCAGTAAAACTAGAAACCATAAATCTGTATGTATGTATGTGATCAGTGCTGCCACAACCAAAAAATTATTACATTACATTTTATCACATTTTTTGAAAAAGTTAACAAATGTGAAAAAATGTCCACGCTTTTAAATGCTTTTTTTATTTAATAAAAAAATTATTAAAATTTATATTGTGTGTCATTGTAGTACAAGGCTTACTTGCAGTTTGTAGTTTAATAATAATTACAAAAGAACAAAACAAAACAGGAAACACTCTTAAACTTTTTTCTCATTACTGAAATTTGGTGAAAATAGTTTTTTTTTGAAAGAACACTCATATATAATAATAATTTAGAAAAGAAAAACGTTAAATAAAACCATAATACCAAATGATTTTATTGATTGAATTTAAAGGATTTTTTTATTTTATTGCTGTGTGAAATTTAAAAGTTGACAGCGCTGTTTATAAGTAATCGTCGCTTTAATTGGTTTCACACATTCGTGTTCGTGCTTTTTTTATGTGATTGTCATGTTTTTACAGTAACGTTTTCCTGTTATGCCACACTTTTTACATATCGTAGTTATGACGATGTTGTTAAATAGTATTAAATAACCCAGCTAAAAAAATATGTATGGTCCATATATTTTTAACATATGAATGTATATACATAAATGTATATGAATTCATGTATGGAAATGTATAGGCTTATACATGCGAAAAGTATTATATATGAATTGATATATAGACGAATATATAAAATGTATTGGAATATATGAGCTCATATATGGAAATTGAATAATGAAGTTCTTCGTATATGGGTCCATATATGGAAATAAGATGTAATATGTATATGGACCCACGTAACTATATTAAAATGTATGAAGATGTGACATCTCACATAAAACTGAATTAAAAAAACTTGAATTTTATTAACTCATTTTTATAACTTGTGAATTGGAAATGAATTAGAAAATACATACAGTATGCAAAGTTTATATACGTATACATACGAATGAAATGTCCTTTAGTTCGTTTTTAATTATTTTATTCGAACTAATTTTTCATCAAATACAACTTAAAATACAGATTCGAAAAAATAACCAATTCTAGTTAAAAGTAACGAAAACGGCAACGCTGTTTCACACACGTATTCTTCGTTTGTATTTAGTTTACTGAAAATTTTAGTTTTTTACTACTTATGCTGCTCCCTAAATGTTATTTTATGCTGCTGCAATGTTATTAAATTGCTGCTGAAATGTTATTTTAAAACTACCTCAATGTTATTAAATTGCTGCTGAAATGTTATTCTAGTGCTACTTCAAAAACTATGTTATCTGCTCCTTCTGTGACTACCAAAGTAGGTAGCAGTAAAAATTTAAAAAATAAAACTACTTTTAGTGCTACAAAAATTTGAAGGTAGCTAGAGCAGTAAAACATTATTTACTACGCTGCTCCAATTATTTTATTTTTTTACTATTACTACAACTATAGCTACCAAAATGCGCCTGTATCGGTAGTAATAGTAAATGAACGGCTACAAGTTTTTTACATTTTTTTTGCTAGACTACTTCGAATTTTTCGTTGCTACAGCTACTTGGAGTCTAGTTTTTTAAACACTGTTCTTAATGCATGTATAATTAATTCGATATTCAAAGTAATCTAGTTTCAAGATTTTTGTTTAAAAATCAAAACGTTTCAAATTAAATAGCAGCATCTTGTATTTGATCGATTTGAAAAATATCAGCAGATGCTCAGATTATTGCTTGTTAAGCTATTTGAGGAATTGTATAAGTGTTTTCTTAAAAATAAAAATTTTTCTGATAGTAAATATTTGCTGTTTGGTGCCATTGTTAAAAAATTAAAATCATGTTATACTGGACAAAGTGGGAATTTTTTTTATATGTTCATATCAAGGCCGCAATGCATATCGAGCCTAATTTTCGATTTTATCGTAGGCGACAAAAATTTAAGTTTTCAAGAGAAGGTTTTTTTAAATATTTAAATATGTTTTTTTGTAAATTGTCGCCTATGATAAAATTTTACAGCCTGTATCTTAAAAGTTATCAACAATTTTGGCATTTTGACAACTCTAAGCTATGAGTAGGGTCATAAAATTTTAATTTCAATAAAAAAATATATTTTCGATAAAATGTCGCTTACAATAAAATCGAAAAAAAGGCTCGATATGTATGTTAATCTCCAAGTTGAAGGTGGCATTGGCTGAAGTAGTTAGCTACAAATACGCAGGTCCTGGGTTCGATCCTGGTATCCAACAGTCATTATATAACAACACCAGGCATTTTTCTTATGTGCATTAGTATCCCTTTATATCAGTTATTGTAGGAAAGTTCAAGTGATGAAGGCATAGTCACTGGTCACTGAACTATACCGACTTTAGTATATACTAATCGTAATGTAACATCAGAGCGCCCTCCTTCGTTGTGTAGCAGAATCATCGGCGAAGTAAAATAACCAATAAAATGGCTACTAAGCACAGCTGCTTCAAAAAATTTTTAATACGCCTCATTTGATACCAGATGGCACTGTAACACTGCATTATTAGAAAACGTACAAAAAAGCAGAGTTGTAAAAGAATGAAGCTTTCCTCTATCTCTTCCTTCACCACTTGTCTTCTCTATCACTATCCATTTGCTAAAGAAAGTAACACCTTGTAATAGTAGTAGTCATGCATTGCCTGAGTGTTACTTCTTTTTAAAAAAAAGCCGACCTAAAATAATATCTTTATATCTCCATTTAATCTACTTTTAGGTCGATATTATTTTTTTAGCAGTATACTGTTTGAGTATACTCAAGAACTGCGATGCGCTATTTATATCAAGAGCTGTGTGGCTCTTTAAAAAAGCCCTTAACTGCACTGTTGGCAAATTTTTACACTTTGCAAGTAGAAAACAGTTTGTGGGGGCTAAAGCTTGTAAATTATATGCGCGATGAAACATTTAAAATTTTAATTCATTGATTTTGGTCATCACAATAGTGGATATGTGAACCAGTATATTGTCTGAATAAAAGACACTTTTTCGTTGTAAAACTCGTTGTAGTTAGCTGCATGGGAGCCGAATATAAAGTCTCCCGAATTTCCCTTATATTCGTATTAATTGTGTTTCGTAAATTAGCCGAATACGAAGTTTTCCGAATTTACTTCGTTGTAGTTAGCTGCACGGTAGTGGAATATAAAGTCTCCCGAATTTACTTTATATTCGTATTAATTATATTTCGTGAATTAACCGGACATAATATCACCTCTCAGATTTCCTTCATTCTATTCAAAGGAAGCATACTTTTGATTAGACCCTGGAAAGACTAAGTCATACCACAGCTAGAAAATAAACTGTCTTACAATGGGAACGGTGATGGTTAATTTAACTCATGTCCTTTCTTGCTCATCACTTTTTTCTGCTCCTGCGAACAGTAACAAACGTATTTTATTTTAATTTATAGTTCAATTTATGTTTTTTTTTTCATAAAAATCCTCAAAATTTTTCTCGTTCTCATCTTACATTGCTTTAACTATTTCTATTTATAAAAAAGGTTTCCTATTTTTTATTGAAATATCTAGAGAAATATTTTCAAAATAAAATTAAAATAAAATAAAGTAATTGATGTAAATTACTAGCAAAAATTTTAAAACATATTGCCAAATTTTTCATTTGATCATACATTATTTGACTAAAGCTGATCGATTAATCAATTAAATATTGTTCGAGTTTATAACCTACATGCTTTTGTATAAAAATGTATACATGAATTGTTTTATTTGTCCAATAATACAGTAAAATAATAATAATACAAAAGAATCGCTACTTTGCTTATCTCTGACAAAAAAAAAAAAGAAAGAAAGAAGTAAAATATAAATTGCAGCTGACGACTATATAATATGTCCTCGTAAATACATTTCTCCGATTCAGAAACTATTGTATAAATTATATTAAAATATATAAACATAAGTATAAACATTTGCTTAGAAACATATTCACCTTGAAATTTCCAGCAACATTTATACAAGCTACAACAAGTGTTAACATTATCATTTATGATAATATTTTTTAACACAAATATGATTCGATAATTTTTTTTTCGTTCTCACATCAATGAGTAACTATGGTTTTTATTTTGATTTTCCAGTATAGTTTAGTTCAAGATTTATTTTTATAAGAACATGACAACTGAAAATAATAGTTAATATCTGTTTGGACTTATTTTTGCTTCTTCCCTTGCAAATTGATCGTTTCTAAAGAAAAAATTACACTAAAGATAAGATAAAGATAGAACGCATAAAAATGTTTTTTGTAAAGGCCGATACAACTTTACCATCACTGTTCTTGTGTTTTGGTCCACCGTCTGTGGTGTCAGTTAGTGTAAACTGCAGTCCTGTCTACATATTTTGCAATGTAAATGGAGTATGGGAATTGTTTTGATTCATCGTATTAAAATTTGTTGAAAGTTTCTGATGTAATGAAAGCTCAAGTCTTCCATTTCTAATTTAAAACAGTATTACCGTTGTGTTGTATGTTCTTTACTAATCATGCACATATGTATGTGTTAGTTTGCTCATTTTCTTTTTTTTTACTTAAATATGCATATTTGTTTTTCTTTCTACATGACAATGGCTATTAATTTGTTTTGATACAATGTGTTGCAATTTGCTGAAAGCTATTGGGGTGTAGCAAAATAAATAATTAGACATACTTAAAGTATCAAGCCAAAAATATTTGTCTCAAGTTAAACAAAAATAAGCAAATAAATAGGCATGTGCATAATTACCATAGAAAGCTTAAATTAGACGTGACATAGCCATAACCATAAAAAACAGCTTTCCGAACCTAACAATGTATTTGATTATAGGTGACTCACCATAACGCCATAGCCATTGCCATAGAAAACAATTGAATTTTAGTTTGGTTATGGCTATGACATTATGGCACGTCTAATTTAAGCTATACAAATAGCAAAGGCAAGACTTTTGTAAATAAGAGATGGTAAATTTGAGTTTAAATTAGAAAAAAGCTTTCAGCAAGTTGTAATGCGATGAATCAAAACAATTAACTTATTCCACTTGCACTGAAAAATAATTATATAAAGCAGCTGACACCACAGTCAGTGAGCCTTATACAAGAACACTGATAAGAAGTTGTGTAGTAGCCTTCGAAAACAGAATGTTTTTCCGTTCTGCTGGTGTTTGTCAGAATATTTACTGTAAACTTTGGTGTTATTTGTTTCTTAAAAATCATCATATGTAATTGGCTTTATCAAAAATACGAACATTGGCCTAAATCAGCTATGTCCAAGTCATGTGCACAATGTGCAAACTTTTACCAAAGAGCTTTTACGTTTTCACACCAACGAGAGTACAACTGCCGCAACAACAACACAACAATTCTTGCTCCTACTTTGCAAAGAAACAAGAACAAATTTAAGAGCTTTCAAAGCTGTTTACCCCAAATGCAATATCAGTGTATGTGTATTTGGACGTAGCTGACCTAACTAAAACCAAACTCAAACTAATGTTGATTTTATTGTCAAAAAAAAAAAATGCAGAGTGCTCTTCCCTTGTAATACAGTTTTGGTTTAGTTGATGGAAATTCAAAACTTTAAATGGTTTTTCTATATTTATAACATAAATATATAAATATATATATATATATATATTCATAATCTCTTGTAGGAGTCGTAGTTCGTACAAACGTTGTTGGCTATGTAACATTATTAACAAATATTTTATTTGAAATTACCAACAACTCATGTACGAACTACGACTCTTACAACAGGTTGCGAATTGAGCAATTATGTATTAAACTTAAAATTTAGTTTCAAACTATTCATTACACTGTGTGACAGTAAAATTAATTTTTAAATGAATTATCGTAGATTTTAAGCCAACTTTGATTCTAAGGACATTTTCTAGCAAAGTGCATCCTTGATGCGATTTTAACAAAACTTTGCCCAAGGCACGGACGATATTATTAAAAGTATTAAAGTATAAAAATTTTAAGGAAGTTACAATTCTTATCTATAGTCCTATGGCATTTTTCAATAAAAAAATATGTGGCAAGGATATTAATCCTTGCACACTGCATTATTCAAAAAACGTGCGAAAAAGCAGAGTTGTAAAAGAATGAAGCTTTCCTCTATCTCTTCCTTCACCACCTGTCTTCTCTCTCACTATCCCTTTCCTAAAGAAGGTAACACCTAGTAATAGTAGTAGGCATTAATTGCCTGAGTGTTACTTCTCTTTATAAAAAAAAAAAAAAAAAACTAAAATTTATATCTATACATAATGCAGGCCATTCAAGTGAGCCTGATAAATTAAAGGAATGCAGGATAACTAACTGCTTCTATTTTTATCCAATCCTTACACGAAAATGACACATTGTGGCTCATGGGATCAATTCCCATCAAACACTCTGGCTGGCTTATATCTTAACAGCGGGTGAAGGTTCTTGTGCTATACTTAAAGCCAATTTCACCACCCACTTATTAAAATATCAATTCACATATAAAAGTAATTTTTCCATAAAAATGAAAATAGACATTTAAATATGAATTGATATTTAAATAGAGTTGGCGAAATTGGCTTTTATTAAATTAAATAACTCCCCGGGGAGTTTTTTCTCCTACCTATTATTTGAAATTTGGAAAAGTTGATTAATGTTTACATTTTATTCTGCAGCAACACAAGACAAATTTAATTTAAAAAAAAATTATGTAAATATCTGTTTTTACTTAAACAAAAATTAAAGTGATGTGAAGCGAAAACTGAACCTGGGGCAGACACGAATGGATTAAATTCCCAATAATTGTATGTACAAAAGAAATTATAAATTTTAAAAAGGTTTTCCTGTTATTTTTTTCATTTACCGTTTATGTGGACTTATGAGGAGGGGTATACAATTTAGTGTAATTTTTTTATTTTTTTTTTCTGAATGCAGAGCCTATTCATGTTTTTGAAGACTTGGATAAAAATTCCTAAAATAAACTTTTTGTTCTAAATAAATGCTGATATTATTGTTTTACAACAGTTTTTAATTGAATTTTGAAGTTTTTGCATCAGTTGCCTACAAAATTTTTGGAGAGAAAACTCGTTAAAATTTTCTCTCTCCATTATACGTTTTTTTTCCCCGAAAAAATTCCCGGAGAATCGTTATTCATAATTGGGCTGTACATAATTTGAAACTGTTTTTGTAAAATTTGCTAACAAATTAGAAAGTGAAATTTTCCGCTACGCTGTCCGTCTGTCCACCACAGGCTCTTTTCTCGAGAACCGCAAGAGCTAGGGATGTGAAATTTCAACAGAGTATGTAGAACTTTGACCGCTATAACAACATATATATAACAGCTAAAAATTAAAGGGTGTTCCAACACGTGCAACGAAAAATTTTAAAAGTCTATACAATATACATACAATTACAGTGGAATCTCCCTTAACGGACACTTCCTATAGGCGGACACCCCCTTTAGACGGACTCTTTTGACAGGTCCCGCCAGCGCTCCATTTAAATGTTTGGTTTTCTCTTGACCGGACAGTCCCCTTGTACGGACCCATTTCATTGGTCCCTTCAGTGTCCGCTCAAGAGAGATTCCACTGTATATATACACTTGAAATTTTGTAAAGTTAGTGTATTTTTATACAGACTGCAACAATTAACACTAAAATTAAAAAAAATCAAACTTAAAAGGTGTTCTATCAGTTAATGTAATTTTGACAATTTGCTGTATCTTGGAATTATCAAAAACGCTAAAACTAAAAAATTTCAAATATATAAAATCGCTGAGTCCAAAAAATCTCCAAAAACCGAAAAAATCGCAAAACGAAAAAAGCGCCAAACCAAAAAAAAAAACTCTAAAACAAAATTAAAAAAATCGCCAAAAATTAAAAAAAAGCCAAAAAACGAAAACAATCACCAAAACGAAGAAAAAACGCCAAAACTAAAAAAATTGCCAAGACCGAAAAAAAACGCCAAAACTAAATAAAAGCGCTAAAAACCGAAAAAATCTCAAAAACGAAAAAAATAAATCCAAAACTACAGTGTAGGCCAAACGTCACTCCTGCGTGTAAAATTGAATACCCATTGGAAAAATTAAATTCTACCACTTTGGTTCGTTGCTCGGTCGTTAAATTTTGCCTGATTGTGTAACACGGTTCGATGAATAAAATCTAAAAAAAAAAACAATTAAAAATAAAAATAAACAAAAATGTTATTAAATTTTTACACGCAAGCGTGAACTTTGGCCCACCCTGTATATATTATATAAGCTAAGGTTCGTATAGTATTACATATCTTGTGTCCGTACGGAACCCTTCGAGTGCGAGTCAAAGTCGCAATTTATTGAATTTATTTTTATCTAACTTAGTTGAACTTCAAATCACCACCTCGTAATAAGTCTTAAGTTGTCATAAATAAAAAATAAAAGTAAAATCTGCATGCGCAACAGGAAGTTGCGCATGGAAACTGCCTAAATCTTCAATAACCAATTTCAATGTACTTAGTTTTAAGAAATAACTTGCCAAAATAAATTTTGGCAAAAAGTGCTATTCAAATATAATTTTATATATAAAAAAGTAAAATATTTATCTTTGCACAAAGATATCTATTAGTGTAAAGATATCTATCGTTTAAGTAAAATTTTACAAGGCAAACTCGTAGGTAAAAATCTTAGGTAAATTACACAGAGAAAAAACTGCCTCATAGAATCAGGAAGATTTTCTCTATGAACCGTTTTTAGGCTAAGGGGTATCCCAACAGAAAGAAGAGAAGATTTTTTAATAGAGATTCCTTATTATTTTTATGTGGTAAATCTTATTAATTTTATCAAGAAGAAAACCACATAAAATCAAGAAGAAATCTTATTATTCACAACTTTTTTTACTCAATTTCCGTTATTTTTGACACCAAAAAAAAAACAATCCATAGATAAAAATTTCTTGATTCTATTAGGTTTTCTTATAAATTGTAAGCTTTAGGGATTTCTTATTGATTTTATTAGGTTGCCTTCTTGCTTTTTTAAAAAGGTTTTCTTCTTGATTTTATTAGGTTGCCTTATTGATTTTTTCAATAAGGTTTTCTTCTTGATTTTAGTAGGTTCCTATATGATTATGTGTAAAGCATCTTATTGATATTTTTAATAAGGAAATCTTCTCGTTATTTCGTTTCTATAAATAGATATAGAGACAATTATTTTCATGATCTTTTTCATTTTTGTATAAGAATGTTTGCACAATAATTTCAATGATTATTCAGGCTGCTTGTTAGAATATTGGGTAGACTGCTGGTTCAATACTTGAGAAAATAACATAATGTGTATGTATGTATGTATAAATAAATAACATCTACAATATACTGCATACATACATACATATGTATATGGTATAGAATTTAAATGAAAATACATAAGTACAGGGAATAAAGACGCAATTTTTTATATATATTTTTTATTGATAAAATTAATAAGATAAACTCATAAAAACTACAAGATTTCTTCTTGATTTTTTCAAAAAGGTCTTCTCTATGAAATTGATAAGATTTCCTTATTGAAAAAAAAAAACATACACAGAGAAAACAGATTCGTTGAGACAACCGAATTTGTTGCCAATCGAATTTTGGTGGTTGCACCAACTATTTAGAATTCTGGCATAACAACTGCAATTTTCTTGTGGTACCACTATATTTTAATTATAACCCTTAAACAAATAGTTGCAGCAACAGAAAAAATTTGTTAACAGTATGGAATTTGAAAAAAAAGTTATTCTTGCTACCGAAAATGTTGTTAGTATAACTGAAACAATATCATAATTGGTACCTGTGAAAGAAAAATTGGCCTTCCTTGCTGAAATAAAATAAGCAATAAACGCAAATAAAAATATACAATTTAAGAAATTTATTATTTAACATATTGTCATAAGTTATTTTTAATTGAAATTTATTTATTTCAACCACACATTTTGAACAGCCACAAACCTGTTATCTTATGCACAGACTTTCAAAAACCATTTGAGAATTCATAAATCATAATATCTTTGAAAGTCACAAAAGCTAATTTTTAATTTGCTTCAACGAGTATAAACTATGATAGTAAGCTCAACCTATAGTTAGTTGCAGCAACTGATAGAAAGTGTTTATTTTAACATTAATATAGAACGACAATTTTTTAGTTGCCAATACCAAAAGTTGGTAGTAACATCCAATTCATAATATTTTATTCGGTTGTGTTAACCAATCAATGAATTAGTCATGGCAAAAGCATACGCTCGGTTGATGCAATCAATTTAAGAATTGTCAGAATCATATCTTTATTACAATTATGCCCTTATGGCAATAAACATGGATTGTTTTTTGCATTAACAGAAAATTGCTTGTGTGAACTGAAATATAGTTTATGCAAATGATATTTTGTTGGCCTAACCATTTTCCAACCAATCTTTTTTCTGGGTGTAGAGATTTCTTATTAATTTTATTCTATTTTATGAGATATTTAGTAGACACTGTTTTCTCTGTGTACCTGCATGTAGAAATTAAAGGCTTTAAAAAAATTATGTACTTTGTAGCTGACTTACACTGCGATGATTGCAGTGGTGTTGTTGTGTAGCCTGCTGTGTTCTATGCATTAAAATAGTTTATGAATTGGACATTTATATAGAAAAACGATAAAAGGATAAATATAACAACTTTTACACTTACCTAATATTGAACTTTAACTTCACTTAACAATATAACAATAAATTTGAAACGCCTTAAAAAACTACACAAACTTGTAAGTTTACACAAAAAAATTTAATTTAAATCGCTGCTTTTTAAAAGGCCTCCGGCTACTGGATACAAACACTAAATTTTAAATTTCGTGTAATAATTTGTTTTGTTTTTTTTTTTTTTTGTTTTATTATTATTTTTTTTAAATATGTATTTCTTTGGGATTGCAAGAAGCGTAGAAATTGACTACTTTGAAATAAAGAAATATGATTTGCGGATTGTTCGTCGAGCGGGGGTTTTTGAATCAAAACATGAAATCAACTTATAATTGAGGAAAACACGAATTTGTTTATTTGGAACTTTTTATTGTGTTGCTGATGTTGTTATTATTGCTGTTCTAGTTTTTTTTTTTTTTTTTTTTTTGATGAATCTCTTGAATGTTTTTTGATTTTTGTTTTTTGCTTTCAATTTATTTGTGGTAAAAATATGGTTGATTAGTTATTTTCTTTCATGGAAAGTTTTTTTGTTTTCTTTTGTTTTCAATAATTTTTTGAATTGCGAAAATTTAATTTAATACAAACTTACGAATGTATGTATGTATGTATATGTACATATGTATTTCTTAATTTCTTATTTTATTTTTTTAATATTTAATTCACTTTGGGTGCGTAACTCGTTTGTTGTGTTTATTTTATAAGAAAAATTGTAATTCTTTTTCTGTTCAATTTTATTAAATTACAAACTTTAGTTTAGCTTTTTAATTATATTTCTGAAAGATGTATTAATATTTCAAGTGTACATAAGCGGAAATGATTTCGACTGCTTTGCCAACGTTGCGTTTGTAAGTTTATTTTTTTTAGTTATTTTATTTTGTTTGTCTGTTTGTTTTATAAAATTTTAATAAACCACTAATTAAAAAGCAGTATTTTTTTGGCATTCCAAGGAAGTGTTTATTTTATTCAAATATTTATATTAGTTTTTTTTTTCAGCAAACTAATCTATGTATATTTTTATTTGGTTCGCAAATCACAAAACTGATTAAAGCTTTTTCTTTTAGGGGTATTCGATTTTTAATAAACGTTTTTTTTTTTTTGGTAATATTATGTTTTATTGTTTTTTTGAGTTCAAAATTAATTTACGCGTATATAACAATCGTTAACAATCAACAACGGTGTATATGAATTAACAATATATGTTTATGTTTATAAGTATGTAGGTATGTATATATGTATATATATATTTTATAAGTTATACAATTAAACTTGTTGAATTATTTCAATTAAATGTCTATGAATGCTTTAATTAATTTGATTAAAACGTTTTAATCAAAAAGGGTATTTTTATAATAAATATGCTTAGTTGTGTGTATTTTATGTTTGCTTGTGTCTTAGTTTGACTTTAATTAAAAAAGTTATATTATTTATTTGCAATAAAATATTTAATTAATTTTTAATTTTGAGTAACAATTTATTTATATTTTTTGTATGTAATATGTTTTAATTTAAACTGGTTTTAAGTATATTATATTATTTAAAACTTTTATGTAAATTAAAAAAAAAATGATATATTTTATAACACTTATATCACTTATAACACTTATAACAGCTGATGTTGCAAATCGGTGGGATAACAAATTTAATTAAGGCTTAAAAGTGTTTTACATTAAAACAAGTAAATATTTGATTTATTTTAAATATTAATATTAACTTGTGTAAATTTATATTTTTTAACAATTTATGGTTTTGGTATTTTTTTTTTCTTTCGTTTGGTTTTTAGAAATGTTATTTAATCACATGAATTTAATTTTTATGAATTTGTTATGTTGATTTAATTAAATGGGTTTCAGCAAAAAATTTCGTTTCTATTTATGTTGGGTTTTTGGTTTTTGGTTTTGAGCGTTAGAATTAATTCACTTGAATAAAAAAACAAACAATTTTAATTATAATTATGATGTTTACATTGCCGGCACTTTAAGTGAGTGGGGTGGGGTGGTTTAAGGGTTTTTATTCTAATATATTTGATGATGTATTTTTTGTTTTTTTTTTTGCCAACTTCTAGCTTGCTTTGAAGCGTGTTTCAAATGTATAAAAGAATGTCTGAACAGCTTAGTTTCGTAATATTTTCTTTGGTTTATTTTTTTATAAAAATTTTCCTTAGTTGCTTGATGTTTCAAAGGTTTGTTGTAGTTAGAGCCGCTTGTACTCCAAATTTTGTAATTAAGTGGTAAACCTTGAAATATAAAAAAAAACCCAAAAGTGAATGGAAAAATTTTTAACATTAACAAAGCAAATTTTGTATTTGTTTAAGTGCAATATTTAAAAGGGGGAGTATATAAGTATACATTTTTAAGGATTGCACACAAAACTTAACTTTAATTAAAATTTGTATGAATTGAAATTTATATGTATGTCTTGGCGTTTGTGCATTAATTATGCACTGATATAATGAAAATATAAAAATATGCCACGGAATATAATAGATAAAAATGCAATTCCAGCAATATTTTCTATGTATGTTGCATAAAAGGCGATAAAATTTACAAAAAATTAAATAACAAAAAGTTTGAAATTTTCAAAGTAGAAACACAATTGAAGCAAGGCCGCAAATAACGTTGTAAAAGACAAATTTTTCCAAATCTGTTTTTCACAGATTAACGTTAACACTGTTCAAACATCAGACCATTCCAAATGATGCATCTTATCGCCGTCAAAATATAATTACCAAGAGTCAGTCAGTAAGTAATTAACAAAATGATATCAATGGAACTGTCAAAAGTAATTGATGATAAATGTAACAGAGGAACAAGAAGATACGTTAAAAAAAAAAAACAAAAAAAAAATATCTTGCCTTTAAAAGACGTTTTATTGCGCTCCTGAAAAATTATTATTGTGTCACTTACTCGTACAATTAATTAATACATTAATTCATTAATTAATTGTACATTAGTATTACAATACAAGAACAAAGATTTTTGTAAAAAAAAATTTCTAACTAAAACTAAAACTTCTTCCAATTGAAACGTATGTCAATGCAATACCAAAACTTCTTATTGGCCTTAACAACGGTTATCTTACCAACACTTTGAAAATGGCTGAGGGTTACAGCAATGAACCATGCGCATCCAAAACTCGATTAGGGTGGGTAGTTCATGGCGGTGGAGTAGGTTCAAGTGCTAATCAAAATGTTCATCATATTGACATCTGTGATTGTAATAAGGACCTTGAAAAACTACACAAACTCGTATCAGAATACTTTTCACTAGAATCGACTGGAAAACCATATGAATTGAAATCCGTAGAAGATGAAAGGGCAAATAATATACTCGAGTCAACAATTAAACGTATAGGAAAAAGGTTTGAAATTGGGTTACTATGGAAAGAAGATCATTTCGATGTACCTCACAGTTATCAAATGGCTGTAAAACGACTTCAGTGTTTAGAGCGAAGGCTAAACTCCGATCAAGTAGCAACAGTTACACAGCAAATCACTAATCTTATGTCTAAAGGGTATGCCCGAAAACTGACATCAGAAGAGCTATTTAAATCAATCGGCGTGACTTGGTATTTACCAATATTCACTGTGACAAATCCCAACAAACCTGGTAGAATACGTTTAGTTTGAGATGCTGCTGCAAAGGTACGTGGTATCTCATTAAACACAATGCTGCTAAAAGGACCTGATCTTATGACTTCTTTGTTGTCTGTGCTTTATGGTTTCCGAATGAAAAAAGTAGCAATATGCGCTGACATAAAAGAGATGTTCCATCAAGTAAGAATTCGCAAGGAAGATCAAAATGCGCAACGTTTTCTTTGGAGGAACGGAAACACCTCACAAAATCCAAATGTGTACGTAATGGAAGTCATGACCTTTGGTGCTGCATGTTCCCCAAGTTCGGCACAGTTTGTAAAGAACAAAAATGCTTTAGATTTCAAGGAAAGCCATCCAAGAGCTGTCCATTCAATACTTTATCATCATTATGTGGATGACCTTCTAGATTGTGCTGATTCTGATGAAGCTGCAATTCAATTAGCTAGAGAAGTGGCAACGATACATAAAGAGGGTGGATTTATTATAAGGAATTTTAGATCTAACTCAACAAAAGTACTTCGTAATCTTCAAGACTTAGAGGAAAGTAGTAGTCCAAATAAAAATCTTAACATTGAACTATCTACGGAAAAAGTACTTGGAATGTGGTGGGTAACTGCAACAGATGAGTTTACGTTTTCACTTAAGCTAAATCGCCTCAACAAAGAAATCCTTTCTGGTGCAAAGAGACCCACAAAACTAGATGTTCTTCGAACACTAATGTCGATATACCATCCCTTTGGATTCTTATCACCATTTGTGGTCTATTTAAAAACTTTATTACAAGAGGTGTGGAGAACAACAGAAGATTGGAACTCATACGTAAACGACAATGTTTATCAAAAATGGCTTGTTTGGATAAAACTTTTACCTGAAATAGAAAATGTTAAGATTCCCAGATGGTACAACCTGGCATCAAACTTTACGATTCAACTACACATTTTGGTCGATGCTAGTGAGCTAGCATATGCTGCAGTAGCTTACTTTAGAGTTCAGTCTAAGGGCCGAGTTTTTTGCAAATTAGTTGGTTCAAAGACAAAGGTAGCCCCGAAACAACCAGTGTCAATTCCACGAATGGAGCTAATGGCAGCACTTCTAGGCACTCGCTTGGCTAAATCGATATGTGAAATGCATAAATTGCAGTTTGAGAAACGATATTTTTGGAGCGACTCGAACACTGTTCTTTCTTGGATTAACTCTGATGCACGAAATTATAAACAATTCATTATGTTTCGTATTGGTGAAATTCTTGAGACGACAGAGGCTTATGAATGGAGATACATTCCTACTAAAATGAATGTTGCTGATGATGCTACTAAGTGGAAAGGGTCAACTGTATTTAATTTAGAGAATAGATGGTTTCAAGGACCTTCATTTTTAAAACAACAAGAATCAACATGGCCTACAAAAATAAAACATGGAAAATCTAACAATGAGCTAAGACCACAGTTCGCAATGTTACACGCAGGCCAGTCAATAAATTTAAATACATCTTGCGTAGAAATGGAAAGATTTTCCTCCTGGGTAAAAATATTGGAAACAGTCTATACCATGTATAAATTTTTTTATCTTCTAAAACATAAAGAATTTTCACGTTCAAATCTACTTCAAAGAGCAGAAAACTTTCTTTATCGTATAATACAGAATGATGCATTTAAAGACGAAATCGCACAATTACGCGCAGGCAAACCCATTGGCAAATCTAGTTCTTTATATAAGTGCTCACCATATCTGGATGATAATTCAGTTTTGCGTATACATGGTCGAATCGATCTTGCAAATGTAAATAAAAATACCAAGCGACCAATAATTCTTCCTAGAGGTCATTATGGAACGGAATTGATTATTAAACAGTATCACGTTTACTCTCATCATGTTCAACATGAAACATGCCTTAACGAAATACGACAGAAGTTTTATATACCACGCCTGAGAGTTCAGTTGAAGAAGATACGATCTAAATGTCAACACTGCAAAAATTCTACCAGTATGCCCGTTGTACCTGAAATGGCTAGCTTACCAAATGCTCGGCTATCATCCTTTGTAAGACCTTTTTCATATGTTGGCATTGATTACTTTGGGCCCTTATATGTAACAGTTGGACGTCATAAAGAGAAACGTTGGGGTGTTATTTTTACCTGTTTAACCATAAGGGCAATACATGTCGAAGTGTCAAGAGAATTAACAACCGATTCCTGTATAATCGTAATTCAAAACTTCATTGCCCGACGAGGAACTCCTATTGCAATTTATACTGACAATGGGACCAATTTCAAAGGTACTGAAGCTGAGCTAAAAAAGGCTGTTAAAGAAATTGATAGCAAGCAATTAGATTTGAAATTCTCTTCGGCATCTACAACATGGCACTTTAACCCACCAGCCGCTCCCCATATGGGCGGGTGCTGGGAAAGGCTAATCCGTTCTGTTAAGAAAATTCTTCACAAGATATCCCCGCAATTCTCATTCCGTGATGACACGCTATCAAGTGCCTTAATAGAGTGCGAACGAATTATAAATTCAAGACCGTTAACATATGTGGAGCTAGAGTCACGTTCTGACGAAGCATTAACACCAAACCATTTTCTACTTGGTTCATCAAATGGACAAAAACCTCTTGGTGATTTTACAGAAGGAGATTGTATGCTCAGAAAAAATTGGAGAAAATTACAATTCTTTGCTAATTTGTTTTGGAAACGTTGGGTGCAAGAATACCTTCCTACTCTTACTAAGAGAACTAAATGGTTTAAAAAGGAACGTAACCTTTCCGTTGACGACATCGTTATTATAGTTGATTCAAATCTTCCTCGCAATAATTGGCCACTTGGAATTATAGTAACCATTCACAAAGGAAAAGATGGTAATGTACGAAGTGCAACTGTTAAAACTAAGGATGGCGTTTTAATCCGACCTGTTGCAAAATTGGCAAAACTAGATGTAAGATCCTCTACAGATTAACTTGTTAAAGAACAATAAATTAATTCTTTAACGAGGGGGAGAATGTTATAAATATTTCAACTACTTGTTTTCTCTTACTATTTTATATACAATATGTCTACTACTTTACTTTAATCTACTTTAAAATTTTAGAATCATACATTCATTGAAAAAAAAAAATTTATTTAAAACCCTTGAAAAATAATGTTTTTTTTAAAAAGGAAAATTTGTACAACAAACACTAAAATTTTGAAGTAGAATTTTAATATAATAAAATTTACTATCAATATTATAAATAAAAGTTTTTTTCCTTCAATAACTTTCCTGCGAAAAATTTGCAATGATTGGTGTGAACATGCTCGTGAAAACAGCGGCGCTATGAAATAAGATCCAAGCAAATAACGTCCAAATAAGAAAATGAAATAAGGCCCAATAAGATTAAGGAATTTTTAATTGGGCTTTATTTATTTCATTTGTTTTTGGCATAATTTCATCTTGAGTTTGGTTGGACTTTATTTCATTTTTTTGGCCCTTGCTTCATCTTAAGTTTTCTTTCATTGGGCTTTATTTGATTTACATATGTATATTGGATGTTTTCTCATAAATTTTCTCTTCAACCTTATTTAATTTTATTTTCCGTGATTTATTTTATTGGAGAAATGAAATAATTCTTATTTGGGCATTGTTTCATTGGGCCTTATTTCATTGCGCCGAAAACAGCGCGTTAGCCCCGTTTCACACATATCAAGTTTGACTTGTCCAATGTTAGCTTTTTAGGGAGAGCAAAAAAATTGAACGGAAGTGGCTACAGACTTCACCGTAGTCTTGAAGTCTATTTTTCTTAAGTTTTGTGTTCCGAAACAAAGTTGAAAAAAGTTTTTTGTGTATGAACACATACATAAGAAAATTTAACAAAACTTGATCAGTTAAACTTGATGTGTGTGAATTACTATTTACTGACTTACTAAATAATATCTTGGCCCAGCCGAAATTATTGAAGTTGGAGTCTTGAGATGCGTTATAAAAAAATAGCATCAAGAGTATGGGTGTTCCAATAAAACGTTTCATTTTAAATAACCAGCCATTTGAACAAATGTTATGACTCAACCTGCAACTACCTGACGGATGAAAAGTTAAACTATGCTATTAACATAAAATGGAACGATATATGCTTTAACAACGCATAGAAATTATTAAAATTCAAACAAAAAGGTGAAAATCTCGTGAAGTAAAGCATTTTTGGATCGTTGTGAAACACCTTATTACCTAGCACGATTGTGAACCTGGTGAAACAGTTTGAGCTGTTGGGACAAATTAGTGATGTGAAGAATTGCATATTGCTCGGGAGTAACTTCAAATATTGCCACAAACGACAGTTAATACAAAAACTCACGCCTAATGAACATCAACAATGTCGTGTCCTTGCTGATTGGGTCTTTGAAATGCATAAAACTGATCCAGAATTTCATTGAAAGTTCATCTGGAGTGATGAGTACCATTTTCATCTCGCAGGCTGCATTCACAAGAAGAAATGTCCCATTTGGGGCTCAAAAAATCTAAAAATTATTGTTGAAAAGCCTTTCCTTTTCAACGTTTGACTATTTGGTTTTGTTTTTGGTCTGATTGAGTCATTGTCTCTTATTTTTCAGAAAATAAAGCTGGAGCAGCCTGGGTACAAGTGGCCCTCTGAGAATTACATCCACCAGGATATTAGAGACCATTCTTTATGTCTAACCTATAGGCATTCATATTAAATACGAAGCAGCTATTGCTACAAGACGTCTACAAGTGATGGAGGAATATATCGCACAAGACAATATACCACACCATCAGAACAAATGGAAGTCGCTCGACTGATACGACCAGAGTTTGGAAATGTCCGACCGGGTACGTGAGACTAGGGTTATAGTTGAATGCGAGATATTGATACGAGAAAAACACTCCTGGGTTAATCGAACCATAGAATAAACACCCGTGAGAGTGTGCTGCTACACGGATGGCTCTAAGCTAGGGGAAAGAACGGGCCTATGTTTTTTCCTAGAAGAACCGAAGACCAAAACTAACTTTCGTTTACCTGAACACAATAAGGTTCTCCAAGCAGAAGTTCGTACAATCACGGAGGTTTTAATATTATATTATGGCCACAGATGTTAATATTTTTACTGACAGCACGTTGGCAATTAGGGCAATCACAACCAAAAGACTTAACTCTAGAACCGTTTTAGATTGCAAGAATATGATTAACGATTACGCAGTTCATGCCAGGTTTGCAAAGCTGGGCATTCTCAAAGAAAGTGAAAGATTATTTCTTCTTTGCTTACTTCTCGACAACTTCGGCAGAACTCATTATAGGACAGGCCTATCCTACTAGCATGTTTGCCGACCGTCCAGTGCCCCGTCATGACTACAATGAGTCTCGAGATGTCCCTGTGGTTTCTAGTTGTTAATTGTATTGAGCGCCTATCGTTGTAGCAAGGCCACATTTTCTTAGCAACCTTGCACGTGACTATATTGCGCCATCTACTTTCAGCCTTATAGAGATAGTGCTTGAAAATACCGCTTCTAATAGCACCAAACGGCATGGCTATCGATTCGGCATTGGAAGCATTCATAGCAGAGCCAGCTCTATCCAGCTCGTCCACTTATTCGTTACCTAAAAAATTGTTATGTGCTGGAACCCAGATGAGGGTGAGGTCAGTCTGACCACCCAGTCTAGATAGCAAACTCTTGCACTGCCCGACTAAAATAGACGAGGTGATATGTGATCTTAGGGATAGTAGTGCTACCTGGCTGTCGACAAAGATACCAACTTTACCCTGTACCTGCCTGTTAATTAGCATTCTAGCCGCATCTCTAACTGCCAAAATTTCTGAAATACAGTTGCTTCGTTAGGGAGACGAAAGGAGCATTCCATACCAAGATCACTTGAAAAGACTCCAGAGCCGACACCGCAGATCATTCTTGTTCCATCAGTGTATATACTGACGTCATATAACATTACCATTTTGCCTCGCTTCCACTCCCGTCTGCATAGGAATCAGAACTTTAAACACCTTGTCAAAATCCAGATGAGACACCATGTAATCAGTAGATTTCCTCAGCATGGTGGGTAGTTGATCCAGTATTCTGGCATGGCCATAAGTACTTGATCTCCACAGCCCATATGCCGCTAATCTTGCCGTACTACTTGAGGCAGGTTGGCATTTTGAGTTTATACTGTTGTTGTTGTTTATACTTTCTTGATCAACGTTGTTTTACTTTGTGATTTTAATATATATAATTGTTTTTATGATAAAATTGCTCACTTTTGTTTGCAGTTGTGACTCTTTTCAAAACATAGATATTTTTCCCCAATATTTGCAAGATTTTTAAATAAAAACAATGTAAATATATTTTCAAATAAAATTTACTTGCAATGATGTATTCGGATTTTAAAATTCTCAGCTTTTTATCTTTACTGAAAATTTTAAAATTTTGAGTTAACTAATACCCTTTTCTTGATTAAGTGCGATATATATTGTATATTATTTAGGTCATCGTAACCGAAATAAATAAGAAATATTTTTTTTTGTTATGACAAACTATTACACTTACCAACAAATTTTATTTTTTGGTTACCAATAACCATCATCGATAGCAGTGTTATTTTTTGGTTATCGCAGTTTCATTTAAATAATATTTTGTTTGTTTAAAATTATAAAAAGTATTTTACTACTTGCGATAATTGTTATTGGAGCCAAAAAAAACTTTTTAGCTTGCTTTAATAGTTAATCATATTTAAAAAAGAATATTTCTGATTTATATTGGTTACAATGATGATATGAGTGAGTATGTCTTTCGATAACACTATTCAAGAAATTGAGACTTTTGAAAAGAAACACACTGACCTGACAGTATAGCTTCGATAGTACAATTAAAGGGTAATAAAACCCTATACCCAGTTTGGCGATTTTGGTGACCAATTTTTTTTTATGGGCCTCCATAGATTTCGAAAATAAATGCACCCTCAAAATGTGGTGTCCTCACTTTTTGGCCAACAGCTAATCAGATTTAGTGATAACGCTTAGCTGTATATAGCAATAATGTAGCTAAAAATCTACCGAGCAAATCTTGCAAAAAAATATTTCTTATCATTATTATTTTACTTCAAAAATTTAAATACTTTAACTTTGAGTGTCTAAAAGTTGTTTCATTATTTTGAATAAAATTAGACAAAATGCAGATAAATCTACAAACCTGGCAACAGTGAACATAGGGAAAATAAATCTGTAAAATATGCACATGTTCCACATTGTACGTGAAATTTAAGCGTGTGGAATTGCCACAGAAAGATCTAATTTCACGAGGAATACTCATTAGATACGAGTACTTCATCAATTTTTTACAACAGTCCAACGTGACAATGATACGAGTACTATGATACTCGCTCCAACGCGTTTTGTTATTTGTGTAAATAGTGGCAATAACATTTTGTGCCACTTCCAGTTGCTTCAGTTCTGGCACGAGTGCAGTTTGCAAAACTTAAAAGAATTTTCCTTAAGTTATCAAACAGAAACCAAATATTTTAATAGGAAATACTAACATATGGCGTGAAGATTCCATAGTAAATCAAAAGTATATTTCATAATATTGTAGAAACTCTGGCAAAGTAAAATATCTACAATATTTAATTGTATTTCAGATAAAAAAAAATGAGAACGTGGGGATATGTATGTAGATATATTTATGTACATATATGTAAATGGGTGGATTGATAGATAGAGGGAATTATATGTATGTATGTACAGTGTGCGACAAAACATATGCGCAAACTTGTGGTGAATACAATATAAACAGATTTCGATTTCAAACTATTTTATTTATTTACAAAACTAATAAACTAAATTTACTCAAACAAAAGAAAATAAAAGGAAATTATTTCCCAACATGACTAAAAATCGCAATTAATCTTCAGCATAATTTCTTATATGCGACAAAACATAAGCACATTTCCAATAATTCATTACAAATATAAGTTTCTTTTCCTTATTTCAAATAACTTCCAGACATCTGTGTGGCATTAGTGGTATTAGATTTCAAAAAATTTCATTTCATACTAACAACTTTTTGACACATTTAGCTGTGTGTTTTAGATGGTTGTAGTATGTACATCTGCACCTAAGTGGCATTTCCTCTTTAGCGTGAGCTAGCATAACATTTTCCATGATATCCTTATACGCGAAGCGATCCATAACACCACTTACTTTATAAATTAGTCCAATTGTATGGACATAAAATCATCCCCAGACTAAAACATTCAATCCTCCATGTTTTACCGTACCTTTAGTACACCTAGGGTTAAGGCATTGCTCTTTAACAAAATTAAACTTCGAGTCATCGTTCATTGTGTTAAGCTCCAGTTTTCGTACTCCTTTGCAAACTAAAGTATGGCTAGTCTATTCTTGGCAGAAATTAATGGCTTTTTTGCATTACGGTATAATTTTAATCCACCTTCAACAGCTCTTCTTTAGATGGATAACCTTGCTAATATAAAGGGATCCCTTTTAATTAATCGGATTATTCCCTGGTCGTCCCGTTTACTAGTTTTCTATGGTCGACCGTGCTTGTGTACTGATCAGAGAACAGCAATGAGTAGTTAAAAAGTGAGTAGAGTTGAATCATGACTCATAATTTCTTGTACTTATGCGTACTCATACTTATTGCAATGTTGTCTATGAATCCTATTCACTCGAAAGTTTGAAGTGCGCATCGAACTCATATTTTGCAACATTTATGAAGTTGTTGATTTCGACTCCCCTTAACTCAATGCCTATGGACGATGCAAAATAAGTATGATTCACAATGCGAACTTCACATACGAACATTAAAGTTCTCATTATGAGGTTATGTGTTTCTCCGTTGCTTTTTTGTTTTTTGCAGGAATTGAAAAACAGCGCTATTTACTACTATTGTATACTACTTGCAAACTGTTTAATGACTAAACTTTTAAATAAACATACGTGCATGAGTTGAGTGAGCTGAATCAATGTTAGTAGTTTAAGCATTTTCCTGAAATTAGAAATCAAACTGAGGTGATTTATGAGTGTAAGTGTGGTATGACTATGATGTCGTCGCATCCATTCATATTTATTTCAACCTTTACTTATAAATCATTGTCATCGTGAGTATACGTAAATCAGAGTAGTTGAGTTTAAATTATATCTACTCACTTACATATATTTAAAATTTCATGAGTGAGTATAAATAGCGAAAAAAACGATTCATTCCCGGTCACTGGTACTGATGAACGAAGACGGCTTATAATGCGTGAAATAACACTGATTAATTCCAAATTTTTTCTTAAATAGACGTCACTGATTCACCTTTATCATAAGCATTCATTATTATTTGTTTTCTTTGCGCAGAGTATTTATTGTTAGCCATTTTTGAGTAAAAATGTTGCACTTTATGACCGATAACTTTGAAAGATCCGGGACAATTATAAACACGTTCTTTTTGTTCCAACTCTTCTATTAATGTTCAAGAGAGTGTTTCTCTTATTTTGCGATAATTCTTGTTTATATTTTTCTTTAATAAGTAATGAAGAATTGAACTGGGAAATATTTCGTGCCTTTTTTTTCGCGGGTAAAAAATTTATGCTGTAAATTTAAGCCAATTTATTCCCGTTAAATACTTTATTCATTGTTTAGTCCTTTGATAGCACTGTTCTGCAAAAAAAAAACAAAAAAAAAAAAAAAAGGAAAGAGCCCTGACACCAATTCCACTGATTCTTATGTGAATTAATCTTCTAAATCCAAATATGACCTCCGTTTTCCCACCATTTTCGAGGGATCATACCACCCTATTTTCTATGTTTTTATGGCCTTGAATTTAATTTAGAACATATAAAAAATTATTTTAGCTGTTAAATTTTTCCATGGCTCTGCACTAAAATTTTTATGTAGCTTCAGTGCATCTCTAGCGATCGTAAAGTTTGTGAATTTTAATTAAGTAAGAAATTTGTTTTACTATTGAACTATGCCACGCGAGTGTAAAAATCATCCTGATAGCTTCTGCTATGTTTGCGGGGAGTTGACAATAAAAGCACAAAGAAAACCTCTTTCTCAGCTTCTTAAAACTGCTTATAAACTCTACTTTGATTGTCAAATTTGCTCCACTACATGTTACAGTAGTTTGACCAAATGGGACCCGTAATTAATGTCATTTGCTGTGCGAATCTACTTGTCATCTCACGGATTGTTGCTATTGTATGACTTCCTTCAGCTCCAAGACCAGTTCCTCACAACGAATCTTTGCCAATTTCAGTGCCCCCAGAAGTCTATAAACTAGAATCAGAAATAGATTTCGAAGACTCTGAGCCTCAACCTAAACCATCAAATGAAACTTGCAGCGATTATGAGAATTTTCAAGTTGATTTAGCCCATCGACAACCTCATTTCGTCACTCAGTCTGAATTGAATGACCTCTTTCGGGATTTAAATTTATCTAACAGTAAGTCTCAGCTCCTTGGGTCTCGACTTCAGTATTGGAATCACCTAGAAAAGGGAGTAAAAATTCTCTTCTCAGAGGACCAGACAGTCAAACTTGAAATTATTTTTTTCGGAGGACGAAAGTTTAGTGTTCTGTCCTGATTCAAATGAATTAATGACAGACTTGAAGCTACCTTGTGACCCTGACAAGTGGAGACTGTTTATAGATTCATCAAAGACGAGCTTGAAAGTTGTACTACTAGCCAATGGAAATCAGTTACCATCAGTCCCAGTTGCATATTCTGTAAATATGAAAAAGACATTCGAAAACATCAAACAAATCCTTGATAAAGTATGTTATCGTGATTATAATTGGAAAATTTATGCTGACTTAAAAGTTGTTGCTCTACTTATGGGCTTACAATCAGGATTCACAAAATGCTGCTGCTTTTTATGTGAGTGGTACAGCCGAGCCCGAGATTCTGCGAGAAAGTTTCACTCCCGACCACAAAAATGTGATCCACTGGTATCGAAGGAAAATATTTTTTGTCACCTCTCCACATCAAACTCGGTTTTATTAAACAGTTTTTGAAAGCAATGGACAAGGCAGGAAATGGATTTATATTTTTAAAAACTAAAATTCCTCGTCTTAGTGATGCTAAAATCAAAGAGGGAGTGTTCGTGCGACCCCAAATCAGAACTTTTTGGGTAACAAAAAAAGTGGTGACTATATCGATCATGTTGAGGAGTTGCTGTCAGCGTACAAGGATATGGGGTGTAATATGTCTCTTAAAGTGCACTTCCTGCGCTCACACCTTAATTGTTTTCCTGCAAAATTTAGCTGCAGTTTCTGATGAACCAGCGGAACGATTTTATCAAGACATCGATCAGTTTGAGAAAAGATTTTCCGGAAAGTCGAATACTAGCATGTTGGCAGAATACTGCTGGTCTATAGTAAGAGAAACTTAAACTTTAGGGTACAAAGGAAAATTAAGCACCAAGTGAAGGTGAAAATAAGGACTTTGCATCCGAAATTTAAAAAAAAGAGAATTTGTAAAAATGTATACAAACTATTGTCCAATAAATTTATAATTTTAAATTACCTAAATGTATAAGTGGGAAGAAGGAGTAATCTCCCAAAAATTATGGGTGATGGGGAAACGGAGGTCACATTCGGTTTCAGGAAGTAATTTTCATGCAGAACAGTGTAGTAAGAGGGGTATATATCATCATTGTAAATATATGAATTGAATTTCAATTCAATCGAGTTTTCCTGTATTACGATGCTATATGATAGTAACTACAACTTTGTGCGTATGTTTTGTCGTACACTGTATATGTATGTATACAAATGTAAGTATAATCCATCTTCGCATATAACACACTAAACATATTTTATAGGGATACACAAGTAAGAATGTCTAATATAATACAAATGTTAGTATGTATGTATGTATGTATGTATGGACAGATACTTAAGCCTATACTACACGATATGTAAAAAGTCGTATTCGCATGTGGCTATGACGTAGAGTTTCGACCTTCGGCCAAAAATTGGTAATCGGCCAACATTCGGCATATGGCAAAAATCGGCCGACTAGTCGAAGCCGAATATTTTTCATTCCAAGCTTGAAAAATAAAATTATGTTTGGTCGTTGCTCGCCGACAGTTTCTATTGTGTTTAACGTTTTGAAAGGGTTGCCTTGAAATACAACCCTGTTGCTTTCTATTTTCTTTTACTTGGACGTTCTTGTGAGTGATCATATGAAAAAGCAATCTAGAAATTGCAAAATAGTTTTATTTTTCTTGTTATGTATCCAATAGATATTACAGCTATTTCAGTGATCTCAAAAAAGCAAACTTTTTTCTTAAATCATATGAGACGTAAGTATCATTTTTAAAATTTAAAACATTCGGCTTCGGCTTCGGTTTTGGCCGAAGTTTAGGAGAATTGTCAGAATTTTTTGAAATAAGTAGCAGAGGCTACAAGGCGTAAAATTTGTATAATAGTTTTGTCCTAAAATCGAAAAGTGGCACAAAGGCGATGTGAATGTCTACATGTACACATATTATTAGTGCACGACATTTAGCAAGTGTAGCTCTATGATGACGTCAAAATTAGGCCTGAGCCACGTGCTCATGTGGCTTTTTACATGCCGTGTAATGCAGGCTTTATGCACATGTGTTTACGTATCACACATACATAAGTATTTACGTATGTATGTATGTATGTATGCACATACAGTTAAAATAAGCAGGGAAATTACTACAGCTAGAGGGAATTATGTGGGAGTATTTTGTTGTTGTTGTTGTTGTTGTTTTTATTGTCTTGTATTTTTGTTTACAACTTTTTTTTGTTGTAGTCGATAAAAAATTTGTCTTCTTTTTGTGGCGCATTAACAACAACATTACTTGAGGCTTCGCTCTTTATTTATTTATTTATTTAATTTTTTTGTTTTTTTATATTTTTGTTGTTTTAACCCCTTCTTAATTAAACTTAAATAATGAGAAAAATATCCTTGTTCTCTTAAATTAAATTAATTCAAATTTCTACAAATTGCAAAGAAATTTCACTATGACAATACGAGTAAATATCGCAAATTTATTTCAACAACGTCATAACTCAAAAACTGCCATTTTTTAGTTGATAATGCAGAATTAATTCTCCCATCATTATTGATACATACAAGAGTAAAAAAAATTAGGGAAGTACCGATACGCCATTTTGCCGATCCAAAAAAAAATCGCCGATACCGATTCCGATACGCATATTTAAATTGAATTCAAGTTAAAATTAATCAAACTCAAGTAGAGTAATTATTTTATTATACAAAATTACTAACTTATTCATAAAAAATATTTCTGTTTAACAAGAGTTTAGGAAACAAATTTTCTATGGAAATTTGATTAATAAACCTTTTATAAAATCAAAATATTTTTTATGAATAAGGCCCTTAATATTTAAAATTGATATTTGAATTCATTCTGAAATTAACAAAAAACAAATTATTTTTTTTAAAGACATACATGATTTAGCACTGAGAGAACATTTCACTGCTATGGTGCACAGTAAAACAAAAGAAACATTTTCATTTTTCTGTTTTTACTTTATGTTCTGCTTTTAATATTATATTTCTCTTAGTTGTTATGCAAAAAAAAAAAACGTTGAAAATTTAATTATTTGTTCAAAACAGCTATAAAAAAAATTTAAGAAGTATCGACAGTAAAATATCGCCGATATCGATATATCGGCCAGTGTATGAGAATACCGATTCGATCGGTATCGGTTACATCCCTAGTAAAAATTGTATACAAATATCTAGTATACTCAAAATAAAATGTTCTTTTTCCATTAAGTTGTGTGTACGTTGAAAACTTTATACATATGTATGTATGTTTTATGTAAAACTAAATTTTTTGAGTTGTAACATTGTTGAAGAAAATGAGCGAATGTATGTATATGAATTTAGAGCCTTGCAGCGATATAAATATATATATATGTATATGTATATATATGTATTTGTGTGTGTGTGTGTTGGTTGGCTTTTAATCTATTAAATAATCTAGTCTATTAAATAATCTATTAAATTAAAGTAAATAAAGTTTTTCTTTTTCATTAAACGAAAACAGCAAGCAGCAATACTAATTAAGTCCAAATGATATCACAAAACTTATTTTATTTAAAAATTCACAAAAGTTTAGTGTTGCGTAGTGCGAAAGTAAATTGAAACTCTCTGCTTGCTACTGCAGCTGCTTTTAATGTTGGCCATGATAGTGATGAGGATGAGGATGTTGTTAATGGTCATTGGTTGATTTTTTGTGATAAGGAACTCAAAGATTTTAGTTATATAATACACTCGCGTAGTCACTTGCACATCAATAAATAATAAATTTTAAATAATTTTGTTTAAATTTTGAAATACTTCATTCACTCGCGAATTAAGTTTTTCTTATATTTTTCTTTAATATCTCTGAAATTCGTTCTCTGTATTAAAAGACATATTTAAATGTTTCCATTTATTAACTATCAAAAGAAAAAAATTCACTCATTCGAAATAAAAAACAAACTTTTTTTATTATTATATTTTCCTGTGGAAAATCCTTACAATTTCTCTTGTTACGTCGTTTAGGTTGGAAATGTTTTCACTTCAATATGCTTTCAAACACTGAAACTGCTCTAGAGTCGGTGGAATTCATTTGTTGTTAGTTTGTTGGTTAAAGAACAGAAAAAAAATTTTACAACAAGAACAACAACATTAACAGCAGCAGCAGCAGCAAAAAAAAACCGAATGAGAGTAAAGTAAGCGAATATCAAGCTGCAAAGTCGTAGTAGTATGTTGTGGAAGTGTACTGTGGCATGCAGCAGGGAGTGGTAAAATGTTAAAGTATATACATATGCATATGTGTATATACATATGTATATGTTTATCAGGGTGTCCCTTTAAAATTAATTAAATTACATACTGATATTTCATACGCATGTCCTGATCAATTGCTTGTTTGCTTGAGAAATCAATGAAAATTTAATTGTTTCTTAAGTGCAGCGTTAATTTTATTACATTGTGTGGCACAGTAAATTTTTTCTCCATCGTTTTAAAAATTAAACAAGTTTTCCAAAAAAAAAAACAACAAAGCTATTAATGTCTTTACAAAATCCATTAACACTTTTATTTAGGAATCCTTGGATTGAGAAAAATTTTGAACTAATTACATATCGTTACCTTAATATAGAAGGGCCCTAACTCATTACTTTTTTGAAATCGAGATTTTTGAATTTTTTAATACATTAGGTGTTCTTCTATCGAAATATACAAAAAACTCGATAGCAAAAAAAATAATGAGTTAGAGCCTTTCTATATTAAGGTAACGATATAAATTATCAGATAACATCGAAGTTTTTAAGTTCGTTTGAAAGACCTATCGATGGCATTATGTATGATTATATACTAGTGCCGTGTTAATGTCTTCTAGTGCTTTGCTCAGTGGCGCGCACATGAAATGTCTTCTTTTCCATGACTGTGGCATATAAATCAGGCTGAATTTTTTTATGTTGGCTTTGAGGAGCGCTATTGTTTGCGTTTTATTCCCAAGGACCTGCTACTTAATACAACTCTACAAGAAAAAGTCTGACGTCTCCAGCTCACACAGTTTCAATTCAAACCAAACAGTAACATTTTCGGAATGCATCGGACACACTTGAACCTTATATGGATTGGTATCGTCCAAAATCGATGATTTGATTTGTTGACCTACACTGAAAGAATTTTCGGCCTAAATTCTATGAATTTCGACATTAATCTAATGAAAAATTCATTAAAATTCAACCAACGTCACGCTTCGTTGGATTAATGAGTTCGTCAAAATTATTTTATTGAAAACTTCATCAAATATATTTAACAGTGTAATTAATGCAGTGGTATAACTTCATCGAAACAATAAAATAATTTCATGAAAAGAATGAAATAACTTAAATATAAAGGGGTTTCTTAATAATTAGAAAATATTGTTGTCATAAATCCAATAAAATATTCTTACGAAACCAGAATACCAACGAAGCAATTCCAATGAAATTCTTTCACAATATTCATGAAATTTTCATTGGACTTTTGAAATTATCATTAGATTTGTGAAAAAATTTTAATGAAATTGTTTTATTGGACTTATGGACAAAATTCTTTCCATTCTTCCCAAAATTGGCCTCATTCCTGAAGATGATTTTTTGGAGAAAAGTATGGCCAGCTTCCAACTCGTCCAGGGCCCATTCAGCGCACATATGTTCTTGGATATAGTCGTTTACTTTGAGCTCGCGGGGTCAGTTGTATTTTGTACGGGCTTAGACCTAAATCGCGACGAAAAATTCTTTAATTTGTGAGCAACGTGAAATCGACTGGCTAGAATTCTCCTGCACACTATCACTGATAGTGGCAATGAAGTACGAATGTTAAATAATTGTTTACTCAACCTGGGGCTCTATTGTATGATTTGAAACAAAAGAAAATGCCTTAGAATTTGTAGTTTCGGAAGAACTTTCTTTCATTTCCAACTACAGAGTAGTCGCTTATGGACCTGAAATTTCAACATAAACGTTTCCCCAGCAGAACGCAAAATTTGATAAAAATAATTTTATCATTTACACGTGCTGCTTAACGCTGCATCGGTCTATGGTTATTTGACAAACACACAACACACTGAACAAATGGCAATCGATTTGCAGATGTAGCTTCAACAAGTCCCTATTAGAATACCCTTTACAGTAAACGCAAGATATCTATAGAAATCACTGTTTTTTATGCTGAATTTCGTTGTCTCTTAGTCAAATGAAAAATTAGAGCACTCTGTTTCTATTTTGAAGTTCTTTAAAGAAGTCGAAATGCCGAATAATATACAACCACCTGTAGCTTTGATAGAGTTTCCGATTCAATATAGAAAATAATAGTGGGTTATCCCAGTTGATTTCTTGTTGAGGTGATGACCAACTCACCTTGGCTCCGCCATTCGAGCATAAAACTATGAATGAACCAATGCATATGTCCTATATTGATGGCACCAATAAAATACGTTCAACCTTTTTCTCATCCTCCTGCTTGACAAGAATAAAGCAAGGGCTAGTGCAGATCATTATAACATATCAAACATCTTTGAAAGCAGTCTGATGTGTCTTTAATTGCAAACTTTCTTTCTTCGATAATGATGTCAATGCCGTATTCTTAAAGGTTGAAAGTTTTATTTGGAATGAAAATTTTCACACCACTTAAACAAATATATATATATATATATGTATTTAAATCCAAAAGAAGAATTGGCAGTTCAGGATATAGCAAAATACACCAAATGTAGGAAATGGATCGCTATGTAAAATTCAAGTGCCATAGTACTGAGTATCTCAAAAGAAAGTTTATACTTTCCCAATAGATTTAAAAGTTAGTAAGCCCTTAAAAAAACTAAAATTATTACTTATTTAAAAACAGAGTTCGGAAATTCATTATATTTATAGTATTGAAGTTACCCTTCCCTCTTGAACGCATTTTTCCCAACGTAAAAAAGAGCCAAAAATATTCCTGAACAGCAGTAGCTCGTTTCTGTATTTCTCGTATCGTAAAATTTCTCACATGAAGCATGAAACAAAAAATTCCATCGTTTCTCGATTTGTGAGAAAAAAGTGTTTCTGTATTTGAATGCGAAAACAGACAACACTGAATCTGTTTCCACTGGAATATTTCCAGTAATCGAGTGTCAAATGAAAACAAAATGTCAAAAAAATATTATTTCAATAACAAAAAGAAGTAATTTACAAGAAAAAGAAAATAAAATTATGAAGAAGAATTTAAAATGAATGAAAAATGCTTTAAGGAAGTTTTTTCTATCAACTGCCTCTACATAAACAATTACACAAAAGAATTTTAATAAATAAATATAAAAATAGAATATTGTTAATAATATTTTAATTCAACAATTTTTTGTTTTTTTTTTAATTAAATTATTTTTCATAATTTTGCATACAAATTAAAAAATTCATATGTTTTTGTACAAAATTTGGTTGTTCTCACACCAATTTAAAATGCGAGTTGTTTTTACAGTTTTTGCGAGAAACTTTTCACAAAATATTGTTACAGAAACACTTTTTCTCACATACTTCCAATAATTGCTGGAAATTTATTTATTTGACAGATAGTTCTCCCAAAGTAAAGGTACAGAAACACTTGTGTGAGAAAAGCCATTTTGTGTTTCAATTTACACTGTTTTTGTTACGATTCCCTCGTTTCAGCGGCGGCACATAAGCCAGATTGAGCCGGCTGACGTGGACAGCAGTTGATTTTGATTTTGTTAAGTTTTTTAAACATATATGTTGGTATATCTATCAAAAAAGATGTGTCACTACAAAAAACATTCGCATGCATCGCCGGCGGTTCCAACCGCTTCCAAGCTACGTTGAAAGTTGGCGGCGGTTCTTGAGCCAACTGTGGCCTACTCTCTGCTTGCTCCCTTTTCGGTCTAAACTTACCTAAAAACGATTGCAAGTTCAAGTTAAACGTCAGAAAGAGATCAGAACTGTGTGCTTAATAAACTACCTCCATTTGTTGAAGTCGGTTGCAGAGGATAAATAATACTTCAAACCACTTCCTTTTCATTAAGAAAAAAGAATTAAGTACTCTCTGCAAAAATATATAAAAAAGTTTTGCATGACCATGTGCTTGTTTTAAAAATATAAAAAGGAAATTATGAAACTGTTTTTCACTTCAGGCAAACCGTTTTAAGGGATACCCTAACTATTATGTATGTACATGCGTTTACTTTCTACAGTATACAACCCTTAAAATGTGAAAGTTTAATATTATTTAAATATTATCTATTTTAATATCGATAATTTTATTGTAATCTTCATGTGGCGCTATGAATATTAAATAAAATATAATACAAAATAGAACTAATTATTTCGAAAATCTTTCACAGCTCATTGCGCTGATTTACACGGGATTAATTGTGCTGGCATAACATGCCAGTTTGTTGGTGAGAGAGGCAAAGAGAGGGGTTTTGTGTTTGGCATAATTTTTCAACCAGCTACAACCCCGCATTAGCAGTACAAAACCAATACACACACAACTTAAAAAACTCCAAATGGTAAATGAATACGAAAAACACTAACACACACAAAGCTGTGTATACGTATACATTTTTATGACGGATGAATTAGTCTCGTGTGTTCTTAAAAAAACAAAAATTGTGCCGCATAAAAATTAGTCTCGTGTAAACTACCTCATTGAATCTAGATAATGGGCAGGAACACAAAAATACACAATATATGTATATGTACACATATCGTTATCCGAAAAAATTACTTACTAGCAAAGTTTTCAAACCGGATTTTGAATTAATCTATTGCAAAACCATGGTTTTCAATTCAGGAACATACAAAATACGAGTACAATTGCTGAATTCATAAAACCTCCTGTATCTTTGTACGATCGTATTAAATATAAAAGTGTAAAATTTGTTGCTGGTAATTTTCATATAAAAATTAAATACATAAAATGATTTTACACTTTTATTTTATATATATGTTTTAATGTATTAGCATGCCTGCTATCAACATACTATGAAAGAAATTTAAAAAATACTTTTTGCATTAAAAAATGGATTAATTTACTTTTCTATTTTTTATTTTACGTCCAGGAGCCGGATTCAGCAACGATGAATTGTGAAGTGTTCGACTCCGAAAAACATAATTAAAATACTTTTTTTCTTCTTATTATTAGGTATTTGACGTTTAAAATACATTAAGGCGGCTATTAGACGCTCATACTCGGTATATGAGCATGACAGACTTTCGTACATTCCAACAAACACCTCTTAAAATGCGCGATCTAACTAAGTCATCTTTATGCTTTGCGTACTCTACGTTTCCACATGGCATGACATTTCGTTGTTACTTGAAGTTATAAGTGATTTGTTAAAACAAATGCACTATCAATAATGTTATCACATGAAAAAAGCATTAATTTGAGCAGTCTACACTTAACATTAACTTAAAGTTTATGTTCAAGTGAGCCATCTTATGTTAGGAGACCGCAAGTTACGAAAACATAAATGAAATTTAAACTGAATTTGACAGAACATATATTAAAGGAGTATGATGACAAACACAAAAATTCAAAATTCCTTAAAGCTGAAAAACACGAATTTTGCATTATCACACCATTCTCAAATACCAAGTATGACAGCTTGCCGCTTAAGACGTCTTTTGCTGTTTACATGGTTTCCATCATTATATATTTCTACAAAAACGACAAAATACAATGAAATACAGGAGTTTTTACCTGTATAAATGGAAAAGAATATATGAAATTTATAAAATTAAAAATGCTAAATAATGCTAAAAAAATAATACAAAAATGCTGAAAAAAATGCTAAATGCAAAATAAAAAATTCACTGCTAAATCAAAATACATAATGCTAAATTTAGCAGTGAAAATGCTAAAAGGGTCACACTGAACCCTGGAGTTAATGTCGACGTCGTCGACGGCGTCAAATGTCAAAAAAAAAGTTCAATCGTATGAAATTGTATGAGAGCAAGGCCTATTTATCAGGTCAACGCAACTCTACAAAAACACAGCAATACAAAAAACAAATTTATGTTTAAGTTGTCAGAAACACACACAAACATGAACTAAAGTATATGGTGCAAATAACTTTTGACAGCTCAAACAAGAAAACAAACCATAAAAACAAAAATCATCGTGAGAGTTGCGTTGACCTGTAGGTCAATAGGCCTTGTATGAGAGCAGTTAATCTCAACGCGTTGCAACGCCGTAAAAGTTCAATATGTTTCAACTTTTTCGGCGTCGACATTAACTCCACTATAAAGCTGTGTTTTTAAATATTCTAGGTGCAGTGCAAAAAGTTATCCATAGCCACAAAATTTACTCCATGTGAAGCCAAGAGGTTCATACTACATTCAAAAAAGTGTTGCAGTGAATTATTTTTATGTGTTATTATTATGAATTATTTATAGGGAAATAATAGGGCATAAGCTGAAGTAATTGTAAATGGTTTTTCAACAAAGTGGTCAATGCCCATATTGATGTATGGTACGACAGTATAGTGGATTGCATTACGAAAAAAATGCTTATGAAAGGAGCAATAGAAAGAATCCTTCGTACTTCTACTGATAATTGGAGCCTCAAACACTACACCTTGTAAGGCACTTTGAAAAGTGCACTGAATTCAGCGATACGATTATAGGCAACCAATGCACGGAAAAATGCAGACACTGTCCATGCAAAAATTTTAGAACAAATAGGATATTTTTCAGTGTATAATAGACTAATGCTTATCCAAACCGTTGCCCGACAGAAGATTTGAGGTCAACACATTTTTAATGATGGTAGAAAATCTTACCAATGTGCTAGATATTTTCACAGACGGATCGAAATCGGAAAAGGCCATGGATGGCGGTGTTACTCCTTCGGATAAAAGATTAAACTCAAGGTAAACAATCAGTGTAGTGTAATGTAGGTTGAAATATCAGATATAAAATGGGCCGCCAACTGGTTAAGATATTCTAGAATATACAATGAAGACATCAAAGCCACTAACAAATCTCTATTCTGTGAGCCTCAAAGGCACACACATTCTAGATATATCTAGAAAAGATGTGATATCATTTAAGCGGGTGGACGAATTGGCGAATTTTCTTCAAAAATTTCGAAGAACACTCTCGATCAAGTCACCTTTCAAACAAACAAAAAAATAAATTAAAATCGGTCCAGCCGTTTGATCTGTATGTGTACCTCACACAGTTACACAAACACACACTACAAACTTATAACATGCCTTTTTTGGTCTGTAGGTTAAAAATAGATCATTCGCTCTTTACAATTGCACAGACTTGATGGCAAAACGAGGCTACCTGCTCTATCTCAAAACTAACTTGACCACGTTACAATCCCATATGGCCCGCCATCATGAAAAGAAACTCGATGCATCAACTCCTTATATTATTGGCAGTACTAACAAGACATTGCCACATAGGTATACATTTTAGAAAATGAAATCTTCCATGTAATGGCTTCTGTAAAAGTTTTCGTAAACTAAAAGTATAGGAAAAGTGTCACTATCATCAGCTTCCCATTTTGTCAGGACCTTACAAAGATATCGAAGTGCGACCTTAGAATAATACATACGTACAAAACTCAGCTTGGTTTCATACCTATCATATGGAATGATGAACAAAACTAAGTCCTTCCTTTTCACCTACCCTGGCAGCACAACAATAAATAAGTGAGTTGGATTATCATAAAACTGGTAGCCTGTAAAACCTAACTTTAACTCATATATACTAATATTCAAAAGAGGCAAGGGTTTGTACGTTTATACGAGGTAATCTCAGGTACCTCAGGTCTAATTTTTAATTTTGTTTTTCAGCAAAATGTAGAATGGAGCTTCAAAAACGGACACGATGTATTTATGTCACCGTAAAACTCCATAACATGAAATTTTGTGGGCAGTAAACCTCCCATACGTAGAAAATATTTACTACGCTTTTAGCAAAGCTCTAGAATTCTGCACGCAAAAGGAAAACACAGCCCTGTGAATATGTGTATGCTGTTTGCACCTGTGTTGCCTGTCTCAATGCAAAAGTAGATTTGTTAGTTATGATTTAGCGGGTAAACAGCTGAACCAGTTTGGATGAAACTTAAAACATAGAAGATAGATTTCTGTCTAATAGAACACATAGGTTATAATTTTTTTAAAGAACAGCCAACGGACATATTTATAAAAAAAAACAAGACTAAGAAGAAAGACGGAAACAATTTCTGCTTCTCCGAAACTATCAAACAGATTTTTATAAGATTCAAAACATAGATGCATCTGCGTCTACAAGCGTACAGGCTTCATTTTTCTTATATGATCAAGAGGGATGCGGGGGGTTCTCTCTGTAGCAGATTTTTATGAAATTCATACCATTGATACATCTGAGTTTGGATGGATATATAAACAATATTAGCTGGCGCCTGAAACTATACTACAATTTCTTATGTTTGTAGAAACACGCCTTGTGTTTGTTGTAAATTTCACACGAAACAAGTGGCACTCTACTTATTTCGCATGAGAACTTAAAATGTTGAAGATACATTTCAAATGTTTTTTCATCATTTTTTCATGAACAATTCGTGCCAATTTTTTTTGTATGTACTTTGGCAGCATTCCGCGTGAAATGTTGAATAGAGTACCAGGCTTTAACTCTACTCAGATATGATTTTTATTCGAACAAGAATAGGGTTGCTATATTTTCAAGTTGAACATATAATTTTGTATTAAAAAATATCACAAAAACCATTTTTGGACATGTTGGCAACATAACGTTTTGACACAGGGTTGATATATGCGCAAAGCAACAATCGAGGCGTGTTCTATGGGCTCTATTTCTTACGTAGTAGTCTTTGTATCAGATAATGACAAAAATATCGTTTTAAGTACTTTTTGAGTATTGGCAGTCAAACAACTACGAATGCGTGCTGTTAAAAATAAAAAACACGCAAAATAAAAGCACACGTATTAATTTTAAACTAAATACGTATAACTATAAACATCCAACAACTATATTTATACACATTTTTTAAATTACTCAGCACAAACGACAACAACTACAATTTATAGACTGTGTGAATATAAAAATATTCTGAATACAAAAAATAGTCTGAATATTAAACCGAGTACACATGCGTAATACAGAGCTATTTTATTTACACATACATCAAGCATGTTTTCAAACAGCCACACATTTTCCATTCCATTTAATGTGCACAAATGATTGTATTCAATGGCGAAAGATGAATAAATATTCCGAGTATGACTGTATTTTTTTTATATACTGAATAAAAATTAAGGGCAACTGTTGAGTTATAGTGTTTTCACACTAACATGGCTTAAAAGCAAATATGTAAGCGTACGTATTGTTTGTGGTACAATTATGAGTATGAGCAGTTACTAAGTTAAGTAAATGGAATACGTGATTTTTTTTTTTTTTTTTTTTTTGACTCATCGCATGACAATTTTCTCAAAGCTATTTTGTAATAAAAACTCAAATTTACCATCTGTAATCTACAACATTATTGGCTTCCTCAAAATAAGAACTTTATTTAAAATAAAACACGACAAAGAAATAATAAATTAACTACAAATAATTGAGAACTACTAAATATGCATGCATATGTTCACAACAACCTAGAAATCCCAAAAAAAAAATACAATATGTTTAATTTTTAATCCATTATCATTGAATCATTTAATATTTTAATTAACTATACATTCAAAATGAATTCAAATGTTTCCTATAAAAAATATAATTTGCTAAAATTATAAAATGATTGAAACAAACCTAATTAATGCCCTAATTCTGTTCGACGATTGTATCGTCTTGTCTATGGACGAAAAAAAGCCGCAGTTTTGATTCTTTAAAACAATTATTATTTATTGTCTATGCTAGAAGGTTCATGTATTTGCTTTATGAATTTATTCCAAACGTTATTTTCAAACTATTGAAATATACTTTAATTTAATTTTTGGCAATAATATTTTTATTTTTCATTATCAAAGGCAAGAACCATTCTTGAAGAAAATAATTTAGAGAATTCAAAAACAAGAACTCAAAAGTATTTTCAAACAGAAACGTCCTAAATCTTCTTACTGAATTAGGGCATAAATCTAGACACGAGTTTAACTAAAATATAAATTTTTTCATCGATTTTATGATATCATACAGAAATTCCTTTCCCAGTGAGCATTCACACATGAGCATAATTGTGCTGTCAACAAGTCAGCTTGAGGGTGATAGAGTCGAAGGGAATGGTTTTTTATTGGCATACGGCCATATGCATAATGCAAGACTAGCATTAAGTTAGCATAAGTGACGAAAGTAAACTTGGTGTTAACGCGTTCCTCCATACAATTTGACATTAGAAATTCGGCACATAATCTAGTTTGAACCCACTATTAAATCCTAGCCTGATTTTTAATGCAAAATTGTATGGCAAAACTCGTTAAGACCATGTTCAAT
The DNA here is from genome assembly GCA_944452675.1 of Tachina lurida. Lineage (NCBI taxonomy): Eukaryota > Metazoa > Arthropoda > Insecta > Diptera > Tachinidae > Tachina > Tachina lurida. The sequence goes on along the minus strand of OX101755.1, from coordinate 30,176,997 downwards.
TTTGCCACTTATGCTAACTTTATGCCAGCTTTCCATTATGGATAATGCCGATAAAGTTTCAACCAACTACAACCCCGCATTATATTATATATTATGTCCTATGGTTCCTGGAACAAAGGGACACTACTAGTAGAACAAAGTGCCACTACAACCCCGCATTAGCGGTATAAAACCAATACATACACATCTTAGAAAACAAGCAACCCATCCCAGCTAGCGTTTTGTATCATAATCGGATCTTTTCCGAATCAGCTTGATGGGAAAAATAGCCGCATATGAGCTCATTTTTCGATCATAAATTATACTCCCGTTGTGAGAAAATGGTACCCTACAGATGAATCATACCAAAGAATCATTTAAGATACAATTTGCTGATTCAGTTTTGAGCAATTTTCTGGTAGTATTAAATCACTAAATCACCTTTTTGCGGTTTCTTTGCATTTTGTTCCTCTATTTTCAAGAAATCATTTTTTGATCGTAGAGGATGAATCACAAGTGAATCCTTTTTCAATCACTTAAGTGATAAATCAGTTTTTAATCATCAAAAGTGACCTGAGCAGAATCAAAAAGAGATTTATGCAAAACATTATCAGCCAAATGCTAGCTGGGGTCCCAGCTAGCGTTTTGTATCATAATCGGATCGTTTCCGAATCAGCTTGATGGGAAAAATAGCCGCATATGAGCTCATTTTTCGATCATAAATGATACTCCCGTTGTGAGAAAATGGTACCCTATTGATGAATCATACCAAAGAATCATTTAAGATACAATTTGCTGATTCAGTTTTGAGCAATTTTCTGGTAGTATTAAATCACTAAATCACCTTTTTGCGGTTTCTTTGCATTTTGTTCCTCTATTTTCAAGAAATCATTTTTTGATCGTAGAGGATGAATCACAAGTGAATCCTTTTTCAATCACTTAAGTGATAAATCAGTTTGTAATCCTCAAAAGTGACCTGAGCAGAATCAAAAAGAGATTTATGCAAAACATTATCAGCCAAATGCTAGCTGGGGTCAAGCGCATACAAAAAACACTAATACACACAAAGCTTTGTGCACGCATACATTTCATTCCAGATGAATAATCATTCCGTGTGTTATGAAAAGAACAAAAATTGTGGGCTTAAAAATTAAACCAGTGTGTCGGTTATATTAAAATCTCAGCAGAAAAAAGAAGGAATTCCGATGCCTTCTTGGAGGCCTCTATACATCTTCTTTTGGTTGCACAAGGGCTGCTCGCTCTACTCTCATGTTCTGTTTACATGCGTTGTCATTACGGTGTAAGCCTTCCGCTCTCGCTTCTTTTGCCAGAGATTCTGGAGGACCTTCAAATTAATGAATTTTGCTTTTGCTCTGTTAAAAAAGCACAACAAAAAATGTTATTCCTTCTTTTCTTCCTTCTCATAGACGGGAACGTGGAAAGTGTACCTTATCTGTAATGCGAAAGAGTCGAGCCCTTCTATAAGGCATTAGAGAAGAATAGTAATTGAACTGAACTAAGATGGTCTTCTATGGCGCCCTATTCTCCAGTGGAAGTTAGAGGAATATACATATATGTATATAAGAAGGTCTTCTGAGTTTTCCCACTGGGCTGTTGTGGCACTGTTCGTAAAGCACATTTGTATGTAATATGTATTAAAAATATATGTTGAATTATATATGTATACATACATACATACATATCAACACATGTATATCTATGTATTACTACGTTTATACGCGCATTATTTGCATATAAATTAACCCACTGTTTATACGGTATAGCAAAAGTACACAAACTTGGTTGGACTTCTATAGAAAACTTACTTATTCAATTCATAAGAATATAGAAACAAATACAGTTCGAAAAATAATAATTAAATTAACTAATTAATAGTCATTGGCTTGTGGCAAAAATTAAAAATAAAAATATACTTAATAGTAACAAACCAAAAAAGTTTGTCTTAAGTAGAACAAAAATAAGCAAATTAACAAACATGTGTATAGTTGGTAAGGAACAAAACGACAATGGTAAGACTGTTGTAATATATATAGAAGATGGTAATATATATAGAAGATGGTATATATATATATAGATGGTAACTTGCGTATACATTACGAAACACATTAGCAAATTGAAATGCAATGAATCAAACCAACTCACATATTCCATTTGCAATAAAGTTACGTATATAAGGCAGACATCTATATCAACTGACACCTCACCAGTGTGACCAGATTTTAAAATAACATTAAGCTAAATCACGTTTGAAAAAAAGCTAAAATAAGCTAAAAAGTTAAATTTTAAGCCAGAAAATAAAGCTAAACTTTTTTCTACTTCTTTGATCACTTTTCAATAGTTTCTTATTGCTAAACTAACATTAAATATTTCACAAACATATTTTTTTATTATACATATTGAATATTTGTTTAATGAAATTATTTATTAATTATTATATTTTAGATTTAATGAAGAACAAAACAAAAACTTCCCCAAAATAATTTTAAAAAGTTTTTATAAATGTAAAAACATTTATACTAAAATACGAAAGTTTTTTTTAAGTGAATTAATGCTATTTAAGGTAAAGCATGGATCACACTATCGGCACAATGTACCGAGTTTCGTCAGATCAGTGAAATAAAGTCATAAGTAAAGAGCTAAATTTGCTCTAAATTTATCGACTAATTGAAATACAAGGACACAATTGCGCCACAATGCATTGGTAATAAGCCCATATAGACTTATTCCAGAATTAATTGAGTAATAATGCCATTTTGACTTACTACTTATGACTTTATTGAGATGGCCCGACGAAAATCGGTACATAGTGTTATCCAGACTTTTAAGGCTATTTCAAGTTTTTGTTTTAAGTTAATTGATACCGCTGAATGAACGTTCAACCCAAGTCAAATAATTTTATACCAAAAAAACTCAAAAAGTGTTTTTAATATGATTTTAACTTTTTCCATTGTAATTCTTACCATTCTGCCATTATCTACTATTTTTCAACTTTCCATTTCTGTTATAAAATTGTCGTATAATTTACATTTTGTATTTTTTGTAAACTATTTTACAATGTTAAAAAATTATAATTTTTATAAGGTGTTTATCCCTTTATGGCGCAATGTTGCAGATATGCAACATAATATTCAATCCTCATAAAAAACATCAAGTACAGGCAATTAATTGTTAATTTTATTTTAATGCAATAACTTTCAGACAATATCTAGTTTCAATCTGTAAAATTCGTTCTTAATAAAAAATTGTATCGCTTTCATCCAGGGACCGTAACGGTTATAATTTTTATTTTAAAAATCACTTTTTAATCATTATTTCTTGATTTTTATTTATCCCTCACAAAATAAGAGTTATTTTGTGACTTTTATTTATTCCTCAGAAAATAACAGTTATTCCTTGATTTTTATTTATCCCTCACAAAATAAGAGTTATTTTGTGACTTTTATTTATTCCTCACAAAATAACAGTTACTGTTTGATTTTTATTTTTTTGCTTAACTTTTAAAATGTAGAAAGCGTAATTTTTGCGTTAAAATTAATATTAACCGATTTAAAATTGAATTTATCGCCAGAGTCTTTAAAAAACACTCTTATATGTTAAATTAAATTTACTTTTTTATTATTTATTAATTTTAAAAGTTAAATTTTTTTTGAGCAAAAAAATAAAAATCAAAAATTAACTGTTATTTTGTGAGGAATAAATAAAAGTCACAAAATAACTCTTATTTTGTGAGGGATAAATAAAAATCAAGAAATAACTGTTATTTTCTGAGGAATAAATAAAAGTCACAAAATAAGAGTTATTTTGTGAGGAATAAATAAAAATCAAAAAAATAAAAATAATTGCATCTATCGGTAGTCCATGTAACATGGAGTATCTTGGTATATTCCTTGTGCACGTAGCACTTCTCTATTATTGTGATTTTTTTACTTTAAATTTGGAAAATAATCGTTATTTGCGATCCCTGCTTTCATCACAACAGATTTAAAATACCCTACGATTTTACTGAATCAATGTTACCGTAGTGCAATTTTCTAAAAACTTATTTTGCCAGCGTTTTAATTCAATAAATTTTGTAAATGACCAAGTCAATTTTTATTGTTAGAATATTATCAGTAAATTTATTTCTGAATTGGAAGTTTTATTGCCAAGTCTGACTTTATTTCCTCTTAATTGTTTACCTTTTTTACTCGAATAAATAAAATTTCAATAAAATCCTAGAACAAAATTTTTTACTTGTGCTATGAGCTCCTATAATCTGTAGAAAAAAAGGCTAAAAAAGCTAAATGAGTTTTTAAAAAAAGCTAAAAAATAAGCTAAGAGCTAAATGAAAATTTTAAAGCTAAATCTGAAATAAATAAGCTAAATTTAGCTCAAAATAAGCTAATATGGTCACGCTGCACCTCACACAGTGGACCAAAACACAGAAGAACGCTGATGAGGAAGGTTTAGTGGCCTTCGAAAACGGCTGGCTGTTCCGTTCAACTATGTGTTGTTGTCAGAATATTTACAACTAACTTTGATGTTATTTGTTCATTAATAATTATCACATGTAATTTGGCTTAAAAAGCGTTACGAACCTTAGCCTATTCAATTCATAAGAATATAGAAACAAATACAGTTCGAAAAATAATAATTAAATTAAATAAAACTTACTTATGTTGACAAAAAAAATAGTGTAAATGTACAAAATATCAAATAATTATTTGTTTTAATTGTCATTATTTGCTTCTATCAATGTTTTTTGTGCAATATTTATCTATTTATATATTTTTTTTAGCTATCAAACATTTGTAAGCGTGGCAACCTCAAGAATTTTATTTGCAAATAGCGCGTTAATCAGGAATTGTTTTTGCGAGTTATGCTAGGAACACAATTGGGACGAACGGCGAATTTCGTCCACGCCGACGAATTCGACTATAAGAGTTCGGTGCGTAAATTCGTCGTGTGAAGCACAACAACGACGAATTTACGCAGCGAATTCCTCTCTTATATTTGATAAATTTGGTTGTTTTGTGTACTAAGACAGAGAATGAGAGAGAGAAAATTAATTTTTCGTCGTTCGTCGGCGTACAAATTAGAAATAAACCTAACTCAGAATTCGTCAGCACGACGAATTTCGTTATACGGCGGTGTTGTGTCCATTTTCATATGCACACACGTGTGTTATTTTTTATGACGAAAGTTCGCACCGAAAAATTCGTCGTTCGTCCCAGTTGTGTTCCTAGCATTAGCTATTTGCAAATAAAAAATTAATTCGCCGTTGATGCGGCAAAATTCTCTATTTGCTCCTCAATGTTTTTATTTGCGAATAAGTTGCCCGTATAAACGTAGTATATGTGCAGTTATAAAAAGGAGGCTTGTGTGGGTGGGTATACTAATTTTTTTTATTATTCACTTTCGCAGAAACATTTACATTGTATGTATGTAGATTCTACTTTGTGGATACAGAAATGCTTCTACCAAAGTCTCAAAACGAACAAAATTTACAAGAGTACAAATGCAAGGAAATGAATCATCTGTTTTTGACTGTCATCTACAGCAAGAAATTTAAAATTTAACTTACTTTATTATTTTCCATATTTGCAATTTTAATGAAACACAAATACAAGAAATGGACGGTTTCAACAATCAGCAAAAATATGTATCAAGTTTTAACTAGACGCTTCTTTTGTATATTGAAAATAAACATCTTGCAAAAGTTTATTCCAAATGGTTTAGTATATAAACAGGTTAAATGTTTTTTTTTTACTTAGAAGCTGTATTAAATAAATATAACTGTGTATTTGAACTCTAACCTCTTAAAGTTTAAGTGCTTACATTCTTTTAAATGTCAGGACTGTAACGTTAGTCCATATACACACTAAAACGTCATCAATCATATATTGTCTAAATTGTTTTTGTATATGTATAAGCAAAAACTGGCATGAAGTTATCATAAGTGGCAAAATTGAACATGATCTTACAGAGTTTTGCCATGAAACTTCACATTAAAAATCAAGCTAGGGCTTAGAGGTGGGTTAAAATTAGGTAATTCGACCATTTTTTAACAAACAAAGTTTTTCGAAATTAACATTCTCTGAGGCTAGACCGAACGTCAGCTGAAAAAAAGATATATAGAACTTTTACTTTGCTTAATAGAAACCTAAATAGCTTTATATTAATTTTCTCTAAGGACGAAGCCACACAATCAGCGGCAAAGTAACGAATGGCATGTGGTAAGCTGAGTGACCGGCAAGTGACTTATTACTGAGCGGCATTTCTTCAAGCTTATAAATATTTCTAGGCGGCGCCGCTCAAAATAAGAACAAATTATATTTTTGAGAGGCGAGACTATGACACTCTGTCAAAATTTAAAAAATAAAAACATAGAAATTATGGAGTGCACATTTTATTTAGGTTCTAAAATAATACATGTACACATCATTATTATCATTTATGACTTTCATCATATGACAGTGGAATTTTAACAACTAACCGCTCAGAAATGCCGTTCATTGCGTGGCCTCGGCCTCGGCCTCAGTCATTTCTAGGCATTTTTATTTGCCAACTTATTTGCAGATACAATAAATAAATATGTATAACTATGTACAGTTTGGTGGAAAATTACATTTACACGTGATTGACCGAGTGTAAATGTAATTCGTTCGTGGGTGCTGAGATTCCGCGCAACTGCTTCAACTAAGAATGTCCCACCGTCAGGGCCCAGTCGATCTTCAAGGACTTCCGACAACATTTAACTGGTTGAAAACAGTTTACGTGAAAATCCACGACTTTCAATACTGAAAAGAGCAGCCTCACTGGCACTTCCAAGAACGATTATTCATGAAATTTCAAAAAAGGATCTGAAGTTCCATCCTTTTAAGATTCAAATCGTTCAAGAACTGAAAGAAAGTGACTTTGATTTATTGAACGTTTTTGCACTGTTAATCCCATTTTTTGGAGCGACGAGGCTCATTTTCACTTAAACGGCCACGTTAACAAGCAAAACTGCCGTTACTTGTCTCCGAGAAACATGTTTACGGAATTCTTTTTGCCAAACCTGCGAGCTCAACCATCGTACTATTGTCACACACTTGGCTTCAACAGGATGGGGGCGACTGCACACACAGCCAGAGCTTCGATGAATTTGCTTCGGGAAAATTTCCCCCAAAAACTGATCAGTCACTTTGGGGAAATCCCATGGCCACCGAGGTCACCCGATCTAACTCCCATGAATTTTTTTTTGTGGGGCTACCTCAAAGAGAGGGTTTATAATGACAATCCCCAAACTCTTGTGGCCTTAAAGGAAAATATTTGTCGAGAAATCAGTGAAATTGAACCAAGTTTACTGCAGCCTGTGGCGCGGAACACAAAGCTTCGTTTCGAACAGTGTATTCAACTCGACGGAAGACATCTGGATGACATTCTCTTAAAAAAATAAAATCCGCATTTCCATTCTATCGTTCAATGCTCTTAATAAAACTTCGTTTCAATTACTACGTTTTTTATTTAAGCTTGCAAATATAAATCTGCTACCAGACCCTGTATTAAAAAAAAGAAAAACAAAAAATATTACTTGCAGCTCTAAGACCGGCAACCTTGGAGTGCCCGCATACGCTTGCGAGCATAACCATTCCCGGCTAGAACTCATCTTATTTTCGATTACGATACATACGAGCGCTGGTCAATAAGTGCGTGAATTTTTAAAAGAAACACAACTTTTTGTATAAAAATTTATTTTAGTTTTCAAAGCAGTCTCCTTCGAGCTCCAAATATTCTGGAACGCAATTTGGCCAAATCCGGTCGATTTTTCTTCAAATCGTAATAGGTTAGCATAATATTCACTATTTATTTATATTTTGAAATAGTCAATGTGAAGTATAAACCATGCAATGTATTGACTGACAAACCCATCTTGGCCTTCTTTAGTGCCGATTCACCCCGAGAAACCTACTGTTTTGACTGCTGCTTGGTCTCTGCGTCCAGCGTCAGTAGTTTCAATGACTTTGATAGCAAAAAGCATTGCCTGTGGTATAATTCGTGAGTATCACTGGGTGATAAAGTTGAAAGTGAATCAGGGTGTCTACTTTACAATTCGAAACAAAAGAAAATACTCGCGAATTTCTTTGCTAATAACAAGTAACTTGGAAAGCGTTTCCTTTCGTTTTGAATAATAGAGTTGACCCCCGTTACAACTTTTTTTCATTTCTATGGACACTATATGAATAGGCTTTCTACAGGGTACTAACACTTTGCTTACTTTACACGCATATACATATCGTCGGCTTAGAGTGTAAACCTGCTAACTAACTTCCAGCAAATTTTTATAGGAGCCACAAAATACTGTTAACGGTTTCCATACAAAGCTCAAGAAATTAGTCTAATACAGGAGAAAAATGTATAAGCGTATGTGTATTCATTTGTATAAAAAGCCGATTGATGTTCGGCACTCTGGCGCTTCCCTGGGCAGACTGGGCCTAATACATTAAGTTTCTTCGACATTAGAGCTTCATATTGAAATAAATATTTTAGCAAGTTGATGAGGCGTCTCTTTCTCTTTCGAAATGCATTTAAATGTCATATATTATAACAAGTGGATTTAGCAGGTTTACACTCTTAGCCGACTGACTAGTTATATGTGTGTGTGTGTGTATTCATATGTTTATGGATGTTTTTCCTCAACTACATCTCCTTACCCAGCCAACCTGAGTTTCGAATATAGACGAATGTTCGCTATAGCCACCAATTCTCGAAACATTCTCTTAAAAAAAAAGTTTAGCAACAAGAAACAATTTGTTTCTCTCAATTTTTTATTTTTTTCCATGTACAACAAAAGAGGAATAACGTTTTTTGCTATTTAGAAGCAATGAAATCGATTGCTAATGATATTGCTAAAGGTTCGCTATTGATTCGAGAGCGAAACGTCGAAATCGAAAGATTTGCTGCCACAAACGCAGCGACGAGTGAGTTCTAGCAGCACTTTCTCTTTCCGTTTACAATAGTCGTTCTCGAGTGTTTTGTCCGAGAAATGTTTACGCAACATTCGAATGCGATATATTTACGAATGTTTTGGTTAGCTGGGTATGTACATACAAATGTATGCATAAGTATGTAGATACATACGTGGTCATAAATTTTAATAACAAGCTTAGAAGTGTAAGAGCATTTCATTAAAAAGCAACAACAACGGCAACATTAACAAACATGACGCTTCCAGTATGTATAGTTACAGCCAAACTTATTTATATACTCAGACTCACAAGTATCCCTGCAGGAAATGCGAATAGTGAAATTGTAGTGATTTACTAGTGACATTGTCAGTAGTACTACTGACCAGGTGTACCCCAGCCAATGTAATCATCTATTGACATTTAACATTAGCTTGTCATTGAAAATCCACCACTAGACTGTAGCAATACTGACTAAGTAGTTCTTTTGGGACCACATGGAGACATTGGCACCAACGATTCACTAGTAAATTTTAGGGGCTCTAGTCTACAATATCGATATTTCCTCGCTTGATGTCAATAGTAAAATTGTAGTGATTGTAGTGAATGTCACTACATTGTCAATAGTATAACTGAATAGGTGTACCGCAGCCAATGTAATCGCCTATTGACATATAACATAGGGTTGTCATTGAAAACCTACCAGTAGACTTTAGCACTATTATTTTACGATCTTATGGAGACATTTGAACTAAAAATTCACTAGTACATTTTATAAGGGTTGGGACAACTAACTTAAATACATATATATGTACGTAAGCTTTTAACATTATTGCATAGCATAATAAAAGAGAATAACAAACTATTGACGCGTTCATTGACAATGTCACCAGAAATACACTAGAACTGTTGTCTCTAACTTATCTCTACTCGTGCATAAAAGGAAAGTTGTCGACATTTCAACTAGTGCAAGTGTCGCTAGAGAAAAGAGTGTTGACATAGAGACATATGGTTCTAGGCTGACTAGAGGGATGTGACGTTTCAGAAAGAGTATATTTAAATTCACCTACTAACCCAGACCCGATACACCTTGAATACGTAATTGAAGTAAAATATGTATCATTCACAATCACGGCTGCCATATTTGACGATTTATCGTTGTTTTGACGATTTTTGCTACCGAAAATATCAAAATAGAGATTTGACAATTACCCCTTTTAGACACGGAAAGTTTACTTTGCAAAGTCTTAATTCAGCTGAGTGAAAGACAGAAAGAGATATTATTGCTCCCTGTGTCTTTTATACAGCAGAATTAAGACTTTGCAAAGTAAACTTTCCGTGTCTAAAAGAGGTAAATTTTTAGCTTTAACTTGACGATTTTTTTATTGTCTAAATATGGCAGCTTCTTGCGAAAAATTTACTATTAGAATATATACATATGAGCAATTCCGCAGAATGTCACGTACGATATCACGTACGTTGACCAAACAATTAGGCTTGTACATATATCAGATCAATGCGGTTAGACTTTTGCTTTTATTTTACCATAGGTAGAGCTACTTACGCTCCACAAAAGTACATAAAGAAATAAAGAAAAATTTAAATTTTCTCTGAAATACAAGCTTAACTGACTGGTCAACGTACATGACATCGTACGTGACATTCTGTGGAATTACCCGTATGCATACCTACTAAAATTTATTGTTTAAATTTACCCTTTAAAATTTTAAATTTTTTTAACAAGTATGCAAGCGTATACATTAGACCGTCTCACTTTTAAGTTTTTTTCGAAATTCCTTGATGAACATCAATTTTCTTAATTTACTCTAAAAACCAAGAATTTTGGTATATAATACTCAAATATTGATGAAGCGGAAGTGCTCTCTCAAATCGCTTTTTTGTTTTTTTGAGAAAAATGCCTTTTTCCAAAAAATTAAAAAATCTTGGTTTAGTAATTTGCCTCTAACTCATGCATTTCTTAGCGGATTTGAACCAAATTATAAGTATTGGAAATCTTATTAAATTTCCTAAATCTTTTTAAGTAACGTTTTTTATTTTGTTCGTTGATTTTTTATTCATAGCATTACCAATTTAGATTTTTAAATACGAACTTAAAATTTTTTTTAATTTTTGCTTACCTTTTCTAATATAAAAATTTAACGAGACAAAATTTTTATATTCTATAAATGCAGTATAATAGGAAGTTTAAAGATTAAGATTTCGATCTTAAGTTCAGTAATTTCAATTCTTATTGAATGAAATATTTTTATTAATTAATGTGAGTTTCTAAAGAAGAGAAGAAAAATTCAACTTAGACTTTATTAGCTGGGGGAAATACCGATATTTTTCTGTGCAGCCACGCGATTACATTGGCTGGGGTACACCTAGTCAGTAGTAATATTGACAATGTCACTAGTAAATCACTACAATTTTACTATTGACATCGAGCGAGCGAATATCGATATTGTAGACTAGAGCCCTTAAAATTTACTAGTGAATCTTTGGTGCGAATGTCTCCATGTGGTCCCAAAAGAACTACTTAGTCAGTACAGTACTTACAGTCTAGTGGTGGACTTTCAATGTCAAGCTAATGTTAAGTGTCAATAGATGATTACATTGGCTGGGATACACCTGGTCAGTAGTACTACGGACAATGTCACTAGTAAATCACTACAATTTCACTATTCGCATTTCCTGGAGAGTTTACTAGCCCATGTGTACCTATACAATGCCGGTTTAAAAGCCAGAAAGTTAGCTAGTGTAATCCTGAAGACCGCTTTAATACATACATATGTATGTATGTAAGTAAAAGCATTTCTACTATTAATCCTTTAGATAACTGCTACATTTGCATGCTTCATTAGATTAAAAAAGCGCTTATGCCAGCAAAACTATAGTACTCCAAACCGAGAATTCACCATACAAAAATCAGCAGGTTTGTTAGCGCTACTTTTAGTCTATAATATAATAGTAGAAACCTGCTTTACTGAAGCAAATTTAAATTTTTTACTGGGTTTCGAATACCTTAGATGACTAAAAACTAATGAAATAGTTCTGTGCTTAAAAAAAGTCTTGAAAATTATTCCCAAAAATTTTTAGAAAGTGATTTGTTAAAAAACAAAACAAAACAACACTTAAAGAATGTGCGCAATCATAAATTGATCATGCAATTATGTTCGAAATATGACTGCATTTGATCAGGAATGCGAGTCATAAGACTCTTTTAAAAGAGTCGCAATGAACAGTATTTTTCGACTCGACAACGGGAGCATTAATAAGTACTTTAATCGCGCGGTAGAGTCGAGGAAGACTCGAATATGATCATTAATTTCATAAAATGTTTGCTGGGTAGATACATGCATACATCTGTACATATGCAATCACATGGAAAACATGCTCAATCGTGTTATCTGTACTTTTTGGCAATCTATTTATAAATATTGAAGAAGAAAAAACATATATAGATGCACTTAAGCTACGGTCACACTTGACAAACATTTGCCCAAAAAAGCGTAACCAGTGAATACTATGTAATGCACAATTTTTGGCTTCAGACAGGTGATTTTTAAGTTAATTAGTTTCGTATTTAACAAATAGGCAAAGTTATACAATATTATTGGAAACTATTGAACTTAATAAACACGTGTCTGAATCAAAAGTTTTCTCATTAGTATATAGTGGTTACGCTTTTTTGGGCAAATGTTTGTCAAGTGTGACCGTACTTTTATATGTATGTATGCAGTGGGAAGTTTTCGTTTTAGTCTGTAAAAAGTATTGTTCAGTGTCAAGGATTTAAAGGATTTTGTCTATTTTTCATAGACATACATATTACACAGCAGTCATAGAAAATTCAGTCCTACTGAGCAAATTTTCATCAAGTTTTCGCGCAAAAAAATACTGCAGTATCCCCACGATACTTTTACTACTCTTTTTTTATATGTTACAAATACAGTAACCCAGCGGGAAAAAGAAGGAGTAAGGATGCTTTCATATCTTTTTTACACACGTTGTCATTGCGGGGTAAGCCTTCTGCTCGCGTTTCTTTCGCCAGCGATTCTTAAAAGCTTTCAAATTAATGGATTTTTATTTTGCTTTGGTAAAAAAGCAAAACAAAAAATGTTACTACTTCTCTTTCCCCTTCTCATGGAAGAGTGTGTGGAATGTGTATCTTATCTTTTATGGGAAATGCATTATTTACCAGTTAGCAGTGCTATTACTTGTCGGATATCGCCAAATATCGCCAATATATTAAAAACATTAAATTTTAACTACAAAAAATATTTTTATTTTTTATTTACATTAAGAGTTTTCATTAGAACTTTCAAAAGTCTCGCAAACTGTACAATTGTGCATTTTTACACTCTCGTAAATAAAATGTCAAAAATTTTATAGAAATTTATTTAGACAAACCTGTTAAGTTTGCCCAATAATTTTGACTCGTGAGCTTAAGCTGTGCAATTGTGCATTTTGTAGACAACAACTTCTTGCATTTTTGGATTTCTTTAGGCATTTTGTCTAATACACACACTTTTTTTATAGAAATATATAAATATGTTCTTAAATTAAAAATTGCTTGTTTTATTTTTATTAAATGAACTTTTTGACGTTTGTTTCAAATTTACATAAACCTTTTGCGCAAATGCTCAAAAGGGGCTTCATGAAACAAGTCTCGCAAGTTTGCCCAATTACACAAATGGCAATTTTAAGAGTTCTCATGAAAACCCTTATTACAAATTTTAAATTCAGTAGACAACGTCTATCATAAAAGATAAAACCCATATTGTTTAAGAAAAATTAAGAGAAGTGCTTACCAAAAAATACTTAAAAATAACTGATTCCAAAAGATCAATATAAATAGGATAAATTGAAATTATCGGTGCTTAATTATTATTAATATTATTAAAAAAATTATTATTTAAATCTTGTGACAAAACTGCATTAACGTTTACTTAAATATGTATTTAAGTACACATATCATATCCTTGAAGTGGTATCGCCGTAATCATACACTTTAGGCGAGAAATCGTGCAGGCCTTTTGATGCTTCATTATCAAAATGCTGGTTCTAATTTTTATAAAAAAAAAGTTTTCCCCACTGTGTTTCATAAACACCAAATGAGATCTTGTGGTCCATAATTTTTTTAACACTTCTTCAATTTCAGAAAATTTTGTTTGAGATAAAGAGCTACAACATTCATGTTGTAGCAACTTTTGGCGAGATATTGCCATATTTGAAAGCACTGACAGTTAGATAAGAATAGTAACTGAATCACAAAAACTCTTTAATAATACCTGAAGGTTTTCTGAAGAAGAATCAATATATTTTAAATCAAAATATATTATTAGCAAGCAGCATTCGCTGAATTTTACTATTCTGCTTTTTGCACGTTTTTTTAATAATGCAGTGTTGCAGCGCCTCTGATGTTAAATGAAGCGTATTAAATTTTTTAAAGCTGTGTTCAGTAGACACTTTATTGGTTATTTTACTTCGCCGATGATTCTGCTACACAACGAAGTAGGGCGCTCTGATGTAACATTAGGATTAGTGTCTGCTGAAGTCGGTATAGTTCAGTGACCAGTAACTATACCATCATCAATTGAACTTTCCTACAACAACTAATACAAAGGGACACTAATACACATCAGAAAAATGCTTGGTGTTGTTATTTAATGACTGTTGGATACAGGGATTGAACCCAGGACCTTCGGTTTTGTAGTCAACGTGCTAACTATTTCAGCCAACGCCACCCTCTTTAGCAAGGAGATCTACTACAAACGTTCTATCCAATCCCCAAAACTTAAAACAATAATTCATTGGAAAACATACAAATACTTCAAAAAACATACTTCTGGGTTATCCAGAGGTAACATTATAAACCCTGCGGAAGCACAGGCCACCCTCAGTAGTAAATGCCAAAGTTAGTCACTTTATGCCAAGTGGAGACCGCGAGTAATGTACTTGCATTTACTTAACAAAAAACTTTATTGTTTTAATTTAAAATAACATAATTCCTTCTGCCAAAAAAAACTCGACTTCAATCCAAAGATCTAATAGAAGAAGATAAGAAGAAGTACGCGAAATGTAAAACCAAATTTTAATGGGCGTGTGTGGATTGTGTGTTTTTCAGAGGTCAGGGTGCGTGTTAAGTCTTGTAAAAATCGGTAAAGTAGAACCATTTAAAATAATATATTAAATTTTAATGGGCGTGAATCCGCCCATTGTTTTAAATGGAAGATTGTGTCTATTCTAGAGCTCAAGGTGTGTAGTAAATTTCGTAAAAATCGGTTAAGTAGAACCGCGTGAAATATTATCATAAATTTTAATGGGCGTAACCCCGCCCATTTTTTCAAACTTTCAAATTGTGTCATTACAAGAACCAAGGGTGTTTTATAGGTTTCGCAGCAATCAAATAAGTAGAATATCATAAAATTAAATTAAAAAAATTGTGGGTGTCCCCGCCCATTTTTTTAACAATAGGCGAATGGGAAGCTACACCCTCTCAGTCAAAAAAAGCATTTTTACAATCGAACTAAAAGGTACCGAATTATGAGTAACATCCCAAAAAAAAAAAAATAGAGACGAATTGTTAACCTCCTCCTTTTTTTTAAGTCGGTTAAAAATTAATATTTACGTTGTCCTAACACACATCTAGTTTCAATAAATTTAGACAGTTTTTTTTTTGTCCGTCCTGAAAAATTAAAAAAAAATTACCTATCATATTTTTGTTGGCTTAGTTGCCAACGATTTAACATTCAAATTTCCAAAATTAATTAATTAAATTTTTTTATATTATCGTGTCTGTCATGACTTTCCAACGTTTTCAATTAGAAGGAAAATTTCCGAATCGCAAAAAAAAAGATTTGGTGTCTGCATACTTCCGAATATTTGTGCAAAATTGGTTGCTAATGTGGGAATGTTTTTCATATCCCCTTTTCTATGTATTAAAACCAAATATACATATCGCACCTTATCAACAAGAGGGTATTAACTCAAAATTTTAAAATGTTCAGTAGAGACGAAAAACTGTTTGTGGTTAGATTACAAGAGAATTTGAAAATCCGAATCCATAGTAGTAATTAACTTTCATTTGAAAATATGTTTGCATTCTTTTTATTTCAAAATGTTGGAATTCTTGGGAAAAAAAACTCTATGTTTTGAGTTAATACCATTTTTCTGAATTTTCTCGATATTTTTTTTTTTTTTTTGTATTATTTTGAAATACGACGCTTTAGTTGAAATTTAAATAAAGTTTCAAAATATATTTTTCCACAAAACAGTATCAACTCAAAATACAACAGAATTTAAATAAAACAATTGGATTATTTTTAACTTGAATAAAGGCTCAAATCAAAATAATACCTTTTTTATGAAAATATAAGATGCATTTCTGTGTCCACTTTTGTACTAACTCAAAATAATACCTTTTTGATTATATAAAGGTAGTCACTACACTATCACAAAAATGGTCTCAAATGTGGTTTTCGAGGTGAAAGAGTAATCGGAATACGTTGAAATTTTTACAGTAGATAGATATTGATGTTGTTAGTTGATTTCTTGCAAAAAGTGAAATTTCAAAAATTTTGACTTAATACCCTCTTGTTGATAAGTTGCGATATATTGGTTTAAATTTCCGTATTACTGGGGGTTTCCACTAGCCATGAACTTGGCATGGGCATCATGTCGAACATCGAAAATGGCTAATGGAGACCGCTCATGTCCATGTTTTGTTCATGCTCTGACATCAATGCCCGAACATATGTATGTCCGAGCAACAATGTTCACGATGAGATTCTCAATCCGCAACCACTTGCAATAGAAAGAAAATAGACAGAACTAAATTGGTAAATATTCCATCTTTATTGGACTAGCGCAAAGTACTTTGATATGCCTGAACATGGACATCGCACGTATTCACTACAACAAAGAAGTTGATGATTTGTTCACAGTTGCTCTGCCGGCGTCATGTTCATGTCATGCCCAAGTCGATGGCTAGTGGAGACGTAGGGTTAGGTAGATGAGATATCAAGCCTAGTTTTAAACAAGATTTTGATTAAAATAAATTAATTTTATTGTGAAAAAATGCAGTCGAAAGTAAAACGAAAAAATTATTCGGAAGTGAATGTCAGGACACCAAAATATGCGGAAAAGATTCACTTTCACACGGATGTGAAAGTCATGACAGACACGTATATTTTATAATATATTTTTTTAATAAATTTACGTCCCTTTTCACAATGTATGATTAAGAGTTAACGTGAACTTTAACTGACTGTTCTTATTACAAAAGTTGTCGTTAAAGTCCCTGTGAGCTTTTAATTGTACATTGTGAAAAGGGCTGTTAAAATAATTAATAATTTTATTATTAAAATTAATATTAAACTATACACATGTACAGGGACAGGGATTTCATGCAAATTCATGTTTTTTCCCTTAACCCTGATAATGGCAAGAACGAAATATCTGTACGGAACAATGATTTTGCGTAAAACTGGCATCGATTTGTTAGTGCATATTTTTGCATATTTTGCTAAAAATGCATATTTTTGCATAATTTGTTCACAAATGCATGGTTTTGTTTCATATTTTGGTATAAATGCATGGTTCTGTGTTATATTTTGTAAAAAATTCAAATAAAAAGAATCATATAAATTTGAGTCAATTACATCCACAGACGTTACGAGGCCTTTTTCAATGCACAAAAGCTTTCTAAGAATAAATTGATTGAACTTCACATTTGAAAATATAACAATTATAAAATTTTTAAATGAAAATAAATAACCAACAAATTTACGTATTGCTCCTACACTGCAATATAAACATATCTCGAAAAACGCGTGTTTGAAGTTATTAATGCAAAAAAATTGTTTTATGACATTTAATCTTGTGAAAAAATTTAGTATTAAAGAATTGTACACGCACCACTTGAGAAAAGAAAATATTTTTATATCTTTAATTAGTTGAATGTAAACTGAAAACTTTTCTTTTGAATAAAATTTTTTTAAAATATGTACATATTTAAATGGTTTTAGTACATATTTGGCATTTTTGATGTCATATCTTAGGCGCCTAAAATACCTTTTTTAAGTGCATGAAGTCCTTGTCCCTGCACATGTACATTAGGGATATAACTTTTTTTTTTAATTTTAAAATATCAAAATTCGCATAGTACAGTCCGATATACATACAAAACTACAAGGGAACGTATATTTATTTTTTCGCTAATGTCAAAAAACTTCACACGTTGGTGTGGAGTTTTGAAAATTTTTAATATTCTTTTTGGTTAAGAAAAATTAATAATATGTTTATTTAAAACACAAAATAAATTTAAAAAAAAATACCGTATAAAATTATGAATATTCAATATTGCATTAAAAAGGCTTCGAAATAATCTTAGATTATGTAAAATAATATTTTTGTTAGTTCAAGTCCGGGCTTTAAGTGCGTGAACTTTTTTGAGAAAAATTAAAAAAGATTACCAGAACATGGTTGACTTCATGTTACTATGCCAAAAAATTGGTTATATCCCTAATATACATACATATGTCCGAATTTCTAAAAATTATCAAAAAATATTCGTGATCCTTTCGCAAATAAAGAAATGCAAATTAAAATTTGTTTTTATGCTGAGTACTTTAAAAGATAAATGGGTTACAAAAAGTACCAAAATTAAGAACTTGCTCATTTTTGTCGCCTAAATGTTTAATTAGCGAACAAGTACCAAAAGCTAATGGACCCGATAAAAAGAAAATGCAGCATTTTCCCAATGCATTTCTTTTGAAGCTGGAACCCTTTCAGCTGTATAAAATAAATACAAGGGCTGTAGGGCAATCTATTACAATACGTTAGGACTGTCCTTACAAACACAATCCTGTTTTTATCCTTGACGTTCAACCTTTGACTGTTTTCTAAATTGACTTTTCCTATCTTCTTAAATCAAAATACATTTACATATTTATAAGAAAATTTATATTTCTAACGAATAAAAAAATAGAAGATACTGAACTGAAAAGCCTGATTAAGATTAATTATTACATGCATTAAAAAGGATCACAGTTTTAATTTAATTTATGTCAAAATTATTTTCTTATAAACATTTTAATTGTTCCAGAAAACTGTTTGCAATTGAAATTGACTTTTCACGGAGGTATATTTTTCGACTTGATTGCAGGTACTTATATTGGAAAATAGAGAAAAGAGAACAAAATGTTACTTTTTACAATTAATTTGGGTTTAATATTTTTCGATGATTTTTTTTTTTGATAAATCAATTTATCAATTTATATACATACTTAAGTTTACATTATATTCATGCAATACGTATGAATATGATTTTTCCAAGGATTTAAAAAAAAAACTTCTAACAAAGTAATTTGTCTTCGCAGCTTGTCGTAAATGTCATCTAAAAAGACAGCACATAAAAAGAATTTGATATAATAATGACGTTTAGATTAAACCATTTAACATTTTGTTTGCACTGTGTTCTAAAACTAAAAAAAAACAAACAAACAAACACAAAACCATGAGAGAAAAATTACAAAATTAAAATAAGTCAACTTCTTTGTAAAAAAAAAATCTGTCAACAGAAATCCATTAATATCGTAAAATCCTTCATACATCATTCTTACTTATATTCTTATCTTCCCGCTTAAAGCCAGCAAACATATCGTAAAAGTAAGAGCAAAATCTCAATTAATAAAAGAAAAGAAATTGTTAAATGCAAAACAAAAGCAAAAAAACCATTTGAAAGCTTAACATATTCATTAAAAGCTTCTCTTTTGTTGTACTCGTGCATCACTATGCAAATACATTTTTTATATTTTAAATACTCGTCTTTAAATGTGGTTGCAAGCAAGTATTTGTGTAGCGGAAACGGAAGTTTTATATATTCCTAAGTTCGTAGATCTATAACATACGAGTACATGGCTTGAGCAATATACATAATTACACAAGTGCAACTATACATACTCGTACTTACATGTGTAAATAAGTACTCGTATATGCATATATATGTACATATGTATGTATGTATGTGTGTATTTATATGAAGGTATACACATGGAAAGCATTCATATTTGCTCAAGTGTTATGAATGAATAAACATTTAAGCACTCTGAAATACTCGTACCTGCTAGGCAATATTATAAGTTGGAGCAAACACCAACGACGGCATTTAAAGATATTTCCGCTTTGGTGTTTGCTGCTTTTGTTGCTAGATAATTTTATTTGCACTTTAAATTTATTTCTGACGGTCCATTACAAGATGCTCGTACTTCTAATTAACTAAAAGCAAATGAGAAAAGTAGCAAGCAAATAACAACTTGACATTGACCTAATTTTTACAGATATGCTTATGTTGCCATTGTTTTTTATCCAAAAAATGTGTACATATGTAAAGGGTGTTTCTTACAAGGTGACACAAGATTTGGAAAGAAAATTTTATGAAATTAATATTTAAATATGATTCCTGGCGCAATCTGGAACATCAATTTTCAACAACTTTTCGCAGCATTTGCGGCCGTATCTCGCCGATAACTCTTCAAATGTTGATTTCCAGGTGTTCTATTGCTTTTGGTTTAACGATGTAGACAAGTGACTTAACATAACCCCAAAGATAGTAATCCAATCGGGTTAAATCACACGATAGTGTGGCCAATTAATTGGGCCATTACGTGAAATTATTTTTTCATCAAAAGTTTCTTTGTGTAAATCAATTGTAGCGCCCACTGTGTGGCTCCGTCCTGTTTGAACCGCATATCACCAAGAATAACCCTCATACCTAAATAAGAGCGGCAAGCGTCGCGTTAGCAGCAGGGTACGTATTTTAAGTACACTGAAATAATATTTTTACATTTCATCATGTTCCTATACCGTTCACCATTGACAGTAACATTCTGACCATCATCGTTTTTGAAGACATATGGTCCAGTGACTCTGCCAGCCCATATAGCGCACCAAACAGTAATTTTCTATAAATGCAACGGTGTTTCAACAAAAGCTTGCCGATTCTCCTCGCTTCAAATGCGACAATTCTGCTTATTTACGTACCCATTCAACTAAAAATGGGCTTCATCGGAAAATAAAATTTTGAATGGAAATTCAAAAATCAATATCAGTTTGTGCTGCAGCCCATTTGCTCTGGTTGTAAGGAAAAAGCAACTATCAGCTGTTAAATGGTTGCTCAAATAAAGCAGTGATGCCAATTCATAGTTGTGACACTCTCAAAAAAAAACACCCTTTATGAATATTTAGTGTCCAATCAAGCTGCTGGTACGCAGCAAAAGAAACCGAAAGCAAGGCACGTGCTTTGGCAGCAAAGAAAGAGAATGTAAATTTGTTTTTTAACTTTAAATTTTAAATGTATGTACATACATACATATGTACATATATTTACATACTTGTTTAAAGCATTTGACCTTAAAAGTTAAAATTTAGCCAAATATTAAATCTTTTAAAACATTCGCGAGCACACACAAATAAAGTATTATTAAGTTCATATATGTTCTCATAATTACTTAGCCAAGAATAAAAATACACCGATATTTGGATAAAAAATCATTTAATATATCAACGTAGTCTCCTTTGAGCTTCATACACTTTCTCCAACGTTTCTCCATTTTTTTTTTATTCTTCCAAAAAAAAAATACGATTTGTAAAGGTTATCAAAATGTTTAGGAGATGATTTCATCGTTTTCATAATATATTCAGATTTGGAAACAAAAACAAGTCACTTGGGTCTAAATTTGGAGAACAGGGTGGATAAAAATAAATTTCGCTCACCAGTTCATGGATTGGTGCCGTGGAAACTGCACATGTTTGCATCCTTGCGTTTTCCTGCCGAAAAATAACTTGTTTCCTCAAAAAATGGACCCAATACGTTAACATGATTGATTTATTTTGCCCTTTTGAAGGTAGTCAATTTGGATCATACCGCGTACATCCCAAAAAACCATAATCATGATTTTTTTTGGCTGACACATTTTAATCTTTTATGAATTTAAGCCTTTAATGTATGAGGAATGTGCATTTCGTTTCTGCTTAAGAAACTCATCAGTAGACTTCAAGCAGAAAATGCTTGAAATAAGGTAAAAAACTTCTTATGTTTATAGAACGACTATGAATATGTTATTAAGAATTACTTACACAAACATAAGAGGTAATACCTATTCATAAAAATTATTTTGGGTTACAAAACGTTTAACAAACAAATTTCCATACAAAGTTTGTTTTGTAAACCTTTTGTAAGCCAAGATTATTTTTTATGAACAGGGCAGAATAAGCTTAAAATTTTGAGGTAAAAATCTTTACAAGCTAACATCTTTTCTCATTACCTTTTCACAATTAGCTGCCACATTGGTTGATTTACTGAGGAGTTTGGCGGATTTCCCACACGCAAAGTTTACTTTGCAAGGTCTTGAGTTTGTTGAGGAGAGAAGAATAAAGAATTTGATCTCCTTTCTCTGCTCTCCTGCAAACTCAAGACCTTGCAAAGTAAGCTTTGCGTGTGGACAACTCGTCTTTCTTCAGGAGAAACAAAATGCATATAACCACGAAAAAAGTATAAATTCTTCATAGTTATTTTCAAATAATATAAAATGAAAGACATTACATTTTGAATAAACTTAGGGCTGCAAAATCGTAATCAGAATAAAGTCGTTTTTTATCAGATATTCATTTCCAGAAGCTTGCCAAAGTTACTTCTTGGTTTTCTTTAATGATGTCTTATAAATTCAAAAATTTTTACTTTTTTTTGCAGTGCAGGAAAACGATATGAGACAGGAAAACTTTTTCTAGACAGAAAATCTATATTAGGCTGTGCCATATCGGGAAACACCATGGTGAGAAAATCCTTAAGCACAGAGAAAAAAACTGCCTCATAGAATCAATAAGATTTTCTCTATGAACCGTTTTTAGGCTAAGGGGTATCCCAGCAGAAAGAAGCAAAGATTTTTTCATTAGAGATTCCTTATTATTTTTATGTGGTAAATCTTATTAATTTTATCAAGAAGAAAACCACATAAAATCAAGAAGAAATCTTACTATTCACAACTTTTTTTACTCAATTTCCGTTATTTTTGGCACCAAAAAAAAATCCACAGAGAAAAACTTCTTGATTCTATTAGGTTTTCTTATAAATTGTAAACTATAGGGATTTCTTATTGATTTTATTAGGTTGCCTTCTTGATTTTTTTACAAAGGTTTTCTTTATTTTATAAGGCTATCTTATTGATTTTTTTTAATAAGATTTTCTTCTTGATTTTAGTAGGTTCCTATATGATTATGTGTAAAGCATCTTATTGATTTTTTTAATAAGGAAATCTTCTTGATTTTATGAGGTGACTTGTTATTTCATATCTATAAATAGACATAGAGAAAAAATTTTTCATGATCTTTTTCATTTCAATGGTTATTCAGGCTGCTTGTTAGCATATTGGTTAGAGTGCTTGTCTATCAGTCAGAAGTTTGCTGGTTCAATACTTGGTGAGTAAGTTAGTTAAGAATATAACATAATGTGTATGTATGTATGTATGTATGTATGTATGTATGTATGTTGTTACATTTGATTTGGGTTACAAAAAAGAAGTTTAAAATTTTTTCTGTTGCTGAAATAAATTTTTTTTTCCTTATCTGTATTAAAGAGTAAAACATCGTCGTGTACTTATTATTTTGACCATATGTGTACATATGAAATTTTCAAAGTAAGTGTATTTTTATGCAGACTACACCAATTAACACTAAAATTAATAAAATCCAAATTAAAGGGTAATCTATCAGTTCATGTATTTTTACTATGTAATTTTGACAACTTGCTGTATCTTGGAAACCGTCAGCAGCAAACTCTTGAAATTTTCAAAAGTCCCAAAATAGAAAAAATGCTGAAACAAAAAATCTCCAAAAGTAAAATAAGCTCTTAAATGAAAAATATCCCTAGAAAATAAATTAATTCGCAAAAATGCAATGAAAAAATCGACAAAAATAAAAAGGTCACAAAAAACTTAAAAACAAATCGCCAAAACGGAAAAAATTGCCAAAACTAAAAAAACGCTAAAACTAAAATAAAACCAAAAGAAATTTCGCAAAACACCGAAATAAATCTCCAAAATAAGAAAAAGCTCCACAACAAAAAAAAAATCGCCAAAAAAACGGTAAAACAAAAAAATGCTTAATCCTCGGATGTGCTTAGGGGTCTGGCCAGACCAAATTGATAATTAAATGTATGTAGTTTTCTTATTTCTAATAATATAGCTGCCATATTTCATGACTTCCTCAACTATATTGTTCCAAACACATTCGAATAGTAAAATTACATTTTTGTATGCATTTGTGCTAAAAAAAAAATTGATTTAAAAAAAATTGCATGTAATATGTATGACCGTTTTATAAAAACAACAAAACTGCTAGCAAAGGCACCGACAGAAGCCACATATTTTAGTTGATGGTTAAAAATGAGAATGAAAACATTTTTTTAATTTTGTTTTACGACTTATTACAACATTAAAATGGATCAATAGGTAAGTGAATGCTTCGAAATTTGAGTGCACCAACTGGGAGTTCAAAAGAAATTAAGCGACTTGAGGCAGAAGTGTAACAACGATCCAGTCCACCGCCATGACACCGATAAATTGAAAAGGTGCAAGTCCAATAAAATACTGAACTATTAAGTGTATAAAGTGGTCGTAGACACGATAAATTAGATGTTGACATGATATTCATGTAAACATTAGATAAATCCTTGACGATTTTCAATATTTTACAATATACACTTGGTATCCACGGTTTGTCCTCATTCATCATCTAAAACAAGTTGAATCCGGCAAAGTATTCATTTGTCATTGAATTGGCCCACCAGCTGGTTATAGCCTCCATACATCCATCGTGCTATCTTAGGGCATTTCCTTAAAGAAAGCGACTTAATATTCTATGCTATTACAAACCCAACAAAAAATTATCATACAATTATTAGTTACAGCATTGATGAATTCAGCTCAAAGTAGTTCTATGTCTGATGAAACATCAATGAATTTAATGCATGGTTGTCATAGGACGGAAGTGATCCAAATAACTGAATTGTATACGCTTAAAAGGCTCTCTAGAATAAGTTTCGATGTAAACAACAGCCTTAGAATATTAAATTCAGTACCTGTGGTAATTGTTATGCAATGAAAGTGATAAACATTTGGAACTAGTTCCGATTTTTTTTTTGCTGGGTAGTTGTAAACTCAATTGACGTTTA
The DNA here is from genome assembly GCA_944452675.1 of Tachina lurida. NCBI lineage: Eukaryota > Metazoa > Arthropoda > Insecta > Diptera > Tachinidae > Tachina > Tachina lurida. The sequence goes on along the minus strand of OX101755.1, from coordinate 30,151,839 downwards.
TAATACATATTAAATCAAGTAAATTAATAAATAAAATTATTTCTATAACACTACATCTAGCGTTATTTGTATGGGTCTGGCCAGACCCTTATGCTACACTTACGGTATCATATGACACTGAACATCGGAGGGTTAAACTAAAAAAAAATGCCAAAACATTTTGTATGTTGTAAAATGTCTTCATCAGGTAAGATATTCAATTATTTAGGCTAAAGTTCGTATGGTATTACACATTTATGTAGTGTCCGTTACGGAACCCCTCTTGGGCCAGTCACTTTACTGAATTTAGTTATTACGACCTTTGAAAAGCAATTATTTTAAATTTTTTAAATAATATTCCTTTATGGTTTAGCGATATACACATTTAGAATAAAAATGTTTCTCGTTCTCTACAAAATCCTCCTTCCGATCAATTCCACTTTTAAAAAGAAAATTCAAAAGAAAGCACTTTATTACCGAAGAATATGTTTATGTTTAGCAAACCAACATTAACATAATAACGAAAAAATTACAAAAGGATATTCGTCCACGGCAAAGTGTTACATTTACTTAACATTTGGTTAGTTTAACAAAATAATATAAAGCTTAAATTAACGCAAATAAAACCTTTTCACAACTTACCCCCTTATGCAAAAACGATTGTTAAACTTAAAGTTGGTTTAGCAAACGATTTTTGTATGGCAAAACCGGTTTTAAAGCATGCTTTAACTTTAACAATCGTTTTTGCATAAGGGCATTAAACATTAACTCCCTTATTTAAATAGAAATGTAAAAAATCAATTAAAACTTTTTTAGAAATTTAAGTGAAGTATAGGTTTTTTGTTTCGAAATATTGAATAAATCTTAGAAAAACCTCAATATATATTAAAGGCTAAGACTGAGTATCCTACACAATCGCACGCATAACTTACGAAAAAATACAACCATAATCTTCTAATGAATTGTTACTGTCTGTTGAAAATTTTCAGTAAACACATCATACCAGGGCGCTGTGTTTTCTCAAAAATCACACGATTGTGTAGAATAGTGAATCTTAGCCTTAAATAAATTTTCATTAAGCGAAAAAAATACAACTCTAAATTAAAATGTTGCATAATATATCGTCGGTTGACAATTTAAATGTCGTATGTGGATTTTTTGCGGTTTTGAGTTAAGATCGATTCCTTAGGGTTTCCGACCTGATCTTTCAGCTTTTCGATACCTTATACGGTTTGCGAGATATGAAGAGTTGAGTTTGTCGTATGTGGCCCTTGCTGATACAATTTTCAAACTTAAAACTCAATTTACTCGAAACTATCAAAATCCACATGCGACAATTAAATTATCAATCGGCGATATATAAATCTATTTTCCATTCTTTGAAACGTAGTCTACTAAACATCTTGAATATGGGCATTTCTCCGAGAAATTCCACTTTTTTGTCACGTGCGACAGCAAGCAATTAAACTTGTATTTCTGAACAACGTGACTCAAGTTTTCTTAAAATTTTACCTAGCGCAGATTTGCTGACGCCCTACACAAATATATACAGAAGTAAAAAAAGTTTAGTTTTCTTTGAAAAAACAACCATATTTGGTTGCTGTCGCACGCTACAAAAAGTTGACATTCCTGTGGAAATGCCCATATATGACTTAGACAATTTTTTTTTTAAGAAAAATTATTTTAGATAAAATAAGTAATAAAGTGACAACAACAACAATCAATAAGTACAATCAAACGCCAATATATCGAGCCATAACCGCTAAAATAGCTTAAACGAGACATTTTTTGGACTTCGTTTTGTTTTAACGAAAAATCTACTATTTACGATCGCAAATAATCGATTTTGTTGAAAATATTTAGTTTGAAAATTATGTCGCTTTAGCCTTTATGGCGGTTATGGCACGATATGTATGTATGTGTTATAAAATAATGGTCTTATTACCTTTTTAACCTTATCATATTGGCGCTCGATTTATTTTGAAAAATAATATAAAGCTTGTTATTGTTGGAGTAAGTGTAACAAACAGAGATGCCGAAAATGTTCAACAGCAACATCATCATCATCAGCACTTTTCTTCCATCAACATTGTATGTATATAAGTATCAACAACATTAACAAGAAGTATGGTTGAATTCGAAAATTTAAATTTCTTCACTTCTTTGTTTGCAAAGAGCACAAATTTTCTCGTTGGCCGAACTGGGGGTTGGTTGGGGGGGTCGGTAATATAATAAAAACACATAAAAATTTTCCTACTGCGAAATTCGTGTACATATTCTCAAATGCATATACAGTGTACATATGTACATACATTCATAAGAATATGTAAATATGTACATACATATGTACCGTTAAATTGTAAACGAAATAAAGGCTCACAAGCTCCATGTGATGTTTTCACCCATTGCAACCCCTGAGAAGAGAGAGAGAGAGCGAGAGAGTAATGTCAAAAAATATGAGCTATTAAAAAAACAGAGTAGAAGTAAGATTAAAAAAACATGCGCATAAATTTAATTAATTATTTATTAACGTTTCTTATTTGATTTAATTTTAAATCTTTTAAGATTACATATTTAGAAAAAAAAAGAAAACCTAAACCATGCCCAATTTAAACTCGACTTTCTTATTAAAAGAAATTACACACATACATGTGTGTATGTACATATGTATGTTTTTCTGTTACTGCGAGCGTTTTCTCTCTATACATGTGCCACTCTTTTATTAAGAGCATTCATGTCATTTTCATTCTTATGTAGTATAGTATCCTTTTTCCGAAATCCTTTCAGTTCCATTTCAACCACAATTCAAAGAGGTAACCACAAACAAAATAAAGCCAACAAAATTCCTACAGAAACTAAAATAATTATTGGATAAATATATTGTTAACTACTCACACAAAATACAAGTGAAAATATTTATAAGTAAGTTTAATTTAATAATTATTGAATTGAAATGTTGTAGCGAATAGTTAATATAGGCGTATCCTTTTATGTTAAACATGATGGGCGACTTTTAAATTGAAGTGAATTAATTTTGAGAAAAATTGATTTTTCCAAAAGACAAAAAAAAAGAATACCAACTCCCCAAAATGACAGGTAATATTGTATACACAAACGCGTCGATGAGAAAAGGAATAAAACAAATTATTGTTAAAGGAAAGAAAAAAAGTCTACTCTTGGTAAAACAAAATATTTTTCAAATTAATTATAGTGTGAATTGAGAAGAAAAATTTACCCAAATATATATATTTGTGCATTGTATATACATATACATATGCATGTTTGTATGTATGTATTTACAGACATACATATAAAAATAATCTATGTTTTATAATTAACCAAGGTATTATGTCTACAATTCGCTTAGAGTAATTAATAGCATTCATGAAGATCTTGTATAAGTAAGTACGAAAAGAACTACAGTGAATCACAGTGAAGAAATTGGCCCCCAGGGAAATTTTCAATTAAATTTAAATCTGTAGATTGTGTTAAGATTTTGATGAGCAGCCATACAATAACCATTCTTTTGCTATTACAGCGGAATGTTTAGGGCCGTTGACCTGGTAGAAGAGGAACGTGTTCCTTGTGCCCAATTTTTCTATACTCTGCTTTAGATTATTTTTCAAATTGTTAACGGCCTGACCCACGATATCGACAACGTTCGACTTGCACACTTACATTTGAAACAACAACAAATTATTAAAATTTGTTTTTAGAGCGAAATGCTTAGGGCCGTTGACCTGGTAGAAGTGGAACGTGTCCCTTGTGCCCAATATTTCTCTACTCTGCTATAGATTATTTTTTCAAATTGCTAACGGCCTGACCCACGATATCGACAACATTCGACTTGAAATTTATACATATTTGGCTAGACAAAACGTAAATACTCTACTATGGCGCAAGAACGTGCACCCCATACCATACGTCGCCACACTGGGGCCCGTCCATACGAGGTTGTGCTCAAAACTCAATATTTTAAATTTTCGAATTTAAGAAAAATAATTCTGTTGGAGTAATCGGTACAAAATATCACAGTACTGGTAAAAAAAATTTGAGGCGCTAACTACTATCAGCTGTTATGTACATCATTTCAAAGTTAGCTGATTGTGGAAAATGATACGTGTTTTATAACATACGCAAGCTACAGGAGGATTTTCAAATATTCATTTCTGCGGTTTAAAGATAAAATTCTTTAAAGTCAATTATGTCGTCTATCAATCAAGGTAAGGTAATTGTTTTATATATGTGACAGCGCATAGAGAAAGGGACCTAAGGGTAAAAAAAATCAATTTTCACTTTTTATGGACAACATCTGAGCATCGAATGAGACGGATCCCATGCCCCAAAAGTGTTCCCTCCCAGAGATATGCGCGTTTTATGCGCGTTTATATTTTTAAATGATTTTGCAATAAAATGGAAAGATTTTGTGTATTACTAAACTGAGCAGGCCAGCTACATAATTCTGCGCATTTTTCTAAAAAATTAGTTTAAAAAAATCACTACAAAAAAATTAACACTACCAAAAGTTATAAGTCATAGATCAAAAACCAATGAACTTATTTATCAAACAATATATATAAAACAATTACCATACCTTGATGGATAGACGACATAATTCACTTTAAAGAATTTTATCTTTAACCCTTTAGCTTGCGTATGTTATAAAACACGTGTTATTTTCCACAATCAGCTATCTTTGAAATGATGTATATAACAGCTGATAGTAGTTCGATCCTCATTTTTTTTTACCAGTGATGTGACACTTTGTACCGATTACTCCAACAGAATTATTTTTCTTAAATTCGAAAATTTAAAAAATTGATTTTTGAGCACAACCTCGTATGGACGGGCCCCAGTGTGCGTCGTGGCCACCACCAAGATTTACATCCTAAGCAAGTGATTAGGATTTAACTCTTTGTTGGGCTTTCTCCAAACATTAACCCTACCGTCCGAGCCAAAAATATTAAATTTTGACATCAAAATTGTAGGCGAACTCGAACTCTCAAACATGTCTCTTAACTCTGAACTACACTCAGGGAAAAGTTGCAACTTAAGAATAAGAACGCGTCACATTAATTCAATAACTTTCAATATAACAGAAAATGTATGTCGAGATACTTAAAAATAAATAAAATTAATAAATTAATACTGTAAATTAATATATTTCCATATTGAAATAAGAAATTTCAACATGACTAGACTTTCGTTAATGTTTCTTATTAATTCAATATGGTTTTTATTGATTTTAAGTTGTTTTTCTCTGGCTGTACTTAATCTTGGATTATTTCTGGACTTTTGGACTAGCCAACGTTCGTCCCTGTCAGAACAGTTTCTTTTTTCGGGACTGATTTTCTATTTTCTATTAGTGATTAGCTTTACCTCCTTAAACATAAAAGCTGTTTTTATAGAGTGACACAAGTTTGAAATCATAATAAAAAAAGGTAATATATTTTTAATATCAATAAAACGGCCTTTATTGGAAAGAAAATTTTATGAAATTAATGTTTAAATGTGGAACACCAATTTTAAACAACTTTTCGCAGCATTTGCCGCCGTATTTCGCCGATAACTATTCAAATGTTGATTTCCAGGTGTTCAATTGCTTTTGGTTTAACGACGTAGACAAGTGACTTAACATAACCCCAAAGAAAATAATCCAATGGGGTTAAATCACACGATCTTGGTGGCCAATTAATTGGGCCATTACGTGAAATTATTTTTTCATCAAAAGTTTCTTTGAGTAAATCAATTGTAGCGCCCGCTATGTGGCAGCATGTAGCTCCGTCCTGTTCTAACCACACATCAGCAAGATTAATGCCACGTAATTGAGGTACGAAAAAATTTCGAATCATGTTCCTATACCGTTCACCATTGACAGTTACATTCTGACCATCATCGGTTTTGAAGACATATGGGCCAATGACTCCGCCAGCCCATAAAGCGCACCAAACAGTAATTTTCTGTGCATGTAATGGTGTTGCGACAAAAGCTTGTGGATTCTCCTCACTCCAAATGCGACCATTCTGCTTATTCAACTAGAAATGCACGGTGAGTTTGACGGATAGAACAATTATTTTGATTACGAATTTCAACAATTTGCGCGCGTTGCTCTGGTGTAAGTCCATTCATAATGAAATTTCAAAGCAAACTAATAATATTAATTAAATAATTTGTTTCTAAACGTGCAGACTTTTTGTTAAAAAAAACTCTATGTATCCAATCTTATGTATTCAATCTTGGTGTTCCATATTGCGCCTTCTAGGCGCCAGCCGTGGCGGCCACATGGCAGAAATCATATTTAAACATTAATTCCATAAAATTTTCTTTCCAATAAAGCCCGTTTCATTGATATTAAAAATGTATTTCCTTGTTTTATTATTATTTAAACTTGTATCACTCTATAAAAAAAACACCCTTTATGTGGCAAACAGGGCTGCTATATAAAATTGTCAAAAAATCGTTGAAATCTCGGTAAATATAAAAAATTATCATTTCATAATTGAAAAATCGCACAACTCAAAATGCATTTTTTTAATATACACACATACATACATACATACATATTATTTTTCATGTTGCACTTGTGCAACAATAGAGTATTAACTCAAATTTTCAACATTTTTAGTAAAAGCAAAAAGCTTTTGTTTTGCATTGAAGGTAAGTATGTTTATGAAAGAGTAAATTTAAGTTAGAAATTTTACTAGAAAAGAGTTGGTGAAGCAACACCAAACTGTTCTAGTGGGTGCATATGTATATGAATTGTATTGTAATAGTAAATTTTTCTTAAAAATGTCAAACTATGCAATATGCAAATTTGTAATTTTCAGAAGAGCGTGAAGACCAGTCAATTGTGAATTTAAAGTCAGCGTATTCCTAAAAGTGTCAGGCTTAAAACGTTTCTTATTTCGAAACAAGGCATATCGTATACGAGTAAATTAGGGTACCAAGATAACGAATCTAAAAAACTAATTTTGCATATTGGATAGTTTGACGCCTCCAGAAATAAAAATTTAAATTTCTTCTGAAAGTTGCATGTTCACATTATAATTTATTATAGTTTTCGGTTTTCAGGGCTTTTATATTTACTAATAACATCTTTTAGCTTTTTTACAATCGAAATATTTTCGTCTTATTCTAGGTCCTCATTTGAGACAGAATCAATGTCGCTTGATATCAAAGAATCATTTAGATTGTAATTTTCTGCTAAGCGTGATACTCTTATCAAAAGTTATATTTCAAGTCTAATAACATGGTATAATAATAATAATTTTGAATATAGAAGATGGCAGTGAAAAACATTATTTATGTCAAAACGGGATTCAGAAAATCCCGAAAATCTCGGGCTCTAAAATTTAAAAAACCCGGGCTCCGGAATTTGCATAGTCGCGAAAATCTCGGGATTTTCAGGCTCGGGATTTCCCGTTTAGCACCTCTAGTTGTGATGAATTCACGTTTCCTGCACGGTTATTAAACGTCACACGTTGCAGTTGAACAACGCCAAGCACTCCTGCAAAGTAGTCACTCGATTGCATTTGTGGTCGATTGTGAGAAAACACGGCTCCCATCTTGTGAAAGTCTTTCTTATACCGAGTAGATAATACAATCGTCAACAGCATATCGAGCATTTTTTCAATTGTTTCGTTGAAGAGACCTCAACTGGGCATCCAGAACGTTCAGAGATCTTCCGTGCTTTTACGGTCTCAACGAAATTCGGTAAACCACTTTTTTACAATTAAAATTGGTGGTAGATAGTTTCCACAATCTATTAATTAGCCTTAGCATTAGTTGTAGTCATAGTTTCTTCTCAGGTTGAACGCAGTTCGTCGTACGTCGCAAATGTGTTTCGAGCATAAATAAAGAAGATTGTGAATTACTTGACATATATTTTTGTATAGACTATGTTCACACACGGCAATTTTGGCTGAAAAACTTTTTAGTTCACGGGCAAAAGAAGAAAATATGATGGCCCTTCCTTCATTATCGTCTTCTCTCTCTCTCTCTCTCTCTCTCTCTCACACACATACAATTAAAATTGCCGTCTGTGAACATAGTCTATATATGTAAATATCACCCAGTGATAGATGTTCAATGCTACTCGATTTGCATTCATAGGGAATATGTGTGTATATGTATGATAATCTCTGGCAATTCTTGTCTCATTGAGGTTTTATCATTTTACTAAAGACCGTGATACACTATCATACACAGTCGTACGATTCATTCACTAGAAAATCTCACTAAATTCTGTCACACTCAAAAAAAAATCGCAACAAAATGTCTTATAAGTGCCACACTATTATACAAAAAAAATTCAACTTTTCCGCCATTTAAAATAATTTTTATGTTTAATTATTTTGCATTTGTAAAGAAATAATGACGCAAAGTGTATATCTTAAAATGTATCTCTCTCTCTCTCTCTCTCTCTCTCTCTTTAAATAAATGAAACAGACATTGCTTATTTCTTATCAGCTGCTTTAGAAAATGCATCTCTGATCTAATAGAAATTATCATTTTATTAAAATTTTTATAAACTTTTGGAAATCGGTCAGACTTGTCAAAAAAATCTGTCACATATATCAAATTTTTAATCCACACTATCATACTTTTTGAGCACACGCGAATTTTTTGACAGATCGAACGACTGTGTATGATAGTGTATCACAGCCTTAAAGAAATTGCAACTATTTTAAATAGAACTTCAATTACATTATTTTTTTAATTTGAAAAGCACCTCTCTCATGAAGTGTGAACTCCTCTGTATTATTATTATTATTATTATTATTCTTTATTGATGATTGCAATATTATAGACTTAAACTATTATTACACTTTGCATAACATAAAGTTCAACAATTTTAAACTTTATATACAATTTTTAAAACTAATGAAAATTAAAATATTAATAGTTTTTTCGTGTCAACTTTTTTTAAGTTAAAAAAACAAAAACTTTTTTATTGCCGCATTAAAACTATAATGGTGTTTTAAATATTTATAAAAGCATGTTAAAATTTTTATTATTCACAGAGCGCCATGCTGGGTAATTGCATTGGTAATTGCGGCTTTGGTGGACCTCCACCGCCGGACACTATTTTGTTAATGCCCCCACCCCCACTACCATCTTTCCTGTTGCCCAAAACAGTAGCTTTAGCACCAACCAACAACGACTCCCATCCTTGTTTTGCCACACTTATGTGTGATCCCAATCCCCATCCCCGTGAAAGTGGCATGGAATTTGTGGAGTTTACAGGGGCTAATACCAACGGTTTGGAAAACACCTGGTTGTTTGTATTGATTTCATCATGCGTCGGTGTTTTAATATTGGGTGGACTTTTGGCTGTAATATTACTCAAATGTAGAGAGTAAGTTATTATAAGATTTATAAAAAGAAAAGTTTATGTACGTGTTATTAAACAATTTTGTGGCTTTCGTGTTCATATTTCAGTACTCTCTTCTCAAGTTGTAATATGTCTTATCACGACAGCAACATTAAGCAGGGCACCATGTCAGCTTTGGGTGAACCCTCCAAATCAAATCCTTTTATGGCCGGTGGTATTTTATATCCTTGTACTTCGGCCAATAGTCGTGACACTCTACAAAGTCAGTTGGCTAGTGATAGCCGCTTGTTGTGGGCCACCCTAACGCCGCATGGTACACGTCATTTCATTTCCGACTATCCGGCAACAAGTGCACAAGATGTCGCCGGCCACTATGAGGTTGTAGACTATCGTGCCAAAACACCAAATCAACCATATCGTGATTATGTTAAACGTACTCCCATTAAGGTAAATAAATACATATGTATATATAATAATACACAGATACAGATTTTTTTATTTTTCTTTGTGTTTTAGTAGTTAACTCCTACTTAGGTTTTTATAGTGATTTATTAAAAAAATGATTAACTCAAAAAATAGAAAATTTTAAGAACGGAATGCGTTTTAATACCCTGTACCAAAAAAAATGCTACCCAAAGTAGCACCAGAGTGCCGAACATCAATCGGCTTCTTATACAAATGAATACACATACACTATTACATTTCTTTCGTCCCTCTAGTCAGCCTAGAACCATATGTCTCTATGTCAACAATCTTTTCTCTAGCGACAATTGCACTAGTTGAAATGCGGCAACTTTCCTTTTATGCACGAGTAGAGATACGTTAGAAACAATAGTTCTAGTGTATTTCTGGTGACATTGTCAATGAACGCGTCAATAGTTTGATTTTCTTTTTTATTATGCTATGCAATAATGTTAAAAACTTACGTACATATGTATGTATGTATGTATTTAAGTTTGTTGCCCCAACCCTTATAAAATTGTAGACGAGAGTCACTAAAATCTATTAGTGAATCTTTAGTTCAAGTGTCTCCATGTGGTCGTAGGAGAATAGTGCTAAAGTATACTGGTAGATTTTCAATGACAACCCTATGTTATATGTCAATAGGCGATTACATTGGCTGGGGTACACCTAGTCAGTAGTACTATTTACGATGTCACTAGCAAATCACTACAATTTTACTATTGACATCGAGCGAGGAAATATCGAAATTGTAGACTAGAGCCCCTAAAATTTACTAGTGAATCTTTGGTTCCAATGTCTCCATGTGATCCCAAAAGAACTAATTAGTCAGTAGTGCTACAGTCTAGTGGTGGATTTTCAATGACAAGCTAATGTTAAATGTTAATAGATGATTACATTTTCTGGGGTGCACCTGGTCAGTAGTACTACTGACAATGTCACTAGTAAATCACTACAATTTCACTATTCGCATTTTCTGCAGGGGTGTTTCTCTCGGTGGCCAGCTCTGGTGTACAGTCTTAAGCATTAAACACATTCACCACAGCAAGCTACCGACTACAAAATGTCAAAAATAGAATACACACGTTTATATGAGAATGATTATTTTGACGGCAACAAGGCAACGGGCTACAGGTTGTTGTCTATGCTGATTTTGTCGTTGTAGTCAAATTAAACTAATTTCTATTTCTTTGGCTACAATGAGCAAATGCAGTGTTGCCAGTGTAATACAAAATGTTGAATGAATGATATCGTACAATTATTTCATATTATTTACCAGAAACAATATCCAAAAATGGATGTAAAGAACAAATTGATTAATTTTTGTACTTTTACGTGAAATATGTAAGTACATTTTAAAAGAAAAATTAATTTTTGTAAATGCAAAATATATGAAAGTGGCAATACTGAACTATGTATTTGTACTTGAATATCAGGTGTAGATGGTGCTGCTGTCGTCTCCAAAATAATAAAGTAGCTGGCTACGAGGCGACAAATGCTGCTGGCGGCATTTGAAGTCGTGTGTTCGTGTAGCCTGCTGTGGTGAATGTGTTTAATTGTAGCCCGTAGCCTGCTGTGTCGAATGTGTTTAATGCATTAAACTAATTTCTATTTTTTATGGCTGCAAACCAAAAACAGTGTTGACAATATAGCAAAATACATATTGAAGAAATTACTAAATCTATAAAAAGTAAAAATCGCCAAAAAAATAAAAAGATATAAGCTGAATTGTTTTTATATTTTTGAATAAACTATTTTTATTTTTATATATGAAATATTTGAAAGCGGCACCACTGAAATATAAATTTATGGTGCTGCTGCCGTCGTAAAAATAATTAAGTAGCTGGCTACTAGGCAACATCTGTTGCCAACTGCACTTGTAGTCGTGTAGCCGTGTAGCCATGTAGCCTGCTGTAATCTATGTGTTTAATGCTTTAATTAAACATGTTTTATTTTTTAGAACGAAATTACTTTATTTTATATAAAAGTAACTAACGAAGACAGTTTTTTTTATTATTAGTTAAAAATATTTTATTTAATTTAAACAAAAATGAGCAGAAATAATAATAGAGTTGCCATATTTGGCAACTATATTGCATTAAATGCATTCAGCGCAGCAAAGCTACCGACTACAAAATGTCAGGGATAGAATACACAATTTTATATTAGTATGATTTTTTTGAAGACAGCAAGGCAACATATATGTATATATTCATATACACTTAGTTCCAGTTTTTCTATCCCTTCCAAAAAATAGGATTTTTCGAGGTACTTAAAGTTTGGTCAATCATTTCATCGTTGGAGCTAAGTCTCTTTCCACCGAGCCATAGGAAGTAGTCACTAGGGGCCAAATCTGGAGAATAGGGCGGATGAGGCAGCAATTTGAAGCCCAATTCATGGATTTCTGCCATGGAAACTGCACATGCCTTTGTGGTCGATTTTGAGCAAACGCGGCACCCATCTTGCGGAAAGCTTTATCATACCCAAGTAATCATTCAAAATAGAAACCACTGAGCTATGTAGAATACCCATGGCATCAACAATCTCACGCACTTTTACTCTTCGATCGGCCAACACCATATCGTGGATTTTTTCGACATTTTCGGGTGTACTGACCTTCAATTGGCCGTCCAGAACGTTCAGCGTCAGTTGTACTTGTGCGACCACAACGAAAGTCAATAAACCACTTTTTTACCATTGAAATCAATGGTGGAGTCTCCATAGTATTTATCGAGCTTTTCCTTGTTTTGATTGGCGAGTTTTTTTTTCGCAAAAAAATAATGTTTAATTAGCACTCGAAATACACTTTTTCCATTTTTAGAAAAATATACGAGGTTGTATCTTTTGAACAGTTGTTAAACGCAAAGTAATTTACAACACTTGCTCAAAATTTTACAGTAGTCTATTAACAGGTGATACTTGAGGGGAATATCATTTCATATAACTACGAGGGAAGTTCGAAAAGTCACGGACTTGTTGATCCGTCCTCGTAGCAAAATATGTAAATCGAATTCGTGATTAGAAATATTTTTTATTGCAAAATACAAAAGAAAGTTACAAAATTTTAATCTTAATTACAAAAGTAATTATACTTTTATGAGCCGAAAACAACCATAATTCGCTGAAAGTTGCAAAATTTAAAACAAGTCATAATATTGAATAAAAATCTCTAAAGCTATAAGGAATGCAAAAAATTCGATAAAAATCGCGAAAATTATGAAATTTCGCAAAAACTTAATAACAGAGGGATTATAACAAAGTCTAATATTGTTTAAAAATCAGAAAAGCTGTCAGGAACATTAAAATATGCAAAAAGGCGCTTTTATCGCGAACTTTCCAACAATTTGTGAGAAGTTGCAAAATCGAAAGCAAGTAATAAAATTTATAAGAAATTGCAAAAGCTTTTAAAACAATAACAAGTTTGGAAAAACGCGAAAAACAATTGTAAGTTAACGAAAAATTTGCTAAATGTATTGAAGAAATTACTAAACCTATAAATAGTAAAATTGGCAAAAATCAAATATAAAGAAATATACTGACACCTGACGCTGATGATGAAGGTGTAGTGGCCATCGAAAACAGCTAGTTGTTCTGTTCTACTGCGTGTTTGTCAGAATATTTACAGTTAACTTTGGTGTTATTTGTTCATTAATAATTATCACATTTAATTTAGCGGTACGAACTTTAGCCTGATCAAATTATAAATATAGAAATTTACTTATTTGTTCTTATATTTTATAATAAACTATTTCATTTCTATAAATGTGAAATATTTGAAAGCGGCGCAACTGAAATATGTACTTATATATCTATACCAGAGCTGTTAAATTTCGATTACGTTTAGTAATCAATTAAATTACATTTTAAATAGAATTGTAATGACTATGTAATATCCTTCGAAAGAATTGCCGATAAATAATCTGAATTACTTAAAATTACTAAAAATAATCAAAAAGAATCAAAAGTAATCAAAAAGTAATCCGACTATTTTTAAAGATTACTTTTGATTCTTAATAAATAATGAAAAAGAATCAAAAGTAATCCTTAGATGTAATCGGATTATTTTTTGATAACGTTTGATTCTTTTTGATTATTTTTAGTAATTTTAAGTAATTTAGATTACTTTTCCATTATTAGTAATCGTAATCAATTAGTAATCGTGCGAAACTGAATAAAATCGTAATTTAATCATTATTTCAACTTAAAAAAAAGTAATGAAATTAGTAATCATTACGATTACTAATCATTACTTAACAGCTATGATTTATACTTCAATACCAGGTTTTGATTATGCTACTGTCATCTCCAAAAAAAAAAATTAAGTAGCTGGCTACGATGCAACAAATGCAGCCAGCGGCATTTGAAGTCGTGTGTTCGTGTAGCCTGCTGCGGTGAATGGGTTTAATGCATATGACTGCATTTAAGCCCGTCCTAAAATTGAATCATAAAACAACACCCCTTATAAATATTTAAGACAAAAATTATTATTTCATTTAGGCAAAACTTCAATGTTTTTATTTGAAAAATAACCCAAAGATAAATAATTTGGACAGCTTTAAACTTAAAGAATATACATTAGACATACTTATGTATATGTATATCGTCGTCAAAAATTCAAAAGTACGTATCATCCAAAAATAAAAATTAAATTTTTGATTGATTAGGATTCGTTAGGTTGTTGGTTTTTTCATTTGTTTGTGTTTTCTTGGAAGAAATATCTTAGTATATATGATGGTAGTTTATATCAACTTAAGTTAACTTAAGGTACGGTCACACTTAGGGAAACATTTGCCTAAAAAACCTTTACCACTGAATACTATGAAAACCATTTCGACTCAGACACATATTTATTAAGTTAAACAGTTTCCAATAATGTTGAATTCTATGTCTGAGTGAAAAGGTTTTACGCGATTTTGGGCAAATGTTTGCCAAGTGTAACCATATATACAAATGTCAAAATGACATAAATTATTTTAAGTAAGCATAAAAAAGATACATATACTTACAAGTGAAGCAATTGCAATACGAGGCAACTGGTTACTAATTCCATCACGCGTCTTAAATTTTATTTGTCGAAGGGGTAGCGCAACTACATTTGGCAAATCAAAAACATCAGAACATGTGTTTGGGGTAAATACGGATTTTAAATGCTCAGGAAATATGTTATCTTTTTCCGTATCGCTTCTTGCCAAATCTACAGTCAAAGTGCGCAGAGGTGTTTTAAACTCAACGGAACTTCTAAGCTTTCCAGTAGCGCGCCACAAAGTGAAATCAGATGCTGGTATGATATCGAGAGCTTCTAGAATCTAGATAGTTTTTAAAAGATGCAGTTTTTTCAGATTCCAATAACTCTTGAAGTCGTTCTCGTAATCTGTGCTGTTGCCATTCCCTTCTAGCTCTTCTTTTTTCACATACAAGACGTTCAATATCAATAGAATAAATTCTGTTAAACCCAGTTTGCTGATGGGAGGTAGTGGCAAGTTCAACAGCTGCAACAGATATTTTTTGAATTCTAGCCAATTAACACGATTGATTATTTTCACATATGAGTGAGGTAAATCACTCATATGTGTAAACACTAAGAAGTGGGTTACAGATTGTAACAACAGTAGGAGCGTAGTCACAAAGTATACAGAGATGACACTAGACGAAAGATAAGGGTATTTTTCTATTTGTTTCGTTTTCCCTCAAATTTTTTCGGTCTTCTTGTTGTTGTATTCTTTTTTCTAGTGAAATAAAATTACAACGCTTTTTATTAGCTGTGTTAATTGGTAAGTAGCAATACCCTACAATATCAAATACACTCTATTTTTCTCTTTTTTCCACGAATTTTAAAAAACCTGATTGGAGCTTTTTTCACTGTCACTTTCTGCACCACTGTATGTCTTCTCTGGAGGGATCGGAAGAGAAATCTAGGGAAGCTCCAACATGAATTACATCCCCAGAAAAATGTCCATGACGCCAAAAAATCTAGAACATCCGGAAGTTTTTGTATGTCAGCGGGCCAGTAAGTAGGCTCCCAATCGAAATGACGCCCAAGCCCATTTTTGAACGCTTGACCTCTAGGTGCAATAAGACGCGAACGAAATTTGTACAAAAATTTTCGATGCAAATATATATTTTGCTTGTAGATGTTCTTCACAAATGTTGTCAAGAGCATAGTGGTTGAGTCTCAGGCAATGAATGCCTACTACTATTACTTGGTGTTACCTTATTTAGGAAATTGATAGTGACAGAGAATACAGTTGGTGAAGGAAGAGATAGTGGAAAGCTTCATTATTTTTACAACTCTGCTATTTGCACGTTTTGTTTTTAATAATGCAGTGTTGTAGCGCCTCTGGTGTTAAATAAGGCGTATTAAATTTTTTTGAAGCTGTGCTCAGTATTCATTTTATTGGTTATTTTACTTCCCCGATGATTCTGCTACACAACGAAGTAGGACGCTCTGATGTTACATTAGGATTAGTGTCGGTATAGTTCAGTGACCAGTGAACAACTGATATAAAGGGACACTAATGCACATCAGAAAAATGCATGGTGTTGTTATTAAATGTCTGTTGGATACCGGGTTCGAACCCAGGACATTCGGTTTTGTAGTCAACGTGCTAACTACTTTAGCCAACGCCACGCTCACCTTTATTAGAATTGCTGATCCACTGCGTGCACTTTCTTTCGGGTCTTTTGAATCATATACACCCTACATACCATTGATTTTAAAAAATCTTTTCGAAGTCAAATGAGTCTGAGATACCAACATTATATCAATAATTTTTTCCGCGAGGAAGTGCTCGAGTTCTAATAAAAGTTATTAACAAATTATGTCGTACTTTTAACGTCTGTTTCGCTTACATACATATGTTTAAAAAAATATATGTATTTATGATGATACGTCCTTTTGTTTCAGAAAACACAAATGTAAGAGAACGTAACAAACATGATTAAAAAAAATTTTGAAAAATATTGTTTTTTCTTTTGAAATAGTTTAGTTTCTTTTTCTGAAGTATTTTTAATTTTTAAGTTGTTGTTGCTTCTTCTGTAAAATTAGAACAAGTGATTTTGGGTAATTTTGGATTTTCGACGATGATATGTACATTATTTTTAAAACGTGTTTTAATATTTTTGTGTTTTTACATAATATATAATCACTACTTCACAGTCCTTCGACAACAATGGCTTTA
The DNA here is from genome assembly GCA_944452675.1 of Tachina lurida. Lineage (NCBI taxonomy): Eukaryota > Metazoa > Arthropoda > Insecta > Diptera > Tachinidae > Tachina > Tachina lurida. The sequence goes on along the minus strand of OX101755.1, from coordinate 30,134,886 downwards.
TCGACTACGACTACGAAGATCCCACGCCTTTAATGGACTCATATCACGATGATATGGACTCTGGCTATCAAGAGCCCCAAGAAATTCTCAATTCAATGCAAAGAGCCTCACCGCGCCCACGTGTTTCATCGCCGACACGTATCGATAATCCCAACATGGCTCCTCTCAATTACTATCCCTCGAACCCGAGGAATCATCAGTCTAGTGCCACAAGCACACTACAACGTCCAACCAATTTCAATACAACTGCCACTTTGAATAGAAAGACAACATTAAATCGTCGCATTAGCGATGCTTCATCCTACAGTGGGCAAAACATGTAAGTTGATAAGAACCAAAAAAAATAAAAAAGAGTTTGTTGTAAAATTAAGAAATTTTGAAATTTATGAATCAAAAGGTACACGATATAAAATGGAAATGTGGTTTCGGTTATGCTAGAAAAATTAAAGGAAGCACAAATATGTATATCTAAAAATAAAATCTAAGCGCACAGTCGAAATAACAACGAAACACGAATTGTATTTAACGCTCAAACAACAATAATAATTAAAACGTTAACACCAACAAAAATAATTATGTATTTCAAAAAAGTAAATAACGGCCTGTCCCACGATGCCACCAGCAAACGTTCGATCTACAACTCGTATTGCAAACAACAATAACATTGGAAAATTTATTGTTGTTTGCAATATAAGTCATCGATCGAACGATTTCTGGTGACATTGTGGGACAGGCCGTAAGTTCATAGCAATATTATACATAACTTCTTTAAAAGTTGTAAGCATTTAAAAAACACATACCAATAACACTGTGTGAGTGAAAAAATAATTTTAAAAATAATTATCGAAGATTGTAAGCTTAAGTATACGTTTATGTATGTGTATCACTTGTCGCTTTTAAGAATTCGTATATGTAGACCCTCAAAATCGAAAGTTATCGATAAAGTGCTCGTAATAGATAAACCATTTTTGCACTGCTTTCGAGGTTTAACATGACGCTGAATAGAAGAAACCTTATGCCTTCGCACATTTCTAAAAGGATATGCATTAAATAGTTTTGCTTACTTTTCTTAGTTGTAATTTGTTGTTCCAAAGTGAAAAAAGCAATCTTACAAATAGTTTCAAGGAAGCTATTTGTAATATAAATAGTGCTACTGAAACTAGTTACGCGTCTGTGCGATTTCTCCAGAAACAAGCATTCCCAGTAGGGTGATCGATTATTCGACTTTTTCCAGAAACCGGTTTGCGAATAGTTCGAATATTTGAAATTATGAAAAACCCGGTCAACCGGTTTTTTTAAATAAGAAAATTATTACACAAAAGTTTTGATTTTAAATTGTTGTATTAAAAAGTAAATACTCGTACTCTGACACTCGTATCGTTTTGAAATCGCATGCGAGTTGCAAATCGCCAAACTCGTTTTTGTTCTGTAACTCACTCGTTTTGTTTGCGACTTGCCATATTGATTAAGTCAGCTGTTTGTTAAAATCGTCAGTGTATAAATAAACAATGCAAAAAAGACAAAATTAAAACAAAAGAACATTTTATAAATTTCAATTTTATAATAAAAATTTCGAGAAAATATTAATAATTTAAAAAAAAAAACATATTTAATTCCATTTATTAACCAATTTAGTGTTTCTTTAAAATTTTGTTTGGGCTCAGTTTATCAGTTCACATCAGTATACTCTTGCGATTTGAACTCGCCAAGAGTCTTGCGATTGCGATTTGTATAACAGCTCTCTTGCGAGTTGAAGTCACAATCGCAACTGTTATGCGTTTTGTGAGTGTCAGAACAGTATAAAACAATGCAAAAATGAAAGGAAAAACATAAAAATTAACTTCAAATACTTATCTATAGTACATATCATATATATATATACATATCATATATATATGTATATATATGAAATATGAAGCAAAATGTCAACAAAACTAAAAAACACTTTTTATAAATGGATTTTTACATCCATTGCGCACTATAAGGCCAATTTAAATCACCTCTGCTACCACTTCATAAAATACGAGTAATTTCGCTTTAATTTCATGTTTCAGTAAGTGTTACCATGTCCAAAAAATGCCTTGAACTTTTAAACTGAAAAAAATACTTAGGAAAATCAACAGATCACGTTGGTCTAAGTTTAAATATAGTAAAAACTAGTATAATTGCAAAATATACCAATCGAAAAGCATTCGACTCAGCCGGTTTTTATATTACAAAAAAACCGGACTACCGGTTGAAAACCCGAATCGATCACCCTAACTTCCAGAGATAAAAAAAACCGATTAAGTTGATATTCAGGAAGGCATTTTTCCGTGACACCTCCAGAGGAGCTAATCTTCTATAATGTAGAAACAACGGTAATTGGGACGACGAACACTTGCATAGATTCAGAAGAATTGACCCTCAGGATGCGGTTGGCATAATTATGACGATTTCTATTCTGGCTCACTAACAATCTTGTTTGTTATCTGAAAAGCTCAACCAATGGGAAAAATCTGACAAAAACAATCCAATTCAAAATACATATAACAAAGATACGGACAGAGCGCTCTTTTTGAAGCCGATTTATCCAATAAGATTCAAGATGTTGCGAGGATTAGGATGGAACTCGATTATAGATTAGGAATGGGACTCGAGCTTTGTTAAATATGTGCCTGCGTACTTTGCAACTTTTCCAGTCACTACATTTGAAGCTGAAGCAGTGCACCATAGCTGAATTCCGTAGCACCGCGCGGTACGCGTGATTTAATTTAAAAAATCGGGACAATCTCGCGAAAAGCGGTACGAATAGCAACGCTAGTCAATGTGGTGTTTCCATGTGAGCCTTCGATCAAGATGTATACCAAGGTATTTCACATGCGAATGTTGAGAGACAATTTGATTGTTGATTCTAAGGGGGGAACAAGTATTTTTTCGTAATGTAAATGCTACATGAGCACACTTCTGTTCGTTTACTTCTATTCTCCACATATCGAGAAGCCTCGTGAGGGTTTTCATGCATAGTAAGGCAGGTTATATCATCGGCAAATGTAGATGTTTGGATATCACTGCTCAAAGGCATATCACAAATATAAATCAAATACAAAACTGGCCCCAGTATACTATCCTGTGGCACACCGGATGAGATTGATTCGAGCACACTCATGAAGTCCCCTTCCACAACAGTGAACTTCCGTGCAAGAATGTAACTGTCCAAGGTTTAGAATGTTAATTTGTAGATAAGTCTTCAATTTTAAAATTAGGCCTTCATGCCACACTTTATCAAATGCCTGAGAAACGTCAATAAACAGGGCAGAACAATACCTCTTTTCTTCAAATGTGTTTCTTATAAATTTAACCAATCTATACGTTTGTTCAATGGTGCTATGCTGACTTCTAAAACCAAATTGATGTTCCGGTATGCAGCCATTATCAGTTAAAATTGTAGACAATTTTGTAATAAGCAGCTTTTCGAATAGCTGTAACATTGTTGATAGCAAACTTATTGGCCTATATGACTCAGCCTTGGTAAGATCTTTGCCTGTAGCTTTGGAATCATTTTGAATTTAGCAAGCTTACAGTGGTATGGATAATACTCCAGTCGTAATATGGCATTAAAAATAAATAGCAGGATTTTAATTGGAATACGATGGAAATTCATCAGCATTTTGTTGCTAATTCCATCAATACACGGATCTTTCTTCGGGTTGAGTTCAGCAATTGGTTTATGTACATCACGCATCTTAAATTTTAAGGGTCAAGAGTGTAGAGGAACTACACTCAGCAAATCAGCACCACCAGTACATGTGTTTGGGGTAAATACGGATTTTAAATGCTCAGAAAATATGTTACCTTTTTCAGTATCGCTTCTTGCCAAACCTTCGTTCGAAGTGCGTGATCCTTTCAGATTTCTAGCAGCGCAACTTTAACTTTAAGGGTCGAGGTGATAGAGCAACTACACTCGGCAAATTAACTCAACGGGTCTCTTAAGATTTCTAGCAACGCGCCAGAAAGAGTAATTAGATGATGGTGTGTCATCGAGACCTTCCAGATAGTTTTTAAGAGACGCAATTTTTTCAGATGCTAGCAACTCTTGGAGTCGTTAAGTGCACTCTTTAAGTCTGATTTTATATTGGGGTGATCTGTGCTTTTGCTATTTCCTTATAGCTCTTCTTTTTTCACATACGAAACGTTCAATTTCCGCAAAATAAATTCTATTAAACCCAGTCTGGGGATGGGAGTTAGTAGCATGTTCTGCAGCCTATTTAATCTTTTCGTTAAGATTGACAATGTTTTATTTAACATCCTCTGATGTTCTTTCCTTAATGTTTTCCGTGCAATGACTACTGAGATACTTTTTGAATCTTAGCCAATTAAAACGATTGCTCATCTTCACGTATGAGTGAGGTAAATCACTTCTCACTGGATTACAGATTTTAACAATAGTGGGAGAGTAATCGGAGGAGAGATCTACAGAAACTTCAACATGATTTAAAAACCTAGAAATATTTATCCTCACGCAAAAATCCTTAACATCCGCAATTTTTTGCATGTCAGTAGGCCAGTAAGTGGGCTCCCTACTCAAAATTACGTCCAAGCCCATTTTTGAAATTGTGTTGAACACCGCTCGACCTCTAGGTGTAATAAGACACGAATCCCAGAACGTATGTTTTGCATTATAGTCACCAGCTGCTACGAAACAAGGTCCAAACGATTTGTAAAAATCCTCGTATTGATCCTCAGTAATCGCAAATCTGAGAGGGGAGTAAATTGATGATATCAAAATATTTGTACAAAAATTGTCGATGCAAATATTCGTTGCTTGTAGATCTTCTTCACAAATGTTGTCAAGAATAACATGCTTGAGTCTTGACTTTATTAGAATTGCTAATCCACCACATGCTTTTTCTCTTGAATCCTTTGAATCATATAAGGTGTAGCCATTAATTTTAAACAGGCTTCTCGAAGTCAAATGAGTCTCAGAGACCAACATTATATCAATATTTTTTTCCGTAAGAAAGTGCTCAAGTTCATTTTTATGTTGGCGAATGCCTTTTGCAATCCAAAACATATTTTTATTATTTTTTTCATGGCTTGTTAACTAACGCTTCAATAGTGCATTCGCAGCATTTCTTGCATCAAGCTAGTCATAGTTGTAGTAAAGTTGTTTATAGTTTGCACCAGCTTATCAATAGTGGCTTCAAAGCGACTGAAATTAGAGCTTATGTTAGCATTTGTGGAATAACTTGGTGCAGACACTTTCTGCGTGGGAATAGAATTTATCTTCACAGGGTCGCCATACGATACATATGTAGTTATTAATTGGGTGATTTGAGGATAATTGGAAGAGATAGTTTTTTCTGTATGGGCTGGAATTACTTTAGGTTTTTTGTTCTGCTTAACGAATTAGTACAGCGAACATCCTCGAGTGTGATTACCTCCAAAATTACTACACTTTTTTTATCTTTTGGCTTATTGCAAATTGCACTACCGTGTAATTCACCGCTCACAACACAAACAGTAGGTAATTTGCAGTAAGTTTTTGTGTGGCCATATTCTTGACAATTGAAGCCCAGCCGCGAATAACGTTGTAAAAGACAATTTAAAAAAAGAACAGTTTTTTCACAGATTACGATTAATATAACTTTCTTGCGTTGTTCAAACATCAAACCATCAAAAATTATGCATCTGATCGCCGTCAAAATACAATTACAATCAGTCAGTCAGTGGAAAACTCTGTAAGTAACTAATAAATCATGCAAACAAAATTGTCGAAAATAATTGATAAATGTAGCAGAGATACAAAAAGAAAAGATAATGCTAGTTATCATTAATTTCGATACGCTAAAAAAAATTTAAACGAAAAAAACAATCTTGCCTTAAAATACGTCTTTTGGCTCTCCTGCAAAATTACTATTTTGTCACTTAAAACGTTATTCGCGGCTAACCTTCAATTATGGCACTGTACGGGTCCTGAACGCTTATGTGGCTCTTCAAGTGTGATTTTTCGATATAGCAGATAGTTTAAATTATAAATTCATTCTTTCTCAATTTTATACCATTTTTTGTATTAGAGAAATTTTTTATCTTAAATCCTTATAGGATGAGTGCATCTTTTATTTCTTCGTGAACAACATAATAGTCTATGCCCTTCAATACAATCTGCAGGCATTTAGAACTCTTAAGTTGGTGTGTATGTATAGAAACTTCTTTTTTTCAAATTCAGTAATCATTTTGCGGAAATCTTTTTCTTCATAAATTTTAATTTTCTTTCATCAATGTTATCACGTTTTATTGGAATAATGTGAAATGTAGATAGATTGGTGGTGGTTTAGAGGATTTGTTAGATGACACAGCGGTTTAGAATGCAATATTGAAAAACGATTTTGACAAATAACTAATGCGGCGTCGTTATCTCTGGTTATCTTAGGAACCGATGAGCTTTTTGATGAATTTTGGCTTTGCAACTGTGATATATCTCTCCATTCCGACTCGTACCTTATGAAAACTTCCGCTAAGACGCCTGTTAACCATGAAGGTTCAACCACAAAACATACAGAAGTGTCACACGACGGAAGATTTTTTTTTTTTTTTGTAATGCATGTTTTTATTTATTGTATCTTCAAATATGAACTAACAATAAGTGTTCAAATCTTAAATCTATAAAAAAAAAATTATTATGCCAGACCAATGTCGGACATAAGTTTAGTGGTAGTTATTAATAATACAAAGAAAAAGGTGTTTTCAAGCAGCTTCATCATCTGGAATGTTGAATATTAGGGCCCGTGTATCTCTCTTTTTTTAATCGGATGTGTCCAGTAAAGTTCAAAATATTACGACCAAGCGGATTAGGATGTGATTCGAGTTTTGTTAGATATTTGCCTGCGTATTTTGCAATTTCTTCAGTCACTAGTGGCATATTCAAATCACGATGTATATTTGAATTTTTGATGTACCATGGAGCCGATGTTATCATGCGTAAAATTTTGTTTTGCCTGCGTTGAATTTTCTCTACATTTGAAGCTGAAGCAGTGCCAAGGTGTATATCAAGATATTTCACATGTGAATGTTGAGAAACAACTTGATTGTTAATCCGAATGGGGGAACAAGTATCTCTTCGTAAAGTAAATGTTACTTGAACACACTTTTGTTCATTTACCTTGATTCTCCATAAGTTTAACCAAATCTCCATCTGGCTAATGTGTTCCTGGAGTTTTCGGGATGCCTCATCAGGGTATACTAAGGCAGGCTGTATCGTCGGCAAATGTGGAAGTATGGATACTACTGCTCACAGGCATATCACAAGTATAAATTAAATATAAAACTGGTCCCAGTATACTCCCCTGTGGCACACCAGATGAAATTGTTTCAGGCCTACTTGTAAAGTCTCCTTCCGCAACAGTGAACTTACGGGAAATAATGTAACTTTCCAAAAGATTTAAAATGTTTATTGGTAAGTAAGTCTTCAATTTTAAAATTAGGCCTTCATGCCACACTTTATCAAATGCCTGGGAAACGTCAATAAACAGCGCAGAACAATACTTTTTTTCCTCAAAAGTTCTTCTTATAAATTGAACCAATCTGTGAGTTTGTTCAATGGTGCTATGCTGACTTCTAAAACCAAATTGATGGTCTGGTATGCACCCACTACTAATTAGAATTGGGGACAATTTTGTTTTGAGCAGTTTTTCGAAAAGCTTTGACATTGTAGATAGTAGACTTATTGGCCTATATGACTCAGCCTTGGTTATATCTTTGCCCGGCTTTGGAATCATTTTAACCTTGGCAAGTTTCCAGTTGTGTGGATAATACTCCAGTCGTAAAATAGCATTAAATATGAATAACAGGATTCTCATTGCAATACGAGGCATGTTCATCAGCATCTTAAACTTTGAGGGGGTAGAGCGACTATATTCGGCAAATCAGCAACACCAGTACATATATTTGGCGTAAAAACGGATTTTAAGTGCTCAGCAAATATTTTACCTTTTTCAGTATCGCTTCTTGCCCAACCTCCGGTAGATGTGCGTAGAGGTGGCTTATACTCAACGGGTGTTTTAAGCTTTCTGGCAGCGCGCCACAAAGAGTAATTAGACGCCGGTGTGACATCAAGACCCTCCAGATAATTTTTAAGAGATGCAATTTTTTCAGATGCAAGCAACTCTTGGAGTCGTTTAGTGCACTCTTTAAATCTGATTTTATTTTGTGGTGATCTGTGCTGTTGCCATTCCCTTCTAGCCCTTGTTTTTTCACGTACGAGACGTTCAATGTCTGTAGAATAAATTTTATTAAACCCAATCTGCGGATGGGAGATAGTGGCATGTTCAGCAGCCTGTTTAATATTCTCGCTGAGATTGGCAATGTTCGATTCAATATCATCGGGTGTTCTAAGCGTAATGTTTTACGTACAATGACTGCTGAGATATTTTTTGAACCCCAGCCAATTAACACGATTGACCCATCTTCACATATGGGTCAGGTAAGTTACTTCTTAATGGGCTACAAATTGTAATGATCGTCGGGGAGTGATCGGACGAGAGATCAAGAGACGGAAGATAATGGTATTTTTCTGTTTGTCTCGTTTTCCCTCAAATTTTGTCGGCGTTTTTGTTTTGATTATTCTTTCTCGTGCAAAAAAATTACGCTTTTTATTAGTTGCGCTTATTGGTAAGTAGTAATACACTACAGTATCAAATACACTATACCTTTCTCTTTTTCCACGAATTTAAAAAAAACGTGATTGGAGCTTTTTTACCTGTCACTTCCCTGAAGGAAACGTGGGGTAAAGTGTCCCCAAGTCACCACTTTTGTCGACTATTTTGGCGACATTGTCAACGGAGCGTCTACATATTAATATTGTTTTTGATGCGTAGAAAACATTTTTTCAGATACACACAACTATGCATCTTCTTAATGTTTTATTGGTTTCTTGAAAATAAAAGTGGCGTCAAACAAAATTTAAGTGTGTATAAAAATTATCTTAAGAAATCAAATTAAAAGGTTAATAAAGGTGTATTGAACAATAATTAAAAAACATTTATTACAAAAAAAAAACAAATAAAATAACAATCCATATTGTATAAAAATAGAAAATTAAAAAATTTCAAGTGAAAGTGCTAATTATGGAATCTATTTTGACCCTGTGGAAGCTTTTTGTGCCATCAGTTAAGGATTTGTCACACTTTCAGATCCATACTTAAGTAATCACTATAATTTTACTATTGACATTTCCTGCATGTGGTGACAGCGTCCATAGTGAATCAGTACAGTTTTACTACGGACATTTCCCACAGTGTGGTGATATCGTCAATAGTAAGTCAGTACAATCTTACTACTGACATTTTCGCCATATGGTCCCACAAGAACTACCTAGTCAGTATTGACGAGGTCTACTGGTTGATTTCGTAGGACAAGCCTGTGTTAAATGTCAAAAATAGATAGAATTAGTTGGGGTATAATTTGTCAGTAGTACTGGTGACATCGTCAATAGATAATCAGTATAATTTTACTACTGACATTTCCTGCAGGGTTTCTGTTCAACGAGAACTCATACCACAAAATGACAACAAAATAAATGCAACATACATATGTATGTACTCAGCATAATGCCGAGTACACACTATGGCATTTGTCATTTCCGATATTTTTTCGTTGTGTGGCATTGCTTTCCATATAAAAAAAACATAATGGAAACGGCGTTGCAACTCATTTTGCAAACGAAACCCAAGAAATGCCAGACGTGTACACGGCATAAGTAACTTTAGTTCTAAATTTACGACCGGATGAAATTCCAAAATATAAAATGCTATTTGAAATATTTCTTAGTTTCAAAAATATAGAAAAAAATACCTATCATTTGCAGCAAAGTAAATTTATATAAAGTATATGCAAGTACTCAGGTGATTAATTTTTTTCTCGTGTAGTGTCAATGCATGAATGTCAAAAGTTGTTTACAATTTTCGTACGCCATTTTGTTTTGCTTTGCTTTGTTATACACAATTGTGTGTAGTGAAAAAGTTTAAATAAATGTTTACTTAAAAAGGGTGTTGCAAAACATTTAAAAATAGTTATATTTAATTATTAAAATAAATATGAAGCTTTTATTTTACTTATTTCACGTAATAAAGGTTTATAAATTAATAAATTTACTTTGGTTTTGTCTATCCATACATTTCCTTTTTGTTGTATGCAGATCTGGGACTTGCATTAAACAAGCAAATGCATTGACCATTTTCCCACACTAAACCAAATCAATACAAATGCAAATTTATTACATTAGAACTAACTTTGATAATTATAGTGCAATTTTTTGGCATTAAATTAAAATCTCTTCAAATACATTAATATTGCGCTAGCACCAAATCACATGGCGAAAAATAGAACGTAAATGTGTGCCACTTAAGGCAAAAATCATATCACTACCATTTTTATAATTTTTCAAGAGAAAGACAAAACTTGATTAAATTGTTTCAAGCGGTAGTATATTCCGTTTATAAAATCACAATTTTTTAAGATATAACTTTACAATAACATAAACGAAAACCTAAGTTCTGATCTTTCATTTGTATGCACGTACTTATACAGGTGCCTTCAATGTTCCTTTATTGTATATTTTTATTTGTGCTATCTGATAAAAATATGATTACGTTTTATATAATTTTACTGTGTAAAATATGTGTAATTGCAATAATATTGCATTACTTCATGATGTGCTTAGTGGCAATACAAAATTAGTGCATTTTTCGCCATACGATTAGCTGCTAATGCAATATTAATCCATTTCTTTTAAGAGATTTTATTTTCGTGCAAAAAATAGTGCATTACAAACATCAAATTTAAATTTTCACTAAAATTTTTGTTTTTCAATCAGTGCTTATGAAAAGTAATGTAAGTTGCCCAGGTCTGGTTGTAATCATCTGTTTTTGACATTCATCCATTATTTTTACACAAACAAAGCGTATGTTGTTTTTGTATTTTCTTAGTTGTTGTAGACCTGCATATACTTTATATAAATATACTTTGATTTGCAGTTACCCACCAATCAGTGGTGCAAACTGATTTGTTTTAAACTGGACATCTTCAAAATGGCACAAACAAGAATAATTATCTTACCATTTAGTTTAAAATTTTTATATTAAATTAAGAACAGAATAGCAAAAAAAAAAACAAAAAAAATCGAACGATTTCCAAAAACTATTCTCTGTTAGTTGTACGATCTAGTACACTTCAAGAAAAACTTTAAGAAAATAAAACAATTAAACTGCAATTGATTGGATTTTCTGCAAGACTTACAATACATACCCAGCAAAAAATTTCAAAAAAGGTAATCGGGTTTGGAATTAAGCATTTTTGGTGGAAGCTGTTCCTTACTGGATTACCAACTTAATGATTTTAACAACGCGTGAGACAAAAATAATCGATTCTTGAGAAGTACTTCCTTTTTTATTTGGAAACTTTTTCACGTAATCTATTTAATCTAAAAAAATTATTCTGATCATTTAGCAACTTATACATAATTTTTTTAAATTTAGGTAATGTGTTTTGTAAGCGAATAGTGAAATTTGGTAATCAGAAAAGTAAGTCATTATATGGCTAGTAGTTCTGATGGTAATGTGTAATTTTTTGCTGGGTATTTCGTAAACAATTTAAAATCACTCAATTTTAGCCAGATAACTTAACTTAAAATATAACAAAATATGATAATATAAATATAATAAATCTGAAAATAAAAATTACAAAAAGGAAAAAATTAACTTACACGTATAAAATATAAAATTAAAACCAAAGAATAAGCTTTCAACTGATCTCTTTTGACCCGAAACCTCTTAGTACTGGATAACAATCCTACTTGGTTTTAAATTTAGGCATTAATCTTAAGTCAACAATATAAATGTGCATTGAAAAATGTATAAAGAAAAGATACATTAAAAATAAAATATGAAGCTATTTTTAAAAATGAAAATCAAATTAAAACAAATTTAAAAGAAAAACATTCCTATAAGTATTTAAATACTCAATATACACATTTATTCCTTTAAAATATCAAAGACATGAATCTTGAATAGAATTGAATTGACACTATGTATATTAAGTTTTAAGAATAAAGCTCATAATAACTAAAACTAAACAAAGTATGTTTGTACTTACTCGTATCATTTAACTACATACATACATACATAACAAACGCTAAAGTATTTAAATAAATAAACATTGCTTTACTTCAATTATTATTTTAATTAAAACTACTCGTACGTAATTGTATCTCATCTAAAATACAACTCTAGTCATTTAGTGTAATATTTTCTTTAACAACATATTTGTAGTTTTTAAGAGTAATTTAAAAAAATTAAAACAAATACATAATGTAATCAAAAATGTAATATCGTTTATTTTTTAACTAAAAATTTTTCTAACAATTTACTAATGTATTGTTACACTTACTCATACTACACTTTAATAGCCACATAAATTTAATGGTTGTGTTAATTTTTATTCACTATGTATTATTTAATTTTAAATTTATAAGAAATCAAGCGAGAAATTAAACAATAGTTAAACAAAATATTTAAATAATGTAAGACAAGCTCAACTTTTTTATTCAGTTATTACTTTTGAAAATTTTAATCACTTTTGTAGACAAAAGAAATCATTATGATTAAGAAAAGCATTTTGAATAAAGAATTAATTATATCTACATATAGTATATATAAAAAAATCGGGGGAAGAGTTCTTTTATTTGAATATACACGGCGTGTGAAAGCAAAATTAAATCCATTTTTCAGTTGTCAAGAAAACAAAGTTATATAAAAAACCTATCAAAATTTATTAGGTTGGGAACCTAGTTTCCTCAATATATACTTTCTTAGGATGTTACAGTCTGAATCCCTAAGATATTCCATATGTGGTATATTGTGCAGATGAAAGATTTGTCTTCTAATTTGACTGAATGCTGGACAGTGACAAGAGTAGTGTTCGAGAGTTTCATCATCTTCCTGGCATTCTCTACATTTTGTATCCCTTACAACACCCATGCCAGTTAACTGACTTTTTAACTCTTTATGTTATGCGACTATACTAAACAAATTGCGAAACAATGGCCATTTTAAACTTAGGCCGAGTTTACAACTGTTTGATTCCTACCGTTGCAGTTACATTCCATTACAGTCATGTAACTGAGCCTTTATAGAGATGTAATGTAACGTAACCGGAATGTACGAATCTGTACATTACTTTTCATCTGATCTGCATTATTACAAAATCAAGTAAGAAACAAACTGACAAGTCGTCTGCTTCGACGCTGATACCGTGCCGTCGTTTATGGTAAATTTCTTCGTGTTAAACCGACTCCAAATATTGAATATGTTTATCGTATTGAAATATATTTCGCGTAAGCCATGTCTGAAAATTAACGAAATTTTATTTTTCCTTTCTTTATCTTATTTAAATCAAAGAACTGGTCCACCTTGGAACAATAAACGTTTGGCTCAAGCTAAAAACAAAAAAAAACAAATACTATAGAAAATACAAACAATCTGGCTCCTCTGTTGACTACTTAAGGTACTCTACTAGTCGCGCTTTTTACTCCTTGCTTAATAAATCGTGTTACACCAACTTTATAAATACAATGAAGTGCAATTTTAAATACAATCCAAAATCGTTTTATAAATTTGTTAACTCTAAGAAAAAAAACAAATAACTTCCCTTCTACTCTGAAGTTTCAACAAACGGAATCCAGGGACGATAATATCATAAGTAATTTATTTGCAGATTTTTTCTCTACAACTTATTCAAATGCATCCAATGACGTATCGCGTAATTATCCATTCAAAGTATGTGCCAACCTATCAACATCTATTTCATTTACTGACATTCCAACAATCTCTAAGGAATTAAAAAGTCTTAAGTTTTCGTTTACCTCTGGTCCTGATAAAATACCAAGCAACATTTTAATCAACTGCGCGGAATCTATTGCTTTCCCTTTAGCACTATTATTTAATACCTCTATCAAATATGGTACATTTCCGAGTGCATGGAAAAACTCGTTTATTATTCCACTGTTTAAATCAGGAAATAAAGCTGATATTGCAAATTATCGTGGTATTGCAAAACTGAGTGTTATTCCAAAAGTTTTTGAAAAAATCATTACAGAGAGTTTATGTTATCAAGTTGCAAATTTGATTTCCCCCTATCAACACGGGTTTCAAAAAAGATGTTCCACAACTACAAATCTTCTTCATCTTACGACTGTTGTTTATCGTGGATTTCTGCAACAAAAACAAACTGATGTAATATATACTGACTTCAGTAAGGCCTTTGATAAAGTTAATCATAGGCTTTTGATAACTAAACTACATTTACTGGGTTTTACGGATATTTGTACTAAATGGATTTATTCATATCTAAGCAATAGAAAACAAATCGTTTGTTTTAATAATGCATTTTCTAGATGCATTGATGTTCTTTCTGGAGTTCCTCAGGGAAGTCACCTTGGCCCACTTCTTTTTACATTGTTCATCAACGATTTACCTGATGTTTTTCTTTCATCCAACGTTGTGATGTACGCTGATGATGTAAAACTTTTTCTCTGTTACCGTCAAAAATATGAGCAACAACTTGTACAAAATGACTTAAATTCGTTTATGATGTGGTGCAAAATAAATCTCATGGAACTCAACTTAAAGAAATGCAAATATATGCGTTTTGTTCGTAATTGTCCCATAGCTGTTTATTACTTTGTTGAAAACTATCAGCTAGAGTTTGTCGATAATATCATGGACCTGGGTATTTTATTGGATGCTAAGCTCAATTTTATTTCTCATATAAATATGACGGCAAACAAGGCTAGAGGACTACTTGGTTTCATAAAACGATGGGCTAAAGAGTTTAATGATCCATACATTACGAAAAACCTGTATACTTCGCTCGTAAGGCCTGTACTGGAGTATGGATCGGTAATATGGGACCCTATCTACAATAAACATTCTGACACTATTGAATCAGTGCAAAAACAGTTTCTGATTTACTGTCTTCGTGGACTAAACTTTAATCCTAGAAATATGCCACCTTATTCTGCAAGGCTTGCTCTAATCAAGCTACCATCCCTTAAAAGCCGCCGAATTGTGCTAAACATCTCGTTTCTTCTCAATATAATTAATGGCAACGTATGCTCTGGGTTTTTAATTACCAACCTAAATTTTAATGTTCCTCAACGCCCTTCACGTCATCTAATTCCTTTATCGGTTATATTTGTTAGAGCTAACTATGCTAATGCTGATCCACTGAGAAGGATGTGTAACGATTTCAACAAATTTTATAAATTCATTGATTATTCTGCATGCCCTACTGCTATCAAAAATAGTCTATTAATACATTTAAACTCGTAACTTATCGTAACTTATATTTTTGTAAATTATTTTAATTTTTGTTCAATATTATGTAATATAGATATGTATGTATATTATTTTGTTAACATATGTAGGTATTTGTTAATTTAAAATGTCTGTAAGGATTACTATTCCATAGACAAATAAATAAATAAATAAACTACTAACGAATACCAGTTTAGCGAATGCGAATAATGCATTTTAATTTTTGCGAAGGCGATTGCGAATGAGAAAGCAAATGCAAATATTACAATTCGTTAAAATATCACATGCATTACATAAATTTATGTAAGAGTAAGTATAGATAATAATTAATAATAACTTTACAAAATGTTAGGCATTCGACCCATTCGTAGTTTGGCCCTAAAACCTGGTACTATGTTCAAATTTCATGTTAAATGCTATCAAAATACATATTAAGAAAACTTGGAATGAAGTTTTCCTGAAAAAATCTTGCAGAAGTAGTACTCTGTTCATCTTGGGAAAAACCATGATACAATAATACAGGTAACCGCGCAGAGCCAGCTGTTTTGCTTGTTTCGTGATGTGATCTGCCAAATGGTGTTTATGTTTTACCAACACACGCGCACAGTGCCTATTAAAACTGTACTAATACAAACATGCTTTGTAAAGCCAAGAGAAACCGCAAGTACATGTATGTATATTGTTTCCTCTTGGTTGTCTCTCTTGTCAATCACAAAACAGCAATAAAAATCACTCTTGTTTTATTTGTTGTACATTTGTTGTAGATTCGCGGCTACCTGTATTATTGTATCATGGGAAAAAAATATGATATATATTTTCAACAATTTAAGTTTTCATGAGAAATAATATGAGTGGCACTTGTTTCGCGTGGAATTTACAACAAACAAGGACTAGTTAATATTGTTTGGATTTGAAATTTGTTGTACGAAGTAATGAAAGTTTGAACAGACTATTCTTAAGCAGAAAATATTTTCGCGACAATCAAACACTATCTTTTCTTTTTCAAAAAACTAAAAAATATTTCCAAGCACCGTTGCAATTTGGTTTCATTTTGGTGCTTACGAGAAATTATTTATAGAAAAGTTTTCCGCTAAAATTTTAAAGCTTTGATTAGAATGGTTTACTTGTTAGTATATGTATCTTTTTTATGTTGGCTTAAAATAATGTTCTTTTTTTACTTTTGTTAATCGCAAACTATTTTCATAAAAGACATACATTTTTTTTGACTTTAGTATTCGTTTGAAATATTCGCATACATTTTAGCGAATGCAAAAGCGAATGCAAATAGCAAAAGTAAGCGAATAATTTGCGAATGCGAAAGCAAAATGCGAACATTCGTTACATCCCTAGTCTACTTGCAAAGATCGGTAAGACCAGGGTTACCGTTCACCCGACTAAAGTCGCAATTTGACCCTTTTTTAGCGGTCTGCGACTTTTTGTGAGACTTTTTTTTTGTCACCGACTTTTCCGACTTTTTTTAATTTTATTGCGACTTTTTACCCTTTTTTGTGAAACTTCTCAAAAAACAGTTAATTTGCAGTAAATTAAAATTTTTTTCTTCTATATTTTTATGAATTGAACAGGCTTATGCTATGTTTAGACGACACCTGCTTCGTGCTCTATTCATGCTTCACACCCCAATCATGACCGAATCAACTTGCTTCGCCATACAAAATTATGAGAGCGAATCAAGTAGATTCAATACGAATCTACTTGCGAAGCACGTAAAATTGGTATCTTCTCTAACTTTTATCGCAGTAATCGCCACTTTATCTGAACTAGCTGTCAAAACAAAATAAGTATATGTGTATGTGTGTGTTTGTAAACAAATGAAAACAAGCCAAAAAAACATAGATGTGAGTTTAATATAAATAAATTTAATTAAGTTATGAATAATATAAAAAGGGAAAATAAGAATAAAATATAGAGATGCCTTCAAAAACAAGATTTTGCTTGAATCGAATTTATGTAAGTATGTATGCATGTATACACGTGCGTATGATACGTATGAATGTGTGAATATACATAAAAAAAATGCCACGCGAACAGTGATGCCAACTTTTTCAGAGCAAAAATCACTGTGTGTTCATAAAAAAGCACTAAATGCAATATATTTTTTATTTATATTTTTATATTTATCTATTTATTTTCAATACAGAGAAAGCCCACATGGCTAATTATATATGTATTGAATGAGTAGAAATTAAAAATTTAAGTTAACTACAATTTTAAATTTACTACATTTCATAGGTTTTTGTAATAATTTCAATTATATCGAGCCATATTTCGATTTTGCGTATAAGTAGAACATGAGTAGGAAAATAATTGAAGTTCATTTCGCAAGACACTGCAATTATGGTGTATTAAAAAAAACAATTAGATTTTAGGTGTTTCATCTGAATTAATTTTTATATGAACATAGTTCAGTACGTTACATTCTGTAGCTCGTTTCTGTATTTCTCGCGTCGTAAAATTTCCCGCATGAAACAAGGGAATCGTGGAAACAGTGTAAATTGAAACACATAATGGCTTTTCTCACATAAGTGTTTCTGTATCGTTACTTTGCGAGAACTATCTGTCATTTAAACAAATTTCCAGCAATTATTGGAACGATGTGAGAAAAAGTGTTTCTGTAACAATATTTTGTGAATAGTTTCTCGCAATTCTCGGATTTTAAATTGTACAAAAACATGTGAATTTTTGAATTTGTGTGTGAAAATATGAAAAATAAACTAGTTGAAAAGATATGCAACGAATTGTTGAACTAAAATTATTATTAACGATTCGATATGATTATATTTATTTAGAATTTTTTTTTTGGAATTTTCTATAATAGAGACAGTTGCTAGAAAAAACTTATTTCAAGCATTTTACATTCACTTTATGTTCATGTTCATTATTCAATTTTATTTTTCTTGAAAATTTTTAAATTTTTTTTGTTATTGAAATTATATTTTTGTGACTTTTGTTTTCATTCGACACCCGATTACTGGAAATATTCCAGTAAAAACAGATTCAGTGTTGTCGGTTTTCACATTCAAATACAGAAACACTTTTTTTCACAAATCGAGAAACGATGGAATTTTGTGTTTCACACTTCATGTGAGAAATTTTACGATGCGAGAATTACAGAAACGAGTTACTGAACAACATAAGCCTTTTCCTTTTAGACCGTATTTTATATGAATGAAACAATTTGATTTATAAAATCATTATTGTATTTTTAGCTTACTTTTAAAAAAGTTATAAGTGCTAAAAGTTATTTCTACTTCAACATTTGAACATGGTAATGTTCAAGGCAGATTCATTTCCAGGTAGTATCAGGATTACAAAAACAATGAAAAAATACAACAATGAAAAAAACAACATGGGTTGTAGTTCATCAAAAACTTCAAAAATATAATTTGTTTAACATAACAATAATAAAAATTATTCACATAACTTTGAAAATATTTCTCCGCGGCAGCTACCACTAACAACATTTGCAACGTTTAGCACTTCTCACAATTTTTTAATAGTTTTTTCATATTTATAAATTTGTTTTCACAGAATTTTTTTTAATAAAATATTTTTCATATTGAATTTTTTTAACATTTTCTTTTAATTTCTCTTTCGTAAAAAATTTTTGAAGTTTCCGATGAACTTTAATTTGAAAAAAAAATAGCTCAGCTGAATTTCCGCTACTACCTTGTGAATGTGCCTTGGTAATGTTAATAGTCTTAGAGAAAATATTGGTAGTATTAGAAATGGATTATGATTAGTTGAATTTCTATAATTATAAATTTCAATCCAAAATTAATCAGTTCTGAGAAAATTTGTCCATTTATGTATCCTTAAATGTCTGATACTTCGTTCTATTTCTTCAATTTCGCCATCCCAGCAAAAATTACCGCTTCCCAGAAGAATTTTTGTAAGCCAGCTAGAAGCAATGCATTCAGTTTCCAAAAAGCCATTCATGTTTTGCTTTACTAATTCATTTTACAGAAGTAATAATGTGTAGTTTTTATGTATTCAGATGAAAAAGTTACTGGTTTACATTTTTTTTTTACTTTTGTCCACTTTGTTAGAGAGCCTTACGTTAGTACTTTTCAGAAGCATTTTTGAAAGCTTTCGTTATCAAGAAAGCAATACATTGCTTCACTCAGTGGTTAGTAATTAGATTATTGTTGTAATTAAGTTATTTTATAACTGTAATTTCTAGAAATATATTCTTTTTTCTCACTATGAAAGATAACGTTTTTCTTCCTTCGTATTTCACCCAGCTGAATTAACATTCTGCAAAGGAAACTTTGCATGTCTAAAAGGGGTGAAAGCAGATAGTTTTTGAAAAGTGAAAATTTCTTATTTGGTGTTTCTTATAAACCACCACACTTTCACAAATTAATATTTAGCAGATATGTAAAACGCACTAAAATCAAAGGTGAAAAGCACCAATTTAGTGCCTTTTTTTTAAGCAACAATTTGAAAAATTCCGCACTATTATAAATTTAAAAACTCTAAATCTAGTACGAAAAGCACTAAATTGGCACGCTGCACACGAAGCCCGAATGCATAGTCTAAACAGCAAGATTCATAAACATGATTCAGAGAGCGAAGCAGGTGATTCAACTCGTCGTCTAAACATAGCATTATGTTCGTAACGCTTTTTAAGCCAAATTACATGTGATAATTATTCATAGTACCGAAATACTCACTCACCTTCATACATGAAATGTGCGAGAGCGTTTCAAAAATTTTCTGTTTCTCCTTGAACCAGTGTTACCAAAATATATATTCAAAATTACACCTCGTAGAAGCCAAAATTACCCGATTTCAAAGGAATTACACCCAATATTAAAATAAATATTTGACACATTTCAAAAATCTTGTTTAAGGTCTACTTATGATTCGGTATCAGCCCCAGTGAAGAGCAACATATCGAGAGCGTGTATTCAAAATACGTCAACTCAAATTTGTTCAAAATGAGCTTCCGATGGCAAAAAACTCTCCTATAGAATATTCATCTGTAATATAAATTTCGAATCAAAAATATTATTTTTTCTTGTTTTGTATAAATTTTTTTTATTCTGCTATCTAAAACACAGGATTCAGACGATGAAATTTATGACGTCTATTTTTCTTGATTCCCTTTTCAAGTTTCTACCAAAAATTATTTTCGTTCATACGATGATTATTTTACATGTCTAATTTTTTTATTG
Organism: Tachina lurida; assembly: GCA_944452675.1. Taxonomy (NCBI): domain Eukaryota; kingdom Metazoa; phylum Arthropoda; class Insecta; order Diptera; family Tachinidae; genus Tachina; species Tachina lurida. The sequence continues at coordinate 30,114,338 of OX101755.1, read as the reverse complement.
ATTTTGATTTTTATTGATTTTATTGTTTATACATACATACATAGTTAGCTGAAAGTAGTGCAGAGTGAGACAATTGACTACCACCTAGGACATCGCAATGTTAAAATAGTCATTTGATTACATTGAAAGTAATCCAAGTGTCAATCAGTACTATTTGCGAAATATTTAGCTTAAAGTTAACCGAATTTCCGACAGCGTACTTTTTTAATAAAATTTTCTTCGAAGAACACATTAATATGAGAATATTAATAATAAAGCGTAACACCAAGAACACAAATTGGTGTAAAGAAAAATATGAAAAAAACCATAGAAAACAGAAATCGAGTCATTTTTTCTACCCCTCTTTCTTCTCTACCCCGTTCGCTATCAAAGCAAAAATGACGTCGAAAAATAGACTTCATAAAAGTCTTCCACCTAATTCACACGAATTTGTGTTCTTGTTGTTACGTTTTATTATTAATATTCTCATATTGGTGTGTTCTTCGAAGCAAAATTTTATTTAAAAAGTACCCTGTCGGTAATTTGGTTAACTTTAAGCTCACTATATCGCAAATAGTACTGACTGACACTTGGATTACTTTCAATGTAATCAACTGAATATTTTAACATTGCGATGTCCTAGGCGGTAGACAATTGTCTCACTCTGCACTACTTTCAACTAACTTAAAGTTGATTTTTTTAAATCGCCTGGTAGTCAGTAAATTAAAAAATTTTGCGGGGTTCGAAAATGTATCATCACACGTTGTGTACTCAAACCGCTATCACTCGGCTAAGGTACCATCTAAAATAACAACAGCAAAATGTTAATATAAAACTGAAATGAGTTTCAAAATAGCTTAGAATAAATTTGTTGGCTCTCATCGAATTTAATTACGTACTCAACTTAAGAATTAGTTTTGGGTTTGTTCTGGATGACATTGCAGTTAGCTTTTAGTCAGTCTAAGAAAAGTTAACTATAAGTTAACTATTTTTGTAGTCAAGCACACATTCTCCGACAGAGTATGTAAATGTATGTATAAACAATAAAATCAATAAAAATCAAAATCAATAAAAAAAAATTAGACATGTAAAAATAATCATCGTATGAACACATATATTATTGCTTATTATTATTGTTTTTTTGTATACCTTCTTTAAATAATAAAATAGCATCAACGGTATCAGACTATAATTAATTATATTTTATTTTGTTTATTTATTATATTATATATGTATGTATTCGTGTGTGTTCTGTCTTTCACATCGTTTTCACATGTTTTCTTCTGAGTTCGGATGTTAAAACACATTCTACGCGTGTTTAAGTTCAAATTTAGAAAATACACATTAATAGTATGTGTTCTAGCATCCGAATTTAGAAGAACACAATTTGGAAATTGACGATTTCAAACGTTTAGATTTTCTCGTTTTCGATTTTGAGTAAAAAATCGTATTTTTCACTGTTAACAAGTGAAATTCGTATTTTTTTCACAAGACTGTTAACAAGTGAAAAGAAAATCGAAAACGAAATCGAAAACGAAAAGTCTAAAAGTTTGAAATCGTCAATATCCAAATAGTGTTCATACTATTAATTTGTATTTTCTATTTTGTATGAACACATATATTATTGCTTATTATTATTGTTTTTTTGTATACCTTCTTTAAATAATAAAATAGCATCAACGGTATCAGACTATAATTAATTATATTTTATTTTGTTTATTTATTATATTATATATGTATGTATTCGTGTGTGTTCTGTCTTTCACATCGTTTTCACATGTTTTTTTCTGAGTTCGGATGTTAAAACACATTCTACGCGTGTTTAAGTTCAAATTTAGAAAATACACATTAATAGTATGTGTTCTAGCATCCGAATTTAGAAGAACACAATTTGGAAATTGACGATTTCAAACGTTTAGATTTTCTCGTTTTCGATTTTGAGTAAAAAATCGTATTTTTCACTGTTAACAAGTGAAATTCGTATTTTTTTCACAAGACTGTTAACAAGTGAAAAGAAAATCGAAAACGAAATCGAAAACGAAAAGTCTAAAAGTTTGAAATCGTCAATATCCAAATAGTGTTCATACTATTAATTTGTATTTTCTAAATTTCAACTTAAGCAGGCGTACCATGTGTTTTAACATCCGAACTCACAAGAAAACGTGTGAAAACGATGTGAAAGCCAGAACACAAACGATTTATTATATAAAACAAACGAATTTCAAATTACCCGTAAATTACACCTGAGAGCAATTACCCACGCGCTACACTTGCACATAAAAATTACACCTGATTCGGGTAATTACCCGCGATTCGGCAACACTGCCTTGAACAGAGTGAGAGCAGTAAAAAACATTTTGCTTTTAACATTTTCATGTGTGCACTAATTTGTTTTATTTTGTGTTACACACATGAAAATGAAGGCAAAACTAAGTTTTCATATAAGAGCGCACATGCAGTGTGCAATTTCAAACGCACATTTATGAGTTTTATTCATTTATGGATTATTCATATATGAGTAAAATTTTTTGAACATAAATGTTGGATTTTCTTGTGGTATGCAAGCAAATGGTTTTTTATGTATCTGTGTATGGCTTTTGATTCTATTGTTCATATGACTGGGAGAGTTGCCGATTTGGATATTTTTAGCCGAAATTAGTTCTTTATATAAATTTACTGCAAATAAATTGTAAATTTTTTAACAGTGTCAGCGCTGCCGATTTGCAAATTCTCAACTCAAATTTAGTGTATATTTATTTATATAAATACATATGTATAAACATAGAAATTTACCTTTAATAAATGCATGGACAGAAAATAACTGTTATTTTTGAAAATTTACATCAAAAAAGCACACAAAAAATTATCGTAGAAAATTTTGGTTCTAATCATTATGATACATAGGTGATGTACATTAAAATTTTTGTATGACTTTTAAATTTGTGCCTTTTTTGATAAAAGTCAAAAAATAACTGTTATATCTTAACTTTTTTTTTTTAAGACAGAAATAAAAGTTATTTCTTAACTTTTATTTTTTAAGGCAAAAATTAAAAGTTATTTTTGACTTTTATTATTTTAGTCAAAAAATATAAGTTATTTTTTAATTTTTAATATTTTAAGACAAAAATAAAAGTCATGAATTAAATATTGCATAGTAATACGCAATTATTATTGCTTTCAATGCTATAAATGATAAAACATCCGTATAGACTTCTGTAATACCTATACATCAATTATTATTACCTATAAATAGCAGGCAATAAAACTAGAGTATTACTATGCAATACTTAATTCATGACTTTTATTTTTGCCTTAAATTATTAAAAGTTAAAAAATAACTTTTATTTTTTGACTAAAATAATAAAAGTCAAAAATAACTTTTAATTTTTGCCTTAAAAAATAAAAGTTAAGAAATAACTTTTATTTCTGCCTTAAAAAAATAAAAGTTAAAAATAACTTTTTTTCTTGACTTTTTCGATAAAGGTCATAACAGTTACGGTCCCTGAATAAATGTGATTCGTCGTACGACACAAATTTGTCCAGGTTAAACTGTTTTTTTTTTGGCATATTTAATTTTTTTTTAACTGCAACGCACGCGCACAGGCTTAAATAACAACTGTTACCTAAATAGCAAGTTGCAGCCATTTATACTGAAGCATAGAATATAAATCATAATAGAATGCGCATCTCAAGGACAACTAAAATATTTTTTACAAACGTTTAATGATGCCGGAGGGAAGAGAAAAGAAAAGAAGCAAAAACAAAGAACTTAGCAACAAAATACATAAAATAGCACATGTTGCATTTCGCACTTCATATGCGATTTGGACTTCATTTCAAAAAGAAAATTCCCAATGACCTAATTTTTACCAAAAATGGTTACCATAAAAACAAACAACAAAACATGCATCCTTCTAATAGCGAAACTCAAAAAAAATACCTGCGCAATTATAATACTTTTACAATTGCTTGTGCATATTTTACTAAAAATCACCCCTTTAAGCAGGTAGGGCCTGCATTCCGTGTTTTTGTTGTTGTGCAATTATGACTGTTTTACCTTTTTTGCATAAGCAATTAAAAAACTACATTTACACAAATCAAATAAAACACTTGCTATACAAAAGGGTTAGCGAATATGACACGATGGATTTTCCCTCAATGTGTGTGTTTGAAATCAAAAGAAAAAACTTTCAACACACATTTGTGAATAAGTGATCAATGTGTTTCAATAATAAAAACTTGATATTTATTTAAAGGTAAATTTCTATGTACATAGATGGCTTAATATAAGAAACGCGGAAGTCGAATTTTCGATATTTTATAGGAGAAGCAAAAAACTGAAGAGAAACTAAAGCATTTACAAACAGAAATAATTTTTTAAGATATTATAACTTCTTCATTTGGAACTGTAACGTACTAAGATCTTAAAACGCGATTTCGAAAAAAATTGGTATACGCCCTTTTTATATTAAGCCATCGATATGTACATATACCTACATATATGTATATACACATATGTACATACATATGTACATATGTATGTAGATATTTATTTATTAATTTAAACATTTACAATTTATTCGCTGAAAACTTTTATAAAGACTTATCCCCATATGCAAAAAATTAACGTGTGCTTGAAGTGTACGTTAAAACAAAATTTCCGGTTTTAACGTAGACTTGAAGCACATATTAATTTGTTTGCATATGAAGATTAATATACATACATATGTACATATGTTTAAAATATCCAAATCGGCAACGCTCATGATCAATAAAAAACCTTTAGAGGCACAATACATAAAAAACCATTTGCTTGTATACCACAAAAATATCCAACATTTATGTTCAAAAAATTTTACTCATATATGAATAATGCATAAATGAATAAAACTCATATATGAGCAACTCATAAATGTGCACATCATGTGCGCAAAATTAAAAAAAATTATTTGCACACACACGAGTGTTCAATTTTGTTTTGTTTCCAATTACAGCATGAACATGCGTAGAAAAACAGAAAAAGATTTAAGCACTCATGTGCGTTGATTAGCAGATTTTTTTTTGTTGCTGCATTTATGAAAATAAACACAACGAAAAATTTTGCGAGTTTTCATTTATAAAGAAACTCATAAATGTGTGTTTTTTGTAGAGCATAAATGAATATTTCGGTGCTATGTAATTATTAATGAACAAATAACATCAAAGTTAGTTGTAAATATTCTGACAACAACACATTGATGTTATTTGTTCATTAATAATTATCACATGTAATTTGGCTTAAAAAGCGTTACGAACATTAGCCTGTTCAATTCATAAGAATATAGAAACAAAATACAGTTCGAAAAATAATAATTAACTAAAAGTTTTTTGATTATTTTTATCAAAAAAATCGTCAAAATAACGTCGACAAAATTTAAAATCAATTCACAGATTATTGTTCATTTGGAAACACTTTTACCACTTTTTTGCAACATGCATATCATGTATATAATGTATTCAAGAAATGTTTCATAAATTTTCAGTAGAACTGCAAAGAATAGTTTTAGCTAAAATCTCCAGCGTACATGAAAACATGTACATACCCAGCAAAAAATTTCAAAAAAGGTAATCGGATTTGGAATGAAGCATTTTTGGTGGAAGCTATTCCTTACTGGATCACCAACTTAATGATTAGAACAATGCGTGAGACTAAAATAATCGATTCTTGAGAAGTACTTACTTATTTTATTTGGCAACTTGTTCACGTAATCTATTTAATCTAAAAAAATTATTCTCATCATTTAGCAACTTGTATATAATTTTTTTTAATTTTAGGTAATGTGATTTGTAAGCGAATAATGAAATTTGGTAATCAGAAAAGTAATTCATTATATGGTAATGCGTAATTTTGTGCTGGGTACATATATAAGCATGTATAACGCAACTGCATGTGTTGTGAAATATGATAGAAATAGATTCTGCAATAAGATTTTTGTTTTGTTTCAATTGTTTTTTTGTTTTGTTATGCTTTTTATTAATAAAAAACGTTAAAAAAAAGAGATGCAACTTTTATTTTCTCAAACGACTTTTTTGTGCGACTTTATTTTCACAAAACGACATTTTGTGCGACTTTTCTAAAATTCCTAGCGGTAACCCTGGGTAAGACCATACCTTGCATGAAACTGCTCTGACCCCTGAAGTCAACGATTATATTACTTACTCGTAAAATGTGATGAAAGTCTTTTTACATGTATAATAGGCTAAATAACCCTTTAATAATATTAAACTCAGATTTAAAGTTTCAATTATAGGTGCGAATTCTCTCGAATTTCCTGTATTTACCCTTTTTGGTACGTTCATTGTGCCTTTCGCAAAAACGTTCATTTTAATGTGCGTTACCCAGATTTCATTTTAAACGCAATTACTTGTCGGTATAAAGGATTAATATGCATACAAATTGGTGTTTCCCCGCTCACTTTTTAATGCAAGATTATGTAACTACAGAATTCCACCCAAAGTAAATTTATATAAAGTATATGCAAGTACTCAGGTGATTAATTTTTTTCTCGTGTAGTGTTAATGCATGAATGTCAAAAGTTGTTTACAATTTTCGTGCGCCATTTTGTTTTGCTTTGCTTTGTTATACACAATTGTATGTAGTGAAAAAGTTGAAATAAATGTTTACTTAAAAAATGTGTTACAAAACATTTAAAAACAATTATATTTAATTATTAAAATAAATATGTAGCTTTTATTATACTTATTTCACGTAATAAAGGTTTATCAATTAATAAATTTACTTTGGTTTTGTCTATCCATACATTTCCTTTTTGTTGTATGCAGATCTGGGACTTGCATTAAATAAGCAAATGCATTGACCATTTTCCCACACTAAACCAAATTAATACAAATGCAAATTTATTACATTAGAACTAACTTTGATAATTATAGTGCAATTTTTTGGCATTAAACTAAAATCTCTTCAAAGTAATACATTAATATTGCGCTAGCACCAAATCACATGGCGAAAAATGGAACGTAAATGTGTACATTAATAAAAACATACGTACCTACATAAATATGTAAACTTTTTTCTATGTACATATCGCCACTTAAGGCAAAAATCATATCACTACCATTTTTATACAGCCCAATTATGAATAGTAATTCCCCGGGGGTTTTTCCCCTTTCCCATTCCTCCTATTATGAATTAAAATATCCCCGGGAAAAAAGTAGGTATTCTAAACATAAGAGAGATGGAGAAAAAACTCCCCGGGAAAAATGTAGGTATTCTAAATATGAGGAAGATGGAAAATTTTTTGAGAGTTTTCTCCCCAAACATTTTGAAGGGAATTAATGCAAAAATTTTAAAATCAAATTAATAAATGTTATATGTATGGTATATGCATTTGTTTAGAACAAAAAGTTTAAATAAGCACTGGAATGTTATATATCTCTCTTGTTTTAGGCATTTTTATCCAAGCCCTGCGCACATCAACTTCAAAAACATGAACTACTTCTACCTATAGAAATAATACTAAAACACTAAAAATTTCACGCGTCCTTTAAGTTCACATAACAGGTACATGGAAGATGTGTTTTCATATAATATCAAGACCGATAAGAAAAACTATGAAATTTACAATTTCCTTTGTATATACAGTAATTGGAAATTTAATCCATTCGCATCTGCACCTGGGCAGTTTTAGCCTCCACTTTCCCAGCATACAATTATTCTGCATGGTTGTATATGGTTACGCTGTCTATTTATTTTTTATTTAAGCAAAAAAGATATTTATATTAACGTACTATCTTATTGGCAATGAAAAAACAAAATTTTTATTAAATTTCTATTGCTGAACTCTTGCTTTATTGCAGAGTAAAATGTAAACATTAAAAAGCTGCTTCCTATTCAGAATAGGAGGATTATTCCCCGGGAAGAAATGACAGGGAAGAGAAAAAACTCCCCGGGAATATTCATAATTGGGCTGATAATTTTTCAAGAGAAAGACAAAACTTGATTAAATTGTTCCAAGCGGTAGGATAATCCGTTTATAAAATCACCATTTTTTAAGATATAACTTTACAATAAAATAAACGAAAACCTAATTACAAGCATCAAATTTAAATTTTCACTAAAATTTTGTTTTTCAATCAGTGCGTATGAAAAGTAATGCAAGTTGCCCAGGTCTGGTTGTAATCATCTGTTTTTGACATTCATCCATTATTTTTACACAAACAAATCGCACGTTGCATATACTTTATATAAATATACTTTGATTCCACCCAACATTAAACACCCAAAGGGAATTAAAACACCTCATAAAAAATTTCATGTTGTACCACTGTCTCAGCCAGCGATGCCAATTTAGCGCGTTTCGCGCTATATTTATTAGTGCTTTAAAACTATCCCAAACGCGTTTTTTTTTGTTTAGTCTAGCTACAGTACAAAAAGCATTTGAATCGCAAAACTATTCGACAATTTATATATTGTTACAAGGTTTGACAAATAACATTAAAATAAAAACTAAGGATTTCGATTGTTTAGAAGGAGATTCTGATTCTGTATTAAAAGATTTTATTTATTTACTGCCTTATTCATAAAAAATATTTCTGTTTAATAAGAGGTTTATTAAACATATTTTCTATTGAAATTTGATTAATAAACCTTTTATAATATCAAAATATTTTTTATGAATTAGGACCTTAGGCTATAATTTCAACGAAGCAATATTTCAAAATATGAAAAAGGGTTAATAAAACAAAATTAATTTTATTTACTAATACATACATACATGGTGTTTTATTAAAATTTAATTTAGCGCGTAGAAAAATAGCGCGTTTTGGCTATAAATAGTTCACAATGCTGTAACTTAGCGCGTTCTACCGCGTTTTGAGAAGGGGAATAGCGCGTTTGGGTTATAAATTGCTGGTCTCAGCAAACGATGTGGCACCACTGTATTAAGGTGTAGTCAACAACAGCTGACTATTAATATTAATTGTTTGTGTTTTTGTTCGTTATGTGCTTGAATTTTGTTTATCAGTTTGCCAAAATAATTGCATTAATTAATTAATAATATTTATTGGTCATTCTAACGAATAAAATGGATCACAGCACAATTAGTAATTATTAAAATTATAGAAAAAGTTTTAAGTATTGACGATATGTTGCTTTTGATTACAGTTTCATCTGCCGAAGAACAGTTGAAGAATTATGGTGTCTTTTTAGATGAACACGATAAGAAATTAACAAAAGTACTAGAAAAAAATGATGTTTGCAATAAAGTAAAACCTTTGCTAAGGCAGCCTTTAGTTAAAGTCAGCTACACTGCCAACGAGGAAGTGTCCATGCTGGTGAAAATATTGGAGTCTGAAAGATTGCTTAATAAAATTTTGTTAACATTTGGTCATTTATGTGCTGAAATTGACATCATAAGTATAGAGGCCAAACAACTGCAATTGAAATTTTTGTATAAAAATGAAGAGTTGATGAGTATCATGCAAGACTTACATACCCACAAAGAGGCGGATTTATCTAAAACGAGTAAGGGTAGCAGTAATAACAATCAGGTCATGTTAAAAATAAGCGAATCTATGGAATTTTTATACCAAACGCAATTTATTTTGCAACGATGCATTTTGTTGGGCAATAATCTACTACATCAGTGTGGCGCCTTCTTGGCCCAAGATAAGTCGTGCATAGAAATGAAATTGGTGGTAAGTGATATAAATACATATAAAAAATAGCTTAAATGTTTGAGACAAACAGGACTAGGTATTCAGTTTAAGTAGTTTCTTTTTGTTGTTTTGCTTGGATTGCAACTAAAAATAAAAAATTACAGACCGAATATATTGCTCAGATGCAGCCTCAGATATACTGGCATAAATCTAGACGAAATTTTTGTTTTCTTCGTTCAGATATAGTTTTTTTTAAATAACCTTTTTTTAACTGTTTTGAATTTTTTCGCAAATATCATACCTCCCAAGGTAAAATCGAGTAGGGCATAGAAAAATAATAAGAACAGCATTTTTAGCACTTCAAAATCGTTAAAAAAGTTCAAAAAAAATTTTTTTTTTCATTTTCGCTCATACGTACACAAAATTATTTTGTGTATAATCATTTCTCTTATTTGCATATCCCGCTATGCACTTTCAGTGTATTTAGGCTTCCAGGATGATTAAAGTACAATTTAATAGACGTATATCAACACAATTTGAAGGTTAGCCGCGAATAACGTTGTAAATGACAAATTATAATTTTTTTCTTTCGTTTAATTTTTTTATTTTATCGAAAATAATGATAATTAACATTTACTTTTCTTTTTGTAAATCTGTTACATTTATCAAAATTTCGTTTGCATGATTTCGTTAGTTACAAAGTTCTTCCACGGACTGAATGTTCGTAATTGTATTTTGACGGCGAGAAGATGCATAATTTTGGATGGTTTGATGTTTGTACAAGGTCTATTTATTAAATAAATAGGCCTTGATGTTTGAACAACGCAACGGTTTTGTAAAAATTGCCTTTTACAACGTTATTCGCGGCTACGCTTCAATTATAAAATTGCTACAACAGTGGTTGCCAAACTTTTTCCTTGAGAACCAAATTTTTCACATACACCAACCTTAATATTCCGCAAAATTGTAAGTATACTATAGTTATAGTAGCGGAATTCACTGTTCGTATTAAATTTAAAACCTTTTTAAATATACCACGATTTTAAACGTCCAAGCGTGAGCAATTTTTTCTTCTGTGTGGTAAAATATGTTTATTGCAGTGATGATACTATTTGACATGAAAAAATACCGTAGTACTCCCCCAACACATTTGATACTCTCACGGTCAACTTTGAAATGCAGTCAGAAGACGCGCGTATGCATTTATTTTTGCCACGAATTAAATTTATTTTTCGACAAATGGCACGAAACTTTATTAGTCCTAATTTACACTATGCAAGTCTTATTGCTAAGCTGATTAGTTTTTTTAGGGGAGAGAGAAAGAGAGAGAGACGAGGGGAAAATAAACGTTTCTGTTCCCCTCGTCTCTCTCTCCCACAAACTAATCAGCTTAGCAATAAGACTTGCTTAGTGTAAATTAGGACTTAGTAAAGTTATTTTATAAAAGTGTAATCCTTCACAATTATATATAAACGAAAGCCATATTTCACTCAATGATATTTTCTGCGGCACAGCAGTTGATCTATATATAAAGACAAATCATGTTTTAAATCGGTTTAAAGAAAATTGTAAAAAGTTCTAAGAGCAAAAGTGTACTTTGACAGTGAAATGTTAGTTTGGTTTAGTAAGTTTTCCCAATAAAATGTTTTATCAGTTAAAACCAACTGCGTACACCACTTTAAATTAAAAGGTTTCACAGCTAAAAGCAATATTTTGAAAATATTAACAACCAATATAGAGCATTAGCTCATCTGGAAGAACTGGAACCATTAATGACAGAAAATATATGCAGCTTCTTGTGTACAGTGCACAGTGAAGACTTTTGCAAAATAAATGGTAATAAATCTGAAACTTTTGGCTTAAGCCAGAAGGCTGTTAAGACACATATGTGTTATAAAGCCTATTTACTCCTCTGAAGATGTTGAAGTTTAAGAAAAAAGGAGTGGACTATATATATGTACATACATCATTAATTTTTCATACAAAAAGTTACTTCATGAAAAAAAATATAATAGACTGCACATCGTGCAAACAGTAGTTTAGAAGTTCCAAATTTATTACCATTTATTTTGCCGAAGTCCCTACTAGGCAGTGGCTAACACTAAAACCGCATTAGCTGAATACATGTTTCCTGATATATCGAGAGTAGCTTACGGAATTATGTCCATACCTCACTCGTCTTCAAATGTCGAAAGGATTTTCTTTTAGCAAAATCTCATGAAAACAAAACAAAGGAAGAGGCATTATGTTCCAACAGCATCAAAGTTGTATAAAGTTCGAAGATTTATTGAAGTCTAAAAACTCTTTTTGTTAAACATATCGTTTTTGTTAATAAAATTTTAATAAAAAATAACAATAATTTTTGGTACTCTCGGCATCAAAAAAGTACTTAAAAAAATTGTTTGGTACTGAAATGCAAATCTCATTTCCCATCACTGGTTTTTATTGTTCAATTCAATGAGAGATACAGAGACGCTCTGAGAGGATTTGTATGTATCTTGTTCTTCTTTTGTACAAACTCTGGTAAATAAATTCAGCTACAACTAGAGATGCTAAACGGGAAATCCCGAGCCCGGAAATCCAGGGATTTTCGGCACTATGCTAATCCCGGAACCCGTGATTTTTTAATATTAAAGACCGGGATTTTCGAGATTACCTGAATCCCGTTTTTGCATAAATAATGCTTTTGACTGACATCTTCTATATTAAAAATTATTAGAAATTCCCTGTTATAAAAAGTTAAATTAAAAAATTTGCTTTGAATAAATATTTTAGTAGATAATATTATATTGTATATACATATGTATGTACATAATATATCTTATGGCGTTTTATTTTCTAGGAAAAAATTTTACATACATTGCAATTTTCAATAAAAATTTGCAATTAAATGTGTGAATTTATTTATGTATTTCAGTCTATGGACAGAAAGTCATTTCAGACAACGATATAAAGGTAAAATATTTTAACTAGGAATAAAGTCTAGTGTGAGCAGTCGTGCAGTCAAGTCGTGTGAAACAGTATTCCATAATAATATATTAATCTTTAAATTAAATCAATTTAAATAAAAATTTCTTTCTATTAACTTAAAAAAAAGAAATTAAAAATATATGTAAATAGATATTAAAGTTCATAAACGTGTAATGTTATAAATTAAAAAGAAACATCAAAATTTTCTCATGCAGTGCCAGGAGACAAAAAATATTTATTTTGTACAATAATTTGGCATTTAATTCATTCACAAAAATAGACCAGTTTATTAACAATTTAGTGAATATTTCATTTTTAAAAGTATAGATTGTAAATTGTGTCCCAAGTAGCCAGTAAAATTGCAAGTTTCTACACAGTTTCCAAAGCAAATGCCAATATTTGTGTACATTGTATGCACTTCGATTTATAAAGAAAATTAATTAAAGTGGATAATTTGTTTAACCGTAATGTGGAAAGAAAATAAACTATATTTTAAAATTTAATAAAAGCGGTGTGAAAACTTATATCCACGTATAACGTATGGTTGCGTGAAGAGTAACCCTACGACGACAGTTTTTGCTATTAGAGAACATACAACAACAACACTCAACCGTAAAACAACTGGAGTTGTTTACCACCGTTCCACCAATTAAACGAGAACATCCCGGTAAGTCATCCACTTTCCAATATAAATTTTTCCCGTATATACAACCCCCGTGTGCCCTGCACATTATATAATTATATAAATACCTACAATATGTTCGTCTGTATGGACCTTTTAAATATGCAAAAATAAATAAATTGGAAAACTAAAATATTATTTTTAATATAAAGACGAACATTTATGCACAATGTTTTCGGGATTTTGTAAGTCCCGAAAATCCAGGGGTACCGGTTCGGGATTTCGAGACTCCATCACTAAATCCCGAAGCCCAGGATTTCGAAAAACCAGTCCCGCTTAGCAGCTCTAGCTACAGCATCTACCAGAGTTTTTAGTATAGTAGATGGTGTAGGCATAGTTAATTAAAAATGTATGCATTTTGTTGTTGCCGTGTTTTAAATTTACCACGATTTATCAAAGCTACAATATGTGAAAGATCTACAATAGCTAACCGTGAATACCGCTAGTATTTTTACATGAGCTTACAAGCTCTCTTTGCAAATTTTTGATGCCACTCTAACTTGAATTTTGTATAAAATTGACTTACAATTTGCAGTCCTCAAACTGAACAAATCGTATTAATTATTATAGGTATAGGGTACTAACTAGATATTAAGATACAATGCAAATAAAATACCAGTTATTTTTCATTGTAGTATATCAAACAACGATGCCCACACCGATATACTGTGAGAGTCAAAAGAAACTGTACACCTGGTTCTTTCATATCAAAAGTTTTATTTCGGTATTAAAAGATAAAAGTTTTTGAAACTTTTTTGTCATTTTCAAAACATTATATAATGCTGTTAAAACAAATGAATAAAAATTCAATATTCCTTAACACCAACAACAACAATTGAAACAAAATCGAAATCACTGCAATTTTAATGCATCAAAAGAAATTGTACAGTCTTACAATATGCAAAAACAAATAATGGCTATACTTTGTTTGATTTCCATTTGCTTTTAGAACTGCTTGTAGCCTTCTAGGCATCAATTCCATAAATTTATTTGTTACTTCGATTGACATTTTTGGCCGCTGTCCCCGCAAAATTTCCTTCATTAGGGTTTTGATGGTTATGTTTATTTTTCTGGAGTGTCTGCCGAAATTCTTGCATAAATGTTCAATTATGTTCAGTTATTTTGGTGTGTGAGACAAGAATCATTCTTTAACAATTTTTTTGGCAGTGTGAAGAGGATTTTTGTTGTGTTGGAAGATTCATGACTTAGGTGAAGGGTGACCTAGCTGCGACAACGCTCCTGCTTTGGAGTACCTGCTTAAAACCACGCGCGTTTACATGAAGACATTTTTGTCGCAATAGTCTTTTTATTCGTTCATTAGTAGCAGTGTTGCCAAAGGAACTAATTTTTAATTTGGGAAATGTAGAATTAATATGTCTGTATATTTTTATTTATTTTTTTTAATTTACTACCAAAATACAATCAGGGGTGTTCTGTAAACCGGGCATTTTGAAATCGTACGATTTCCAAAATCGAAAACAGTGTTTCGCTGATCGGACTATTTAGAGCATTAAGTTCGTTTAAAATGTCTTAAGCATCTAAAACATTAAAACCTTTTTAATTGAGCTCTTTTCTGGAAATTAGGCGATTTCAAATTGCGTGATTTACAGAACACCCCTGAATAATTCCTTTTCTCTCCTTATTTTATTTGCTTATAATTTGAAATATTTCCCGTGAAGTGGTGAACAAAATTAGAAAATATTATACTGACACAACAACAACGCAAACATTGGCGATCACAATTTTAGAGAAAGGGAACACATTTCACGTGAACTTTTATTCCCGATAATGGTGATTATAACTGTTTATATCATGTATGTTATAAAAAAAATTGGTCTAACTGGCAAAATTGATTGTACGTAGCATAACAAAAGTACGATAGAAAGAAATCTGTGAGAGAATACGTAAAGTTGCCGCTTTGAATTCTCATAACGTGCGACTTTTGCTACTCGCAGGCGACGTGTCGCAGCTGTGTCACCTTTCATCTAAACGGGCTCTTAGGAATCCAATAAAAAAAAGGGCGATTTTTTGTATTACTTATTTTTTATTTATTAAAGATGTTAAACTTTTTCATATAGATTTAAATAAACAAGATAAAAGTAATGATGGTAACTTAGATAAATATTTAGAAATACACGGCCCTATGTATAAGAAAAAATTGGCATGAAGTTAGCATAACTGACGAACTTAAAGTAGGTGTTAACAAGTTCCTCCATACAATTGATATTAAAAATTGGTGCATTACGTAGTTTTAACCCACTACCAAGTCCTAGCGTGATTTTTAATGTAAAGTTTTATGGCAAAACTCTTTAAGATTATGTTCAATTTTGCCACTTATGCTAACTTCTTATACATAGGCCCCACAGTATTTAAATATTAAATTGTTTTTTTTTTGTATCAAAAGTAGGCACTTGTTTACGCGATAGTAGTATTGCCTTAATGAAATCGTCTCGTTTATTTTTTCATTTGAAGCGTCTGTCACCACTTTGATACAGCGCTCTCCGGCTTGAGTGTGGTATGGAAAATCTTTAATTTTTTGAGATGTGTCGATATTGCTTTTGACAATGGCTTTCAAGTCTTCATCAGATATATTTAACGTCAGTGGAGGCTAAGTTATCTCACAGTCTCCCCACATCATAATGTTGGTATAATCTTCAGCATCGAAATTAAATGATGGCACTTTAAGCAAAGCGATCACGCTAATACCCCTTTTAGACACGGAAAGCTTACTTTGCAAAGTCTTAATTTAGCTGTGTGAAAGACAAAGGGAGGAATACTATCTCCTTCTGTCTTTCTCCCAGCTGAATTAAGACTTTGCAAAGTAAACTTTCCGTGTCTAAAAGGGGTATAACTTTTTTCAATATAAATCGATAATGATTTGAATAAATTAAATACTGAAAATTGAGAAATATAATTACCTTTTAAACAAACTAATTTATTAGTTATTCAGAAATTAGTGATGAAAAAAAGTATTTTTAATGCAAAATTAAATTTTTGTTTTTCCTTTAAAAATTCATAAAAAAAATCAAAGCGGCAAATGTTTTACATTTTTTGTTATTTATCGGAAAGCTTAGTGCCGGTCCAGACTTGCAATTTTGTTGCAGCAATTCTTGAATATGTGTGAGAGTGTTGAAATAGAAATATATACTTTTTGTATTCCTCTCTCGCTCTTTTGCACAAAAAAATAAAAAGTTGCTGCAACAAAAATTGCAAGTCTGGACTGGGACTTATTATACTGGAAATAAAAACAGCTTTAAAATTATGAAAATCTGTGCAAATTCACAATTAATAAGGCCCACTTTGACAAGTAAAGGAATTATTTCTCTATTGTTCCTGGAATTAAAAAATATAGTAATAATACCAATTCATGTATCCAATGGGTCGGAAAGCATTTTGGTTACATAATGGAAATCAATATCCATCCGTACCATTAGCATATGCAGTAACTATTAAAGTGAGCTATGAAAACATACAATGTTTGCTAAATAGAATTCAGTACGATCGCTATTTGCGGAATATATGTGACAATTTAAAAGAAATGGTTATACTTTCTTCTGAATTGGTCCTTACGGTGACATACGATTCCGGAAATCAAAAACACTGGAAAGCACACTGTCAGCAAATTGGGCTCAATAAACGATTTGGTATAAGCATTTGAACACATGAAAATATACTTTTTTTTTGTTGTGATGAGTGTGGTAAAAGATACCACTAATATATTTCACAAATAGAAATCGGTCGCCAGAAATTTTAACTGATTTCTGCTTTGAAATCAATCGTGAAACAGTAGATAATTTTATAAAAAGAAGCGATCTACTAAACAGTAGTTGATTTTTTTATGTTATATTAGTATTTAATTTAATTTAAGATTTTAATTTATATCACAGAAGTCATTTACGTGTAAGATTTTTTACTTTTATCATAATAAATGCGTATTTAATATTTTTTTTAAATAAAAAAATCTCAAAAACTAGACATGATAGAATCAATCTGTGAACGGATTTGGATTCAGCACACTAAAGTCCATTCAATTCACATAATGAAGTTTGTTTGTTTTTTGCGGAACAGTGCTATTGTGCAGAGCTGTAAATGAATCATTCTTTTTTGGTTTTAATTCGTTATGAATTAGCTAAATTTTGAATTAATTCTTTTCACAACAAAAAATAATTGAATGAAATTTGAATCTATTCAAACGAATTAGGCAGAAATGAATTTCAATTCTTTTCCAATTCAAATGAATTTGTAGAATGAGTTGCAATTCGTTTTCAATTTAAATGAAACTGTAAAATGAGTTGCGATGCGTTTCCTATTCAAATGAATTTGTTAAAGTGAATTGTAATTAATTTCCAATTCGTTTGAATTGAATCCATCCATCCAGCTGTGTAAAGAACCGAAGAATGTCAAAAGCACAAAAATAATTGTACCAAAACCAAAACAAAACGAAGTTTTTGACATTCGTTAGCTACAAAGCACATAGAGCAAAAAATTATCAGCTGAAGTAACGCTGCCACCTGTTTAAATACACCTTGAATGAATCAATTAAATTCAAA
The DNA here is from genome assembly GCA_944452675.1 of Tachina lurida. Lineage (NCBI taxonomy): Eukaryota > Metazoa > Arthropoda > Insecta > Diptera > Tachinidae > Tachina > Tachina lurida. The sequence continues at coordinate 30,096,500 of OX101755.1, read as the reverse complement.
TGATTTGGTAAGAAATTGTTAATTATTTTTTCTAATTCAATTCAATTGAATTGGAAATGAATTGCAATTCACTTTGACAAATTCATTTGAATTAGAAACGAATTGCAATTGATTTGAATTAACTCAAATTTCATTCAATTAATTTTTTTTTTGTGTAAAGCATTAATTCAAAATTTGTTAATTCAATGCATGAATGATTCACGAATTAATTCAAAAATGAATAATTCATTTACAGCTCTGCTTTTTTTCATTTCAAACCCAACGCGACCATTTCACTAGCCGTGATATATTTCACATGTTTTACAATCATTAAAAACCATCTAAAATTTATAGCATATCAAATTTACTATGTACAAAACTTCATCCTTGTTTCCATAGTCCACATAGTTAAACATATTTCTTAATTTTATTTCAGCACATTTGCGATTATTTGTCTATTTTGTTTTTAAATATTTTGACGTTTGATGAAATTCTACATGGCTCTAATTTTGCCCGCTGTTGGCCCTCATATAAAAAAACCATAGAAGCTGTGACCCGCAGTACCAATTCATGGGATAATTGCACTTCATCAGAATTAAATGGATTGCAGAATTGTGTGCGAGAACTTGATTTCCTTTTCACAGGCTGTATATTTAGAGTAAGTTAAACACTACATTTATTGCGTAAATAAAAGATCTAAACAAAGTTTTTGTTTAGCATTTCCTAGACAGCACATTCAGTATTAAGGAAAAAATTGGTCCTCACGGTGTGGGACAACTTACTCTACAGTTTAATGATTATCTGAAAATTCAACTGCAAGAAATAGAAAAAACTAATCCCAGTGAATTGAATGCATTTAGTGATACCTACAATATAATCAAATTAAATGCCTTTTGTGTGGTTTTTCACGACTTTTGTGGGCAAGTTGATTCAAAATCTGTCAAATTTTTACTAGAGTTAAATAACAAACACCAGGCAATCATGCTTATTGGTAATATACCTTGGTCATCAACAGATTTTCTACGCAAAAATGCTCCCACACTAATAAAAATACACGAAAAACTTTTATTAGATACTCAGCGACAACAGCAATTATTTGTACAGTATCATGGGCAGAAATTAAGCAAAGATTGCCGCTTGTACTGCAATGAAATTACCATGTGGATGTTAAAAATTGAAAAGATCTTAATATGCGGTCCATTTGAATTGCGTATTGAACAGTTTAAAGAACTTGCAACACTATTAGTACAAGGTATGAGAATACCAGGTCATTTGAGTTACTTAATTAAAGGAATCGTGAATGCACACGAAAATCTTCAATTACCAATGACAAAGAATACGCTATTGGATATATGCAAGCTGTTGGAAATGTTAAAATTGATACAAGTATGTTTCAACGAACATTCTACAAATATTGCCAAAGTGATACATTGCATTTTACAATATTTCCAATACAAAGTTTTACAGTTGATTAATGTTTGCAAGGTAAGTGAGAAAAATTGCTGACGAAAATTGCTTGTTGACGATTAAATTAATGAGATTTATTATAATACGTGGTTATAAAAATATAAAAATTATGAAGCTGCAGGTCTCAAATATTTAATTAATTTGTATATTTAGTTTTAAATATTTCGCTACAAAGTTGTGAACATCTGCAAGAGTAAATATTATTTTTTTATCAATAATATTAATTCCTGAAAATGTTTGATGCACAATAGATGAGTAAACTACTAACCTGTCTTTAAGTACTATTTCCATCAGTCATCATCATGAAATCACAAACCTTATTTTTTCTAGGCTGTACAAAATTGTCTAACTTCAGTTTTATTGCTGAAAATGATTATCATCCATAGAAAATGATGGTTTTACAAATAAAATTTTTGAAGAAAACAGAACTTGCAAAAAAAAAAATCTGATATTGGACTTTAAAAAATCAAAATGGAGGATCCAATATGGCAGACAATTTTTGTAATATTATTCGATTTGCTTGAAACTCGTCAATCAGGGGTTTTCGGTGTCGCTGATTACGAAACTCAAAATGGCGGAATATTCGGCACTTATGACTCGATTATGGATGGCAACCGAACTTTAGTTGAGTTGTTAGTTGCCGAAATGGTATTACGGATGGCAACTGGCAACTAACAGCTGGTAATTTCAGTTGCCTTATTGGTCACCACAAATTTGTAGTTGCTGCGTAGTTTTAAAAGCAAAAAATTGGAAAAATTAAAAAGTAATTGCAATATTATTTTTATTTTTGACTTTCTAATAAGCATATTTAAAAAAAAATATGCTTAAAGCTAAAAAATAGGTTGTTAAAACTTATTTCAGGTAATAACATATACTCACAGTAGAGGCGGTAATTGTAACTTTTGTACTTTTTTTTTAGAGGTGTACAAATGTCGTGATTTGATCGTGATCGTGATCAAATTTATAATTAATCAAGCGTGAGTTCGTTAGCGTGATCGTGCGTGAGCTATTTTCAAGAATTACGCTCTCACGAGATATCATTCCTGCATAGGTACATCTGTAACTGTATTGAATCTTTCGAAATAAATGATTTTATAATAATAAATATGTATGTTTTAATTTGATATTTATTTGCTGGTGGTTCAGCGTTGTCCATATGCATTTCGTTGTTGCTTTAACAAATCATCAGTAGACATATTTTGAACAGTCACAAACCTCTTATCTAAACAGCTAATGTGTGAATAAAAGGAAATAAGTTAAACGCATTCTATATATTTTTTGAACTGCGCCCTACAATCGGAATATCTCGAGAGTAGTTAAATATATTGTTATAATTTTCCAGGCGTAGTAAACAGAAATTTAAAAATACCAATTTAGGAAAATAAAATAAGTTTCATATTTTTTTTATGGTACACAACTATATTTTCCCTAAATATTGACTTTTTTCAGAAAATCTCCTCGTATATCCGCATTTATGAAACGGCACTCTTTAATTTTAGTTTAAAATATTTAGAACTATCTACATAATAAAATGTGGTAGTTAAAATTTTCAAAATCTATTGTCACAACTTTTTATACGGGGCTTAACACAAAAAATATTTTTAAAATTGACTACGAGTATTTTGGAACATTGCTAAATGTAAGGTACATGTCCAAAATACAAAATAATTGGCTTTTAACACATTCTTATTGGACTGCATTTAGCGCTATGTGGTTAAAAAGTGAATGTGTTAAGCAAAGTTTCTTAAAAAATTTAAAATAATGATACTTAAGAAAAACAAAATAACATTTTCCCTTTTCCCGCTTTTACGAATGCAGATATTAATAAGTTTTTTATTTAGAATTTTTGTCTTTTAATCTAAAATTCAGCAATAAACTAAAAAATTACAGGCGAAATGCTAAAAAAAAGTCAAGGCAAAATTTTTCTTGTCTTAAAATATCTGATAAAAATCGGATAATTTTTAAAAAAGTTGCAAACCTCAGAAGTTTTTTCGAGTCTCAGGTGGTCAACTTTGGCCCACTGTAACTTCTCTCCAGCTCAAGCCAGAAGGCTGTCATGACATGTGTTGTAAAGCCTATGTCCTCCTCTACGGATGTTCGAAGTTTCATATAAATCCAATCAGTAGTCTAGAAGTTCCAGATTTATTACCATTTATTTTGCTAAAGTCCCCACTGTGCAATGTAAATTTTAAATATACACGTGCATACATATGTACAAACATACATGTGTATGTGTAAGAACCTATTTTTCAACCCAAAAAACACTAATTGGATTATATACTTTTTCGTGAGCGTGCGTGATCGTGATAAGTTGTAAACCACTCGTGCGTGATTAATAATATTTTATTCGTGAGCGTGCGTGATCGTGAAAATTTGCAATATCATTCGTGCGGGAAAGTGCGTGAGTAAAATATTTTTCTGCGTGAGCGTGCGTGTCGTGAGTTAAAAAACGCTCACGTGCACATCTCTACTTTTTTCTTTATCAAAAATTAATTCTACTTAAATAATCATTTTTATTATAAGTAATGTTTTAAGCACTTATACTTAATAATTTTCTTTTAAGCACTTGTATTTCTTATATTTTGCATTTTTGTTTACATGATTTTCAGTTGCCAATCTGTCATAATCATATTTTCGATAACTTTTTTGGAACTGGAGAAAGTTGCCATACATGATACCAATTTTAGTTTCAGATGCGTTGCTAGTTACCTCGGCAACTGAAGTTCGGTTGCCATCCATAATCGAGACATTAGTCTCTGACATCAAAAAAACCGACGATGTAGCACCACAACCAAAACAAATTTTGGTTAAAAAAATAAAGATGAGAAATTTTTAGATGTGGTAATGAAAAGAAGAAATGCTGGTTCAGAATCAAAAATTAAATGGAAGAAAATAATATGTAAGAAAAAGAATCAATTTTAGTTAAGTTTTTTAAGTTATTCGGGGGTGTCATAGAATCCAAGTCAGCTTTGTAAACCAATATTGGTTTCATTTGGTTCATGAAAATACAAGTCGGTTTTGTTATTTTGGAATGCAAATAAAACTGATGTTGGTAAAAAAATTTTTGTTCAATTGTTTAGTATTTGAGAGGCACAAATAACTTGGATATACATACATTGGTGGTCACGAATTTAAGACATTTCACTTATATATTTCTGATAATTTTTACATCTTATTAAAAAAAATTTAGATCCCTGCTATTTTTTCCAAGATCCTAGTAATGTTATGAAAAAAATTATCAATAGTTTGTTAGCTTTTTTTTTGTTAGATTTCTTCCCATAAATCGCTCAACTTTTTCGGCTTTACTGCTCGTACATGCTCCGCAACATCATTCCACAAGTTCTCAATTGGATTGAGGTCCGAGGACTATCATTTTAACACAGCGATTTTCTTTTCCTATAAGCAACTCTGCACTAGGCGTGAAGTGTGCTTAGGGTCATTATCATGCATAAATATCCACAATAGAGACATGTTGTCCTCAGCGAATGGTATCATAATGCTTGTCTTTGTATGAAATTTTTACACAACATGAAGAACGATATGACGATTCATTCTGCATCAGTTATGACGTTCTTTGAGAAATTATGTTTATGCACTTGCAAATAAAAATAAAGCCAAAAATCGATATCAAGTCTTGAAATTGTTTAAAAATCGATTAAACTCTAATAAGGCAGAAATTTTGAAAATCGCGAAAATGGTGAAAATTCGCAATATTGGAAATATGTCCTAAACTAAAATTGATAAAACTCTTTAAACTGTAAGGTAAGCGCAAAATATTATGAAAATTCGTAAAAGCTTGCAAAAATTTTAAATGTTGAGCTCCTAAGTAAAAATAAATAAAGAAAGCCAAAAACTTTGGAAAAATTACATATTTCGCAAAAATAACAGAAATTAGCGAAAAATTGCACAATTTTAAACAAGCCATAATTTGTATTAAAAATTACTGAAACTCGAAAATGGGGAAAATTTGCAAAAACTTGCTAACTGCAGCATAATAGTAGTCTTGTTATATTGCTTAAGATTCGCGAAAACTATTAAGAAGCAGAATACTTGCGAAAACTCGATTTCATCGCGAACATTGCAAAAATTGGCGAGAAGTTACAAAACGGGAAACAAGCCTTGGAATTGATTAGAAATCGCCAAAACTGTTAAAAATAAAAAAACTCGCAATTTCGCGAAAATTTTCTAAATGCTCAATGCTCCGTGGATTTTTCACTGTTGTACAGTGAAATTAAATTTTCAAAAACTATCCCGTTAAATTTAAATAAAAACTAGTCTGCCAAATTGGGTCCGCCTTTTTTACTTTAAATTAATAATCAGCGACCGCAAAAACCTTTGGGGAGCGATTTTAAAACAAAGCTGATACATTTTTCAAAAAACTCATCCGGCATATTTGATCCGACATTTTGGATTTTTAAAATCTATTACCGGATTCGTAAACAGCGACTACCACTGAATGACGAGTTTCAAGCAAATTATATCAATTGCAAGAAAGTTTGTCACATCGAATTATATTTTTACTCTTTTTTTTATCAAAAGTGCATTTTGAAACTAATTTATGACAAAACTAGTGCGGTTAGAAAGCTGCTGGTTGTTTTTCGACACATAGATCCCTGTTAACTTACCCGTCACATATATAAAATTACTTAAAATATTTGAATAGTCTTCTAGAGTCGATATTGAACCTGTTTTGCTAATTATAGCTATGCTATTTATGGCGCGATGCAGGAGTTAGGACGTGATTTTCGTAACAAAAATAATCGACACTATTTCAGTTATAAATATATTTTTGTGTTTTGATTTCTCTGTACTTAAAAGCAGAATACGAAAATAAACGAAACAAATTATTTGATTATGTTTTGTTTCGTTCTTTGAAGTGAGTGAAACAAAAACAATTTGTTTTTGTATTGTTTTTGCACATGAGCACAAACCAGAAAGCACAGTCGATCGGCTGTAAGCCGGCTAACAGCCGTCAACGGCCACAAACAATACATTAATTTAATCGTGCGCCGCTAGAAAAGGAAATAATGGGAAATAAATGGAAACGGTTATACTTATATAATATAATTTTATTTCATTGTTATTTAACACATTAAGTTTGTTTTACATAGCTAAGCAGCATAGCTATAACCGGGTGTTCTAAGACAACTCTCTTCTTTTTTTTTTTTTTATTCATTTATTTCTTATTAGTACTAGATGCTAGGTTTTGAGAACTCACAAAAGGCAGTTTTACAAACTTTTTGTTTTTAACTTTTAGAAAAAAATTATTTCCTCCAAACTGCGCGATAAAAGTGTTGATGCTTTGGCTGCTTTGAAAATAACTGAACGTTGTCTCCATGGTCCTGCCAGCAAAGTGCGTTTACTAGTCGCTAAATTATCATTTGACGCAGCCAGTGGGAAGAATAAAATATTATCGTCTGAACAAAAGGAACGCTTTCGTAGCCTGATAAAGCGTTTGGAATTAATAACAAATTTACAAGATGCCATAAGTGAAATGTGTGATACATCATTCTTATTTTGGCATCAATCGATCTTAAAAGCATATTTAAAGCAAATTGTTGATAAGAAAATGGATTTCAATTCATTTCAGGTGAGATATATACTACGACTATATAAGTATTGCTCAAGGTTGGCAAACGGTAGTCCTATTTTACACTATGCAAGTCTTATTGCTAAGCTGATTAGTTTGTTAGGAGAGAGAGAAGAGGGGAAAATAAACGTTTCTGTTCCTCTCGTCTCTCTCTCCTAACAAACTAATCAGCTTAGCAATAAGACTTGCATAGTGTAAACTAGGACTTACCCATTCAAATACCGTGAAAACTAAATACCGATATCATTTCGGTTAGAAAAAAAATTCCGCAAAAAAAAAAAGAATTTAAACTAAATTTTCAAAAATAAATTTTCACCGAAATTTAAAAAATAATTAAACCGGTATTATTACCCTTGCCAACCTTGATATTATTTGATTTTGCCATAAAGAATATATATATTTAAATTAATTAGGACTTTTTGGTATTTGTTGGTTAAACATCGTCTATATGCATTTCGTTCCTGCTTAAAAAACTATTCAGTAGACTTCATCCCAAAATTTTTTGAAGGGTTCCTTAAGCAGGAACGAAATGCTTAATCAGCAAAACAGAAAAAAATTCCTAATGCATAAAAGACTGAATCCCAAATAAATAAATGTACTTCGGTATTTCTTATATTTGAATTAACTTTAGTATCTTATACAAGCCTCTACAGAATGTGGAAAAACTTTAAATTTTCTCAACTTCAAAGACTTAAATGTTGCCAAAGACTTGCAAAAATCCACCTATGAAAGTATTCGTTCAGAGATTATTAGCAAATTGTGTGCGCAGATTGAGATATTTTTACGTTTAGAAGTTCATGCAAATTTGCAGGTTGAAAAAATGAATCCCTTTGATCAAGGTATCGATGACTACAACGATCTTATAAATGCATGTCCGTTGGAAGTAAACGGCAATTATGTGATACTCAAAGACCACATAGAAAACTATTTGAGTGCTATGTTTTATAATTTAACCACCATATCGTTACACGATTGGAAAACTTACGAAGAAATGAGACATTTGGCAAACTATCGTTTGCTACTTAATCCCGTGGAGGACTATTTGCCCAATCAGACCCTGGAGCAAGGTATAGATATTTTAGAAATTATGCGCAAAATCCATATATTCGTTTCGAAGTATGTTTACAATATGAACTCGCAAATTTTTGTTGAGCAACAAAGTTCAAACAAACATTTAGACACTATTGGCATACGTCATGTGGCCAATTCGTTAAGGACTCACGGCACTGGAGTTATAAATACCACCGTCAACTTTACATATCAATTTTTGAGACAAAAATTCTATACATTTTCTCAGTTTCTTTACGATGAACAAATCAAAGCTCGACTTATGAAAGAATTAAGATCATTTGCCGAATGCAAACAGCAAAATAAATATCCTCTATATCCGTACGAGCGAGCCGATGCATTTAACAAGGACATACGTAAGTTGGGTTTGGCCAATGAAGGGCAAACTTATATGGACTTGTTTAGGAAAGTCATAACACATGTTGGTAAGTAATTTCAAAACAAATTACCTAGAAGTATAAAAATCTCAGATCTGTGAAACACATACATACATACATGTCGTCATCTTTAATGCAAACGAACGTAACTACACTTTTATATTTTTTTACAGGAGAAACAAAAAACATATGCATTCGTAATTACGTCCGTTTGAATTTCTTCAATAAAGTCGTCATTTTTGATCGCAGAGATCTAAATATTAAATAAAAAACTCGATTTCGAATTTTTGTGTAGTTACGTCCGTTTGCATTTAAGGTGAAGATATGTATGTATGTATGTTCTTAAATTTTTTAGGAAATGCAATGGGATATATACGTTTGGTACGTTCTGGCAGTATACACGCTAATTATAGTGCCAGTTTGTATTTACCTAAATTTGACGAGAACTTGAAATTTGTTACCCAATGTAAGGAACAACAACTCAGTGATGTGGTGCAATTGGCGGCTGAAAATGTCGAAACAAATATAAAAAATTTAGCTAAGAGCTTTGCAGACAATACAGATTATTTTAAGGTGAAATGGAAATAAAAATTTGTCGTTTTTTTTTTTAAATTAATTTTTTATTTCTATTTTTACCACAGCTTTTGATTGAGGCCTTCCAACCTTTCTTTCGCAATCCCCACAATTTGCATTTGCGTAATTTTTATCTTATTGTTCCGCCTCTCATTATGAACTATGTGGAATATATGCTGGCGGTTAAATCGAAAATTAATAAAAAAGATCGCGACGAAGCTGTTCTCTTTGATGATGGCTTCGCAGTCGGATTAGTTTACATTCTAAAGTTATTAAATCAAATCAATGATTTCAATTCACTGCAATGGTTCCCTACGGTACAGGAACGTTTTGATGCTGAACGGCGGAAAATAAAAGAAATGCTATTGGAAATAAATAATGCTGCTGCCACCACAGCAGCGAAAGCAAATACAAACATTGCTGCCACACAAAAAAGTGAAAATGAAAAGCTACAGCAGACGTTAGTGTTAACGGAACGTCGCATTAATTCACATCAAATGGAGTACAATTTGTTCTATTATAATCTATGTAGTGCAAAAATATTTTTCCAGTGAGTGCTGCTCCAGTAAGGCTTCAAAGAAAAAGTAAGTACACAAATATATTGAACACTTTCCATTTCATCTGCACTTCCCAGCAAAAAATAAGTGCGAAAAGAACGAACTAAATCATATTTTGTAAAAATCCAACCGCCTTATTTATAAAAGTTATTAAGGATTTATAAAGGGTTCTTAAAATAAACTTTTATTAAAGATTTTTCTTATTAAGTCGTTATAAAGCCTTAATAATTTTTATAAATAAGGCTGCAATTTTTTTTATATTATCTAGCGTGACATTGGAGAGCATGTGTTTACATTTAAATAAATTTATCGTCAATTTATTCAACTAGCTTTTTTCATGTATATGTAATTAAAATTAAGAAACGATTTTTTTTAATTAGCTGGGATAGGACTTGAAGACTAGCTCTCTACATATTGCGCTGCCTTCTACTTTTTTCGTAGCTAAAAGTTATTTTATTGTACCTATCCCTGGAAAGTATGACATGTTTCAGTCGGGAGCCACTATTAAGACGGTTTGAAGATTCGATTTTTAACGCTTCCCGACTGTAAAAGTTGCTATGTTCCGCACTACTGGACTTGTTTTTTTTTCATTTACAGTTGTTTTTGGGTAGTCGGTTTTTTTGATTTTTTAAATTTAATCGTTCTTCCTAAATTGTTATACGAGTACCTGTAATAAAAAGTACAATATAATCCTATCCATGAACTGTCTTTAGAACAACAAGCATAAATTGATTGCTAAAACACTGAACCTAAACATGTGAAGCGCAGATTTCATATTTTCTTTATATTTTTTTTTGTCTTTTACTTATTATGAACAGACCTGCATTGAGCATTTTCCCACACTAAACCAAATCAATGCAAATGCAAATTTATTGCATTAGCACTAAATCTAATGCAATATTAATGCACAAATTTGCCTATTTTGTTTTTGTTTTCAATATACATAAATAAGCGAAAGAAAATTTCTTGACGACATCGTGAGCCAGGCCGTTAATATTTATTTTTCAACGCACGTCAAGATTAGTTCGATTAAAAAAATTTTTAAGTTGAGTATTGATTGATTAGTTCGAGATAAATACCCGAAGCATTCGTCCTCAATAGTAAGGGAATGGCTTTCATCCAATGTAAAAAAAAATTGCAGGCACATCCTCCCTAGAGCCTTGGCCTTATTATTAAAGAGATTCTGTGGGCTTATGTGGAGAAAAAATTGCGCGAGCTGTAGATTAGGGGCAAAAATTAGATCAAAAGTGTTCTCATTCTATGATACGAGGGCGGTTCGGAAACTTCTTAGCCTAGCACAAAAAGCGCGGTATAAAGAGAAAAAAGTTAAGTGTTTTGGAAACTTCCATCTCTGCTATGACCACATGTTAAATTTTGTTTCGATCTGGCAACTCCTTCATATAGAAACAGGTGTTCACAAAAGACGCATCCGCGATTTTTTAACAATGGAAAAATTAGAAATGCGTGGTGTCATTAAATATTTACATAAAAAAGGTTTATCGGGACAAGAAATTCATAATGATATGGTGAATGTGTTAGGTGAAAGTGCTCCTTCATATGCAACAGTAAAAAATTGGGTTGCTGAATTTAAACGTGGTCGTACAAGCATTGAAGATGAACCACGTAGCGGACGTCCAAAAACAGCAACAACAACAGAAGTTGTAGCCAAAGTGCTTGATATGGTATTAAATGATCGACGAATAAAAGTGCGTGAAATAGCTAATATCATGGGCATCTCAAATGATCGAGTCCATTTAATTTTGCATGAAGAACTACAGATGAAAAAGCTTTCTGCAAGATGGGTGCCGCATTTGTTAACAGTCGACCAAAAACGCATAAGAATGAACATTTCTCAAGCTTGTTTGGATCGTTTTAAGCGAAATAAAATGGATTTTAAGCGTCGTTTCATAACTGTTGATGAGACATGGATCCACCACTATACTACAGAGACAAGAGAACAATCCAATAATAAATGTACAAATTCGAGAAAAACGTCCTGGCTTACAACACAAAAAAATAATTTTTCATTAAGACAACGCACGAGCGCACAAGAGTGTTTTAACAATGGCTAAAATCAACGAATTAAAGTACGAGTTGCTTGACCACCCTGATTTGGCTCCCAGTGACTTTTACCTGTTCCCAAATCTAAAAAAAATTCCTTGCTGGCAAGCGTTTTACCTCAAATGAAGATGCAATTACAGTTGTAAACCACTATTTTGGAGACCTTGAGGAAAACTATTTTAATCAAGGGATAGAATTGGTAGAAAAGCAATTGATAGGCTAAGAAGTTTCCGAACCGCCCTCGTAATAATCTATTAGATGCTATACGTGGCCACATTTAGTACGAATTTTTAGTGTATTACTTATTTAATAGCTCCTTCCTGAAGGAAAAGTAAGTGTACAATTTTTTTTTTGCTCTTGAAAATAGTGTTATTTTATAAATAAAATGAAAGATTTTCATAGAAAGCTGATTAATTTGTCTTAAAATTGCTTTTGGTTTTACCTTAAAATCTTACAAAGCAACAAAGCATACTTTGATTAGAAGAGCGGAGCGTTTGCTGTACATGTTTTTTCTTTGCCTACTGTACATGCAAAAAATATTAAAACTAATTACCAACCAAGATTAATTGAGTACTCGTATTTTAATTGGAAATATTTTTTGAAAACAATGCGGCATACTCTAAAAAACTGCTGGATTTTCACATATAAAAACAAAAGTGATATTGTTTACATACAATTAATGGCCCTTATTCGACTACGACAGTTTCGTACTAGAATAAAGAACATTGCAAAAGTTTTTGTTTAATCTAGTACAAAATCGTCGTAGTCGTAGTCGAAATACGACGCTCGTAATATTCAAAAATATAATTACAAAGATCCAACAAAATAAAAATCAATATACAAAAAATAATTTGTTTTTTGTTAATTTCAGAATGAATTCAAATATCAATTTTAAATTTTAATAATCTCTTACACTGTAATTTTGTATAATAAAATAATTACTCTACTTGAGTTTTGTTAATTTTAACTTGAGTTCAATTTTAATTTGCGTATAGGTATCGGCGATATTTCTTTTTGAGTATCGGATCGGCAAAACGTCGTATCGTTACATCACTAGTTTTAATAAAAGTTCGTTTTAACGTTAAAACCAACTGTTAAAACCAGGTTTTACCATACAAATTGTTGTTGTTAAAACCAACTTAAAACCATTTTTGAATTGGTTATAAGTTGGTTTTATGAAATGCAACCTTATTTTCGCTGTACTAAATTTAGTGCTGCCAAGTTAAAATGACCGGAAGCAGCTGATAATGTTTATGCCAGTGAATAACAATAGATGCCACTTGAAAGATTTTCAACTTAAAAATGTATACAGCAGCAACAATAATCAAAAATTATGAAAAAAATAAATTTTTTTTGGAAGGAAAACAACGAAAATATTTTCATTGACTCTGGAAAGTGAAAATAGACGATATAACTGACATCGATCCGCCAATAAAAAAGTTTTATTTTTTGATGTATTTGTGAATTTTTTATATACAATAACTTGATTTCCAAGCACTTCTTTACTTTGTATTACTAGTTCCATAATTTTAAAATGTTTATTTACAAAATATAAAATAATGTCCATTTTACAACGCATTGTAAAATTTCCGAGTTTTTCCTACAAACAAAAGCACTTGTTGTACAGTTCGTCAAATAATTGTTATAAAAAGCAGAAAAAAATACAGCAACAAATACACGTATTTCTTCAGGAGATTTATTTTATTTTGTACAAATTTATTAAACAGTCTGTGAGTTAAAACCTGAATTTATTAAACTTGCTGTGGGAACGCAAAATCAGCTGTTTATGGTTTTAACATTAAAACCAGGGTTTAAATTTCAGTGTGAAGACACTGTTAATCATTTTTATAAATATGGCTGTTCACTATTACGTTTAAAGATCTTTTGAGCACATGGCGACTGACTTATTGTAAAAATATAAATACTGTAGGTACAGGTTTCTCATTTTATTGCAGTGGTGTGCAAACACAGAATATTAATTTTGTGGTGTGAATTTTAATCTCTTATGTATAAATCGATGATTTCTTAACGTGTTAAAAGTACGGCATTTAATTCAGATAAGTTAATTTAATGCTTGATAAATTGTCTTACAATAACAACATCATTCGTAGCATTCAAAATCACTCCAAAATTGGTTTACTTCTCAAGTTATTAAGCTTTTGTGGAAAATAAAGGATGTATGTAAAAGAAAAAAGTTTATGTTTGGCTTTAAAGTTTAAACTTTAGCCTACTCAAAACCAAACATATATATATATATAGAAACAAATAAAGTTCGCACGAAAATAATTAAACTAACAAACTAATTCACATATAAAAGTAACTTTTTCGTACAAAAGTATGAATTAATATTTAAATAGAGTTAGTGAAATTGGCCCTTAAAGTATCAAACCAAAAAATGTTGTCTTAAGTAGAACCAAAAACATAAGCAAATTCACTGGCATGTGCTTAAATAGTAAAAAAAAACGACAATTGTCAAACTGTTTTAAATTAGAAATGATAAAATTGCGCTTTCATTGCAATAAAGGTTTCAGCAAATTTTAATATGGTGAATCAAAACAATTCACATATACAATTTCCACTTAGAAATATGTATATAAGACTGATTGTGAAAATGTTGAAAATTCGCAATATTGGAAACAAGCCCTAAATTTAAATTCATTAAACTCGGGAGAAAGCGCAAAATGTTGTGATAATTCGCCCAAATCTTGGCAAAATTTAAAATTTTAGGTTTCTAAATAAAAATAAATTATGAAAGCCAAAACATTTGCAAAAATTGCTAAAACTCTTAACGAATGTTAAAAATTGGGTAAAAATCGAAAAAATTCGCACAAATTTGCTAAAATCAGCATAATAGCAAAGAATACGAGTAGTATTGTTTGAAATTCTCGAAAACTGTTAAGAAGTAGATTACTTGCGAAAACTCGCTTTCTAAATGCATTGAAGAAATCACTTACAATCAGCGTTACCATATATATTTTTTAAAAAACTTCCTAAATCTGAAAAAAAAATTTTTTCCAAAACAAAAACTTTTTTTCTACAAAAGTACCAAAATTTTAAAAGAAAACAGCTGATCGATATTGTTATGTGAAAAGTAATGAAAATGGTTAGGCTAACTGAGCCTTTAGACACTGTTGCAGTAATAAGGGAGTGAGAAAATATAAGATCGTTTTATTGCATACAAACATTACTTAATATTTTCATTCAATATATTGCAAAAGTTCAATTATGGACATATTTATAAAAAAAACTTGAAAAAACTTTATATTTTCAAAAAAAACTGTTTGGCATCTCAAAAGACTTCCAAGAAAAGGGAAAACTTGACAAATGGTAACGCTGCTTACAATCCAAACAATAACAAAATGTCAGAAAATTAGATAAATCGTTCGTCGACGTAAAAAATAAATAAACTTTCGTCCAACTTACTGATTGTGTGTGTTTTCATTAGAATATTTCCTACGACGAAAACTCGTAACACAAAATATTCGTCATTCGTCCCAGTTGTGTTTGTAGCATAATTTGGCTTTCATAAAAATACGAAGTTTGGCCTAATCAAAACCAAACATTGAAACAAATATAGTTCGAATAAAAATAATTAATTAAATAATTGAAGCACAGCCGCTAATAACGTTGTAAAAGACAATTTTTAAAAAACCAGTTTTTTCACAGATTACCATTAACATAACTCTCTTGCGTTGTTCAAACATCAAACCATCCAAAATTATGCATCTTATCGCCGTCAAAATACAATTACAATCAGTCAGTCAGTGGAAAACTTTGTAAGTAACTAATAAATCATGCAAACAAAATTGTCTAAAATAATTGATAAATGTAGCAGAGATACAAAAAGAAAATATAATGCTAGTTATCATTATTTTCGATACGCTAAAAAAATTTAAACGAAAAAAACAATCTTCCCTAAAAATACGTTTTTTGGCTCTCCTGCAAAATTATTATTTTGTCACTTAAAACGTTATTCGCGGCTAACCTTCAATTGACAACATTTTTTGATGCATTTTTTCAAATGACAAAATATTTTTAATCAGAAATAATTTCTTAATCAGGCTTGAGTTCAGTAATTTCAATTCTTATTGAATGAAATATTTTTATTAATTAATTTTTTGCAAACTATTGAAACATTTTGCACCTCCGTCCATCTATCTATTTGAATATGTTTGTGCATTGAAAAAATTGTGAGAAATCACGAAAAGTATAAAATTTAATTTCCGGTTAAATTACAGTCTTAACTGTCTCAGTGTTGCATTTTAAAATTTTAACTGTCTGATCACACATCTGGCAACTTCGCAAAATATATAAAACGTTGCGCATGCTCAAATAGTTGATTTAAAATTGTAGCATAAACAGTTCTTCAATTGGATAATGTGTGGTGGCCGCTCTTCTCTGACAAAACAGGTGGCTACATTTTTCTAAACCATAATCATTTCTTTTGTTTTCGTATTTTTAAGCCATTTACTGCTGCCTGGCTGGCTGACTGCCTCAAACTCTCTTAACTTGTCTCGGCCAACATCTAAACAACCATTCATATTATTATAATATTGAAGTGTGTGTGCATTTTCTTTCTTTCATTTCGTTTGCTGGTTGGTTCGTACGTTCGCATTCTACACTATTTTTGCGTGTACAATATACTAAACAGTGTTATTTTTTATCTTTTCCATTATTATTATTAGTTTTACTTGGATTTTTAATAACTTTCACTTTGTGTGCATTTGGATGAAATTCGTATTTTTCTTTTCTTCTTTTAGTTTCAATAGTATAATGTTGTACCACGGGGCATTGTGTTCTTCAACAATACGAATTTAATTTTTCCCCCAAAAACAAGGTCATACGCAAAACTAACAACTCAATAAATTAATTACAAAGTAAACGACAAAAATTAAATTAAAGAAGAAAAAAAACTAGTAATACGTGCTTAAAATTCTAATTATGTGGATCTACTAAAGAAAGCAAAGGAATTGTATAAAGTGTTTAGTTTTTAAAAAAAGAAGAAGTATAAGTATGTATATGTATGCATAAAACAATTAATAAAAACCAGAATATTCCTACAAATTGGAAAAGTATTATTTCAAGAAACGACAAAAAAAAAATATTTGGTATTGGTGATTTTAATGTGTCAAGTTAAGCCAGCCAGAGCAACACCAACATACAAGGTGTATGACTACAATAAAATACATATTATAATATTAATATTTTTCTTTAAACACAAATTTGCATAAGAAAACGCCCACAATACAATACAATACAAGACCGAAAAGGAAACATAATTGAATGGTTGAACTAGCCAAGTATTAAACAATATATCCAACCGACCAAATAGCCAGCAGTCCAGTCCGTCCGTCAAGCAAAGTAACATACCAGCATAATACTCAGCCTGCTATCAGACGTGCTAATATTTATTGTTAATCTTCTGGAAGAAAAATAGACAAGGAAACGAAAAAAAGAAAATAATGACGTCAAAATATGAACGCATTAAGAATGAGTGTCGTACTAGCAAAAGCTTATGGGAAGACCCCGATTTTCCAGCCGTGCAACAATCTGTGTTCTATTATCAAACACCACCATTTACATTTCAATGGCGTCGCATATCCGAAATAGCCGATGCCGCAAATGCCTGTTTTGTTAATGAAACGGAGAATTTTGATGTTATACCAGGCAAAATGGGTGACCGTTGGCTAGTTTCCTGTTTGGGTGTTTTGCATTCTCTACGAAATCTCTTTTATCGCGTGGTGCCTGCTGATCAGAGTTTAGACAAAGCTAACGGTGTCTTTCGCTTCCGTCTTTGGTGGTGTGGCGAATGGGTTGAGGTTTTAGTCGATGATCGTTTGCCCACCATAAATGGCCGTTTGGCGTTCCTTCAGCCACAGACTTCAAATTGCTACTGGGCCTCGCTGTTGGAGAAAGCCATTGCGAAATTGCACGGTTCCTATGAGGCTCTTAAATATGGTACCCGTTCGGATGGTTTAAGTGATTTATTAGGTGGCGTTGTGCAATGTATACCACTTAAGGCGACCAGTACAACAGATCTAGTAAGGCCTCAGCAGTTAAAATCACATTTGGATACCACTTGCATTGTCACCTGTATCGCAGCAACAAGTGCAGCCATGGCTCAGCACAAAAACACACCTGAACGTCTACCAAATGGCATTATGCTTAATGTTAACTACAGGTGAGTTCGCTGCTTAATTACTATATAGAATTAATTTATTTTATCTATGTATGTTTGTACTTTATTTCGTAGGAAGTAGATTTAAAAAAAAAATTAATTCTGCTCTTTATTACTCTTAATTTTAGTTCGATAATAACATTTCAACAATTGAAAGTACATACACCCAAAAAAAAGTTTTAAAATCAAGAAGAAACAATTTGATTTTAAAAACGTAACCGTGATGAAATAGAATTTAGTTTGTTTTCTGTTATTTTAAAAATGTTCGTTCTCGTTTTAAAAATAAAAAATATTTCAAAATCAAAAAAGAATATTTTTTGTTTGAAAAAGACAAAAACCTTGATATAAACTTGAACATACTCAAATCAAAAGATTGCGTTTTTGAGTTAAGAATGAAATATTCTTGAAGTAATTAATAATGAAACATTTTTATTTTAAAACTTATTATTTTTATATTAAAAATGAAGCGGTTGAATTAATAATAGAGAATTATTAAATTAAGAATGAAAAGTCCTAAATTAATGATGGAGCATTTTTGAATTAAGAATGAAACGCCCTAAATTAATGATGTAGCATTTTTGAATTAAGAATGAAACGTCTTAAATTAATAACGGAGTATTTTTGAATTAACGATGAATCCTTTTGAAATTAAAAATGTTACAGTTTTACTTTAATGATGCTTCATACATACAATATACTATGGAATCAAAAATGGCTCATTGTTAATTTAAGACGTTTTATTCTTAATTCAAATGCTCCTTTATTAATTTAAGACGTTTCATTCTTAATTCAAAAATTCTGTATTATTAGTTTAAGACCTTTCATTCTTAATTCAAAAATTCTCTATTATTAATTTAAGACCTTTCATTCTTAATTTAATAATTGTCCATTATTAATTCAAACGCTTCATTTTTAATATAATAGCAAAAATTAAAAATTTTAAAAACCCCCGATATATCTAGAAAAGATGTGATATCTTCTAAACGGCTGGACCGATTTTCTACAAACATGGTTAATAACCATCTCGATCAAGTCACCTTTCAAATGCTATGTTTAGACGACAAGTTGAATCACCTGCTTCGCTCTCTGAATCATGTTTATGAATCATGCTGTTTAGACTACGTTTTCGTGCTTCGTGTGCAGCGTGCCAATTTAGTGATTTTCGTACTAGATTTAGTGTTTTTAATTCATAACAGTGCGGAATTTTACCACTTGTTGCTTTTTAAAAAAAGACGATAAATTGGTGTTTTTCACCTTTGATTTTAGTCCATTTAGTGCGTTTTACAAATCTACTAAATATTAATTTATGAAAGTGTGGTGGTTATAAATAAGCACCAAATAAGAATTTTTCACTTTTCACCCCTTTTAGACAGCAAAGTTTTCTTTGCAGAATGTTAATTCTGAAATACAAAGGAAGAAAAACTTTATTTTTCACAGTGAGAAAAAAATAACATATTTCTAGAAATTACAGAGGATACCCTACACGTCATAAAATAACTTAATTACAATAATCCAATCTAATAACCACTGAGGGAAGCAATATAGTGCTTTCTCGAAAGCTTCGAAAAACGCTTCTGAAAAGTACTAACCTAAGGCTCTCTAAGAAAGTGGACAAAAGTAAAAAAAAATTTAAACCAGTAAAGTTACATCTGAGTACACAAAAACTATACATTGTTACTTCTGTGAAACGAATTAGTAAGGCAAAAAACTAATGGCTTTTTGGAAACTGAATGCATTGCTGGAAAAATTTGCTCAAAACTGATCAATTTTGGGTTGGTTTATAATTATAGAAATACAATAATGATTTTTATACATCAAATTGTGTCATTCATATAAAATAAGGTCTAGATAGAAAAGACTTACATACATATGTTGTTCAGAATGCAACATACTGAACCATGTTCATGTAAAAATTAATTCAGATGAAACGCCTAAGAATCTAATTGTTTTATTAAAACATTTTTATGGCCAGAGGAAAAAGATGAAACGACATTTCCTGAAACGAGGATTATAATTCTCGTGTGGTTAAAATAATACACCATAATTGGAGTGTCTTGCCAAATGAACTTCAATTATTTTCCTACTCATATTCTACTTATAAGCAAAATCGAAATATAGCTCGATATAATTGAAATTATTACAAAAACCTGTGAAATGTAGTAAATTTAAAATTTTAGTTAACTTAAATTTCTAAATTATACTCATTCAATACATATATAATTAGCCATGTGGGCTTTCTCTGTATTGAAAATTAATAAATAAATATAAAAAAATAAAAAATATATTTATGTACATACAAATATACTTATTGCATTTAATGCTTTTTTATGAACGCACAGTGCTTTTTGCTCTGAAAAAGTTGGCATCACTGTTCGTGTGGCATCTTTTTATGTATATTGACACATACACATAAGCATACATACTTACATATATTCGACTCATTCAAAATATTGTTTTTGAGGGCATCCACATGTTTTATTTTTATTTTTCCTTCTTATATTATCCATAACTTAATTAAATTTATTTATATTAAACTCACATCTATGTTTTTTTGGTTTGTTTTTATTTGTTTACAAACATACACATACACATATACTTATTTTGTTTTGATCAGGGACCGAAAATAACTGTTATTTTTGAATTTTTGATTAAAAAAAGCAACCTCAAGGAAATGTCGGAGAATGAAACCAAGTATACCATTTTGCAAGTATTGGACCAAATTGTCAGAAAATACGATGCTTTTTAAAAATCTGACTTTTATTTTTTCAAGCAAAAATAAAAGTTTTTGTGTTTTCAACCCCTTTGACAAAGAAATTATTATTTAATATTCCAAATATTCTTTTCTAAATAAGTAAATTTAACGATTCACTATTGCAAAAGCGCCAAAATTTATAATAAATATAATGAATTTATCACAAAATAACTTTTATTTCTGCTCAAAAAAATAAAAGTCAAAAAATAACTTTTATTTCTACTCGAAAAAATAAAAGTCAAAAAATAACTTTTATTTCTGCTCGAAAAAATAAAAGTCAAAAATAACTGTTATTTTTGCTCAAAAAAATAAAAGTCAAAAAATAACTTTTATTTCTGCTCGAAAAAATAAAAGTCAAAAATAACTGTTATTTTTGCTCAAAAAAATAAAAGTCAAAAAATAACTTTTATTTCTGCTCGAAAAAATAAAAGTCAAAAAATAACTTTTATTTTCTGACTTTTACGATAAAAGTTATAACAGTTACGGTCCCTGGTTTTGATAGCTAGTTCAGATAAAGTGGCGATTACTGCGATAAAAGTTAGAGAACATACCAATTTTACGCGCTTCGCAGGTAGATTCATATTGAATATACTTGATTCGCTCTCATAATTTTGTATGGCGAAACAAATTGATTCGGTCATGATTGGGGTGTGAAGCATGAATAGAGAGCGAAGCACGTACCGTGTAAACATACTATAACAGAGAAATAGAGCTGGCAAACTATCGATAGTTTTGTTTCCATTAGACTATCGATAGTATTTTCTCGATAGTGATACTATCGTTGAAAAATTGTATTACCAAATTGGCAATAAACTCACTTTCAGCAAATTTTACAGGAGAGACCAAATACTGTTAACGGTTTCTATATAAAGCTTAAGAAATTAGCCTAATACATTAAGTTTCTTCGACATATAGACCTTCAAATTAAAATAAATATCTCATTCTCTTTCGAACGGTATTAAAATGTCATATGTTATAAAAAGTGGATTTATTTATTTATGGTAGTTCAGTCAATGGACAAATAATCCTTACTAATCCTTAATAATCCTTAGGTTTACACTCTAAGCCAACGATATTATTTTTTTTTTATCGAAAATACATATAAGTACATATCGCTCATTTACTAAAATAACGTCATAACTCAAAAAATAAATTTATGGAGTAAAAAATTCACGCAAATGGCATGGAAGCTGATAAAAGAAAAATTAATTAATATTTCCACTTAGTTACATGTAAATTGAAAACTTTTTTTAATGCTTGTAATTATTTATTGTATTTTCAAATATTAACTAACAATAAGTATTCAAATCTTAAATCTAAAATATAATTATTAGGCCCGATCAGTGTCGGACATAAACTTAGTGGTAGTTTTAAATAATACATAAGTAGTGCCAATCAAAAAAGAAGAAAAATAAAAAGTATTTTCAAAAATTTCCATCTGGAGTGTTGAAAATAAGAGCCCTTGTGTCCCTCTTTTTTAGACGGATGTGTCCAGTAAAGTTCAGAATATTACGAGCAAGCGGATTAAGATGTGACTCGAGTTTTGTTAAGTATATGCCTGCATATTTTGCAATTTCTTCAATCACTAGTGGCATATTTAAATCACGATGTAAACTGGAATTTTTAATGTACCATTGAGCCGATGTTATCAAACGTAAAATTTTGTTTTGCCTACGTTGGATTCTCTCGACATTAGAAGCTAAAGCAGTGCCCCAGAACTGAATTCCGTAGCACCATATTGGCTTCAAAAGCGACTTGCATAGTAAAAGTTTGCCGTCTAGGCTGAGTGTTGAATTTCTACCAATCAGCCAATGTATCTGAGTTAATTTCAGTTTCATTTGTGTTAGCTTTGAGTCAATATGGGGCTTCCATGCAAGCCGTCGATCAAGGTGTATACTAAGGTATTTTACGTGTGAATGTTGAAGAACAACTTGATTGTTGATTCGAATTGGGGAACAAGTATCTCTTCGCAGGGTAAATGTTACCTGGACACACTTTTGCTCGTTTACTTTGATTTTCCATAAATGTAACCATAGTTGCAGCTGTGTAATATGTTCTTGTAGATATCGGGAAGCCTCGTGAGGGTTTTCGTGCATAATAAGGCAGGCTGTATCATCGGCAAACGTAGATGTATGGATATTACTGCTCAAAGGCATATCACAAGTATAAATCAAATACAAAACTGGACCCCGGAATGCTCCCCTGTGGCACACCGGATGATATAGATTCGGGCACACTCATGAATTCTCCTTCCACAACCGTGAACTTGCGGGTAGTAATGTAGCTTTCTAATAAATTCAGAAAATTTATTGGTAGATATGATTTCAATTTTAAAATAAGACCTTCATGCCACACTTTATCAAATGCCACACTTTATCAAATAAAATGAATATTAGTGCTCAATGGCATATCACAAGTATAAATCAAATATAAAACTGGCCCCAGTATACTCCCCTGTGGCACACCGGATGAGATTATTTCAGGCGTACTCATAAAGTTTCCTTCCACAACAGTGAACTTCCGGGCAATAATGTAACTTTCCAGCAGATTTAGAATGTTTATTGGTAGGTAAGTCTTTAATTTTAAAATTAGGCATTCATGCCACACTTTATCAAATGTCAATGAACAGCGCAGAGCAATACTTTTTTTCTTCAAAAGTTTTTCTTATAAATTGAACCAATCTATGAGTTTGTTCAATGGTGCTATGCTGACTTCTAAAACCAAATTTATGGTCTGGGATGCACCCACTACCAATTAGAATTGGGGACAATTTTGACATGAGCACTTTTTCGAAAAGTTTTGACATTGTTGAGAGCAGACTTATTGGCCTGAATGGTGCAGCCTTGGTGAGATCTTTGCCCGGCTTTGGAATAATTTTAACTTTGGCAAGCTTCCAGCTATTTGGATAATACTCCAGTCGTAAAATGGCATTAAAAATGAATAACAGGATTCTAATTGCAATACGAGGCAACTGTATCAGCATCTGGTTACTAATTCCATCAATACCTGTAGCTTTCTTCGGGTTGAGTTCAGCAATTAGTTTTTGTTTTGAAAACTTAACTTATTTTTTTCAAAACTAAATTCGTTGAGTTATGACGTTGTTTGAATAAAGGAGCGATATATACGTTTGTGAAAATGTCTAAAGCCCAACGCATTTAAACGATAAACGCTTTAAAAAAACACGGTAAAGTGCGTTACCGGCGCATTTAAAAGAATCATGGTTATTTGCATTACCAACGCATTTAACAAAATTCCCTCTGAAGTGCGTGCTTCAAAACCAAATTCTATCCCTTTTCATTCTTACTAAAAGAAAACGAAAATATGTTTAAGTATTAGAGACCATCGTTTTCCAATTTGTTATTCAATTCAATAAAACGAAAAATAAAATTATTTTAAAGTAAAACATAACAATTCAAGCAAAACATCTTAAAAACTAAAAAAACAATTTCACAAATTGAAATTTAAGGCAACAGATTTAAGTTCATGTGCATGTAACATATGTATGTACATTGTACGTCAAAGAAACGTACATACATACGTACGTATGTGTGCTACATACACATGCATAAATTTTACAAGAAATTTAGAAATTTTTAGAAATTTCTTGAATTTCTGCACAAATCTGAAGTTTTTGTTTCAACGATTTATTTTCATTTTGGCGTTTTATTAATTTTAATATGTGGAATTTTTAAAGAAAGAATTTCCAAGGTTGACAATTTTAAATTCAGTTTGTGCATTTAACCATGAAAGTCTGCATGACAAATAATTTATACATATGAGTAAAACGCAGTAAAGCGGGATTCATTTAACAGAAAAATATGTGCAACTGTATTTAAAAATTTAATTTAATATTCCTAATAGCTTGTTTACACGGAAAACAAATATCGAGGTTCGCTCTCTCATTCATGATTCGCGCTCGAATATTGATTGAACCATACAAAAATTTTTTAAGTGGACCATTTTGTTTCATTCTGAATCTTGCTGCGAACCATGAAGAAATTGCAATCATCTCTAATTTTGATAACAAATTATCGCTAATTTATCTGAACTGGCTATCACAACAAAACTATTACATAAATATGTACATATGTATTTGTAAACAAAAATCAAACCTAAAAATGGATGTGTGCTTAAAATTAAAGAAAATTAGATTAAAATTAAACATAAATTTAAACCTCATATTTCATCTATAATTTTTACCTAATTTTTCTTAATCATATACTATATACATCAAAAAAAAAAACAGTCGAAAAAACTATCGAAAATATCGAAAGGTGTGACTATCGATAGTTTGCCAACTCTACAGATAAAACTAAATCAAAATCGGTCCAGCCGTTTGGGCTGTACGTGGACACGTACAGACACACAAACACATACTACATACTTAAAACACCCTTTTTTTTTGGTCTGGGGTTAAAAATAAGTTGTACTGCCAGTTTATAGAAGCCATGTAAAAATTCTCGTCCGTCTATTTATAATAAAAACAAAAACAAATTTGAGTGCTTTGTTTTTGCTTTCAATATAAATAGGCAGACGAGAACTTTTACATGGTTTCTGTAAACTGGCAGTTAAAACATAAACGTTTCATTATTACTTCAAGAATATTTCATTCTTAACTCAAAAACATAATCTTTTAATTTGAGCATGTTCAACTCTATATCTTTTTCAAACAAAAAATATTCATTTTTTATTTCAAAATATTTTTACATGGCTTCTATAAACTGGCAGTTAATTTTTATAACAAAAATGAAAATTTTTATTTCTGTTTGATCATTTATTGTTTAGCTTTTTCTCTCTCCTATAAAATTTAACAAAAGTGTAGTTACTTGATTTTGATCAGGGTTGTCAAGTTTTTTCCGACCTGTTAAGCCAAATTAATTTTAAAAGTCGTCACAGTCAATTACATATACAGGGTCCGCTAGATAACTTTTTTTTTTGAAAATGCTATGCAAAACATCGAGTGTAGCATCGGCTGTGTGGCACGTAGCGCCGTCCTGTTGAAACCAAATGTTGCCAATATCCTCCTCTTCAATTTTTGTGAACAAAAATTCGTTCAACATGGCCCGATAACGATCGCCATTGACTGTAACGGCCATTCCTTGCTCATTTTCGAAAAATGGCCAAAACTAAACAGTGACTCGTTTTGGGTGCGTCGGCTTTTCAATGTATGCGTGCGGGTTTTCTGTGCCCCAAATGCGACAATTTTGCTTGTTTACATACCCGCCAAGATCAAAATGAGCTTCATCTGAAAAGATGATTTTTTTGGCAAAATAGGCATCTTCAACCATATTCGTTCAGCGAATATATGTGGTTGCGTATACACAAGCATATTCGTTCAGCGGAAGGATAAAACTAATTATATGTGAAATCAGACATGAGCTAAGTGTTAAAATTCACGAAATAAGCACTAGTTGAAAAACAAAAACGTTAAATGGCGGACCCTTTATGTATTTTTTCTTAATATATATTTTTGATAATAAATTTGTTTCTTCTTTTTTTAATATAAATTTTTTTAAAATACTCGTTTAACAATTTAGCAAAAAAAATCCCCAAAAATAGAAATTGAATCGCCAAAAAGTATTTCTTGTAAATTTTTCTCATCTCCAATTTTTTTTATAGAAAATTACATATATTTTCTTCTATCGTCTAAATTTTGTCTAGTTTTGTTGAGATATACTCAATGGATCACGAGCTGTAGGATAATTTCCATATATCGTCCCTACCACGTCAAACTATCCAATATGCAAAATTCGTTTTTCAGATTCGTTAAAATGCAGAAATTTTCATAGACGATAGATAACTCAATAAGAAATATTTTAGTCCTGACATTTTTAGGAATACGCCGACTTGAAATTCACAATTGACGACTCTTTGAGCTCTTCTGAAAAGTACAAATTTGCATATTGGATAGTTTGACGTGGTAGGGACGATATGTACATAACAAAGATTATAATAAATTTGTATGTGATCTTTTGATCCTTATATTATTAAGTGATACATATTTGGACCAAATGAAATGGGGCTAGGCTATATAATCTACAAATCTTACTTTATAAAATAATGAAAACGGATTTTAATTATCGCTATTCAATTTTTAGCGAGAGCGAGAGAAACTGTCGGTGGAGCGAATAAAATAAATACTTTCGGCATACATTCATACATATGTATATCATTTACTGTATCCTTTTATTATTTGCAGGCTTTGCTCACTGGATAAAGTCGAAACAATACTCGGTGACGCTGTACAGTTGGTGCGTATTAAAGACCCTTTAGCGTGCAATGCTTTTGCTACTCATAATGATTATGAGGGCGACTGGTCGGCCATGTCATCCACGTGGGAGCGTGTTTCAGTGCAGGAACGTGATCGCTTGTTTGGCCAACTGGATGTCGGTGAATTTTGGATGTCGTTCTTGGACTTTAGCCAAACATTTTCCAGCCTAGAAGTTATTTACTTAGATGCTGACACGGCTAAAGATGAGCTTACTTTGCAAGATCGACCGAAACGTTGGCAAATGAAAATGTTCCAGGGGCAATGGAAAAGAGGAGTTACAGCCGGCGGTTGCCGAAATCATGAATCATTTCACATTAATCCGCAACTACTATTGAACATTCCCGAGAAGCAAGAAATTGTTGTAGCTCTGAATCAGCACACAGCCGTGGAACCCAAAGTTATTGGTTTTACTATGTACAAATTAAGTGGAATAGCTGGTTCTAAGGTGAATCAAAAGATAACTGAATGTTTACCCAAAGAATTTTTTAAAACTCAAGTAAGTTTTCTTAATTCTGACTATGGCAATACGAGGCATGTAACGTGCCATTGTCCACTCGAAGTAGGTCAATATGTTTTAATGCCTACCACTTATGAACCGGGTGAGGAAACCAGCTTTACAGTCAGAATAATGGGTACAGTGCCTTTGCGTTTATCTTTGTTGGAAACACAAACACTTATGTTACTCGATCCCTTTCCAGTGCTAAAGAATGAAGTTGATTCGACAAAAATAAAGACCGTGTGTCAATATGAGCCCGTGTTCATGCAATTGGCAGATGAAAATAAAACCATTAACTGTTTCGAACTGCATGAGTTATTGGATGCCTGCCTGCCTAATGATTATATTAAAGGTTGCGCTAATATAGACATTTGTCGCCAGGTTATAGCTCTACAGGATAAAACCGGTACGGGTCGTATAAATTTTATACAATTTAAAACGTTCATGGTCAATTTGAAGTCTTGGCAGGGAGTTTTTAAAATGTACACCAAAGAAAAGGCTGGCATATTGAGAGCAGAACGTCTAAGAGATGCTCTGTATGATGTTGGCTTTCAGCTAAGCACCGAAATAATGAATTGTATAATGCAACGTTTTATACGCAAAGATGGCACTTTACGCTTAAGTGATTTTGCCTCAGCTGTTTTACACTTAACGGCGGCATTCGACTATTTTCAACGCAAAGATCATAATCAGGACAATGTGATCGAAATCGAAATGTCCGATTGGATCAAGTGTGTCTTACGTTGTTAACAGTGAACGGATTTATATATGTACATATATGTATATTTTCATATAAAACATATAAAAATACTTTATTCTATATATAGATCAGGTTTGATTGTAGACATATTATTACAAATAAGAATGTGCAAAAAAAACTATTTAGTTAGTTGTAAAACAACACTTAGGAACATTCGTAAGATGTTTTTAGTCTAATTTATTTTTATACATATCATGGTCGTATACATACATATTTATATTGTTTAATTACTTGGTATTTTAAATCTTATTTAAAAACATAAAATAGTCTTGAAAATGTTAAATTTTAACAAAATTTATAAACACCTCTAGTTTATTGTTGATGTAATATTAATGTGTGCTATATTTAATTTAGTCTTATAATTTAGATATTAAAATGCTCTATGTGCGAATTTTTATATTCACATCTTTGTCAACTTTTTGGTTCTAAAGTGCTAGTTTCAAAAATAAAAATTCTTTAACCGTTAAAACAATTAAACTGTATTACATATTTATAATGAACCTGTTGCACAATTTTTGTCCGCGCTATAGGAAAAGTTTTCGCTTTAGAAGAAAACAATGCTATTTAAACTTCTTGTATCTATTTCTTCTCTTAAAAAATCGTACGATTTTGATATGAAATGGTGCATTAAACTTTCGATTTTGCATTGATTATAAAATAAACAAAATCGTTATTACAATAAGATATGCAGTTTGTTTTGTTTAACTTTTATAGTAACACTAGCTTTTCCCCATTAAAAAAATACATAAAAACCAGTTTAAAACTGTTTAAACAATCAAATCCGAAAAGAAAATTATATTAACCAGCCGAAAAATATGTTTTTGCGAAAAAAAAATCCTAGCAAATAGAAAAAAACCGGTTCCGAACCGGATGCCTCAGCATACCAGCGCTCCCCAACAGTCTGGACACAACTAACAAATTCCGTTTCCGAACGGAATTGAATTCTGTGACATGGCCAGTAGCACAAAGTAGACCAGAGTTGTAGAAAATGACTTTCCAGCTAAAAACAATATGTATGGAGCATACATGATATTCCATATATGGCTTGGATCCGAAAAATGAGGGATATATGGACATATATGATAATATATATTCATACATTTTCATACATGTGTGTATACATATTCCATATATTTTTTTTGTAAGAGGTTGTATTTAATGAAACATTAGTTCCAACCAAATAATTAAAAACGAACTAAAACACATTTCATTCGTCATTTTAAGAGAAAATGTCGATTATTTAAAAAACAAACACAAAATTTAATTTAAGAAATCAGATTAAAAACCAATGCAATTTTAAAAGAAAAAATAATCCGTATTTATACCATTACTAGTTTTCAATATAATTTTTTGCAGTAATATCAACTTTGTTTCTTAAAAATTACTAGAGTATTCTATCAAATTAATTATTTGATTTATTTAATAGTGTCACAGTGTATAAAATCCAACAAGAATGTTTTTTTTTTTTTGTTACAAAAGTTTTTATTTTTTAAAAGTTTGGAAGGCTCTACGCAAGGCACATTCACAAGGTAGTAGCGGAAATTCAGCTGAGCTATTTTTTTTTTCAAATTAAAGTTCATCGGAAACTTCAAAAATTTTTTACGAAAGAGAAATTAAAAGAAAATGTTAAAAAAATTCAATATGAAAAATATTTTATTAAAAAAAATTCTGTGAAAACAAATTTATAAATATGAAAAAACTATTAAAAAATTGTGAGAAGTGCTAAACGTTGCAAATGTTGTTAGTGGTAGCTGCCGCGGAGAAATATTTTCAAAGTTATGTGAATAATTTTTATTATTGTTATGTTAAACAAATTCTATTTTTGAAGTTTTTGATGAACTACAACCCATGTTGTTTTTTTCATTGTTGTATTTTTTCATTGTTTTTGTAATCCTGATACTACCTGGAAATGAATCTGCCTTGGCTCAAGGCCTATTTATCAGGTCAACGCAATCGTCCTGATGATAATCTGTGTTTTCGTGTTTAAGCTGTCAAAAGTTATTTGCACCATATACTTTAGTTCATGTTTGTGTGTGTTTCTGACAACTTAAACATAAAGTTGTTTTGTGTATTACTGTGTTTTTGTAGAGTTGCGTTGACCTGATAAATAGGCCTTGCCTTGGCTCTACGCATATAAACTTTGCATATTGTATATATTTTCTAATAGATTTTCAATTCAACAGTGATAAGAAATAGAGAAAAATATCGAGTTAATAAATGCAAGCTTTTTTGATGTATGCATACTTTTTATATGGCTCCATATATTACATCTTATTTTTTTATTTTGATTCACTTATGAAGAGGTTCACAATTAAGTTTCCATATATGAGCTCATATATTATAAAACATTTCATATAATAGTCCATATATCAATTCATATGTAATACTTTTGCCATGTATAATCCCATACATCTTCATACATGATTTCATACATATTCATACATATTTATATACATTCATATATTAAAAATATATGGACCATACATATTTTTTTTAGCTATGTTATGAAAAAAGCTAAAGCTGATTTGATCACTGTTAAAAAGGGACAAGCTGGTGATTTTCATGAGTAATATAAAAACATATAATTAAATTTGTAATAATTCTAGGGGCAACATCTATTCTTGGGGACAATGCAAATGACCCATATAGTAATAATAATAATGTAATATTATCCTGAGGGTTCCGTTTTGATTTTTCTACAATTGTTACGAAAACTTTTTTAATATATAGTTAATTTTAATTATTATTGTTCGAACTTTCATTTGTTTCTATATTTAGTCCTAATTTACACTAAGCAAGTCTTATTACTAAGCTGATTAGTTTGTTGGAGAGAGAGACGAGGGGAACATAAACGTTTCTTTTCCCCTAAAAAACTAATCACTTGATGAGTGTAAATTAGGACTTATGATTTGATCAGGCTAAAGTTCGTATCGCTTTGTAACCCAAATTACATGTGATAATTATTAATGAACAAATAACACCAAAGTTAGTTGTAGTGACCTTAGAAAACAGCTAGTTGTTCCGTTCTACTACATGCTTATGAGAATATTTGCAATTAACTTTGGTGTTATTTGCTCATTAATAATTATCACACGTAATGTGGCATACAAAGCGATACGAACTTTAGCCTGATCAAACTATAAAAATTATTTTTTTTTTTTGTTTTGAATAAGGGGATAATTCTTGTCCATTTTTAACCCCAACCAAATAAGGGTGTTATAAGTTTGTAGTGTGTGTCTGTGTTTCTGTATACCAAAAGGCTGCACCGATTTTGATTTACGTTTTTCTGTTTGAAATGTGACGATCGAGAGAGATCTTAGCTTGAAGAAAATCGAATCAGCCGATTAGAAGATATCACATATTTTCTAGATAAATTTATCGGGGTTTTTAAATTTAAAATGTTTGTTATTATTAAGTACTAGCTAACTAAACACTGATCGCCCTATGCATAATGAAAAACTAGCATGAAGTTAGCATAAGTGGCAAAATTGGACCTGGTCTTAATGAGTTTTGACATACCATTTTACATTAAAAATCACGCCAGGATTTAATAGTGGGTTAAAACTACATTATGCGATGATTTTCAATGTTAAATTGTATGGCAAAACTCGTTAAGACCATGTTCAATTTTGCCACTTGTGCTAACTTCATGCTAGTTTTTCATTATGCAAAGAGCCGTAAATATCTGGAGTAAAGGTCCAATTAGACGTGACATTGCCATATCCATAACCAAACCAAAATTCAATAAGTTTCTATGGTAATGGCTATGACGTTATGGCTTCTTCTTCTTCTTCTTCTTCCTGTGCTGACATACTATGTATGTCAAAAAAGGTGGCTTCGGACACTTAATCCATGGTGCCACCTTTGTGGTGATAATTTTGTTTTGTTGTGTAGGAGCTTCCTTCGGTTGCTGCGAACGACCTATACCTTCATATAGGAAGTAGGAGTTTCCAAGATCCACTCCCTTGTGGTGGTTGTTTTTATTATTGTTGTTTTTGTTTTTGCATGTGGTTAATGGAAACCAACGGGATATCGCGGTGATACCGTTAACCGACGCCAACCATCAATCACATGCGATGAGACGCAAAACTCTCGAAGGCCAATAAACAACAGTGGCCTGGTTGCATTTAAGAAATAATTGCCAACGACGCGTGATGTTGACTCGCCCAGAGCTGCTTTACGAATCCATGACGTTATGGCGAGTCACGTATAATCAAATACAGTGTTGCCCATTAGTTTGGTTTGAACGGCTGTTTTCTATGGCTATGGTTATGTCACGTCTGATTGCATCTTAAGCCACCACCGGATTTAAAACCCGGTTTTTTACAATAAATACAATAATACAAATGTTTATTTTTCGTGAAGTAAATTTTTATGTTGTTTCTTTCTTCTTTGTATTGTTTTATATTATTTACTAATGAACTCTTTCCTTTAATAAAGCAACTTAAAATCAAAACTTTTGTATAATACTTCTCTTACTTTAAAAAACCGGTTGGCCCGTTTTTCCTGAATTCTAAAAACCGAAACCGGGGTTTTCATAATTTCAAATAATCAAACTTTTCGAGAACCGGTTTCTGGAAAAAGTCGAATAATCGATCACCCTAGCTGTGCCGCTCTGTTTGTAAATTTTAAAAAGAAAGGTCACAGTTTACAACTCAAGTGGTGAGTTTTGTATATCATTTTATTTTTTTCTGGTAGAAACTCAATTTTTATAATCGCAATCACATTTTATTTCAAAATATTTTTATTTTATTTATGCTTTCACTTACAATTGATTACATACTTAACAATTAAAAACAATTTTTCTAATTTTCACATGTTGAACCGAAACAGAAAAACTAGATTTCTATAACAAAAAATATTCAGCTGATTCGTAACAGAAAGTAAAAACTAATTCTGCTCTTAGCCGTTATCATGAAAATATCCTTCTAAACAAAATTCAAATTACCCTTTAATAACGTATAATTGGCCGTACTTCCACAAATTCCGAACTCTGCCTCTGCAGTGGTGATAAGAAAATAGTGTGGCAGCACTTAACCACAATGATAACAAAATCAAAATAAATTAATGAAACCACAGAAGAAATTGTTATCTAAAACATAATACACTTGAGTGTAATTATATTTTATTAATTCAAATAATAATACGCAGTCTTGGCGGAGAAAACGTAAAGCGGATTATTTAAAAAACGCAGAGGGAGAAAATCCGGAAAAATAAAGCGCCTATTAAATACATACAGAGATATAAAACAAAACTTGTAAGCTTATCGAACAAATAAAATAACAGTCAACTTTACATTTTTAGCTGATTTTTCGTTTAAAGCACTTCCAGAATGGCTACATTCCAAATGGGTCCCCAAACTTATGCAGTTGCCATGGCATTGTTTCGTAAAAATCGCCAAAAGGTATGTGCTGCATTAAGAGAAAGTAAAGCTGCAATGGAAAGATGCTTTGTGTTATTGGAGGGAGGAAAAGATGTCAGCTTTAATGATACTGATATTAGCTATAACTTTCGCCAGGAATCCTATTTTCAATACTTATTTGGCGTCAAAGAACCCGATTGTTATGGTGTACTAAATGTTGATAGTGGTAAATCAGTTTTGTTTGTTCCCCGCCTTCCCGAGGAGTATGCTACTTGGATGGGGCGTTTGCTGAGTTTGGGAGAATTCAAATCTATGTACGAAGTTGATCGAGTATTATATGTCGATGAGTTGAAAACATTTTTTGAAAAGGCTGAGCCAAAATTAATTTTAACATTGAGTGGTTTGAACACTGATAGTGGCCTACGTTCAAAGCCAGCTACTTTTGATGGCATTGAGAAGTTTGTGGTTAATTGTGATCTTCTATATCCTATTATTACTGAATGCCGTGTAATAAAATCACCTGAAGAAATCGAAGTACTCCGTTATGTAGCCAAAGTATCGTCAGATGCTCATATAAAAGTTATGAAATTTATGCGTCCAGGATGTACTGAATATGAGGGAGAATCATTATTTTTACATCACTCTTACGCTGTTGGTGGCTGTCGTCATACATCTTATACATGCATATGTGGTAGTGGCGTTAATTCCGCGGTTTTGCACTATGGCCACGCTGCTGCTCCTAATGATAAAGTGGTTAAGGATGGTGATATGTGTCTATTCGATATGGGTGCAAATTATTGTGGTTACGCTGCTGATATCACTTGTAGTTTTCCTGCTAATGGTAAATTCTCCGAAGACCAAAAATTTATTTACAACGCTGTTTTGTCCGCTCGAAATGCTGTGTTAAAAGAAGCTAAACATGGTGTTTCATGGGTAGATATGCATCGTTTGTCCTGCCGGGTGTTATTGCAGTGCCTTAAGGAAGGTGGAATGTTGCAAGGTGATGTAGATGAAATGCTTACTGCAGGTTTAGCTGGCTTTTTTCAGCCTCATGGTCTTGGCCATCTTATTGGTCTAGATGTTCATGATGTGGGCGGTTATTTGCCCGATCAGCCAGCTCGTCCTTCTGAGCCATGGATCAGTAAGTTGCGTTTTGCTCGTGTTCTAAAGGAAGGAATGTATGTTACTGTTGAGCCTGGTTGTTATTTTGTGGATATTTTGATGGACAAAGTTTTGGCTGATCCTAAGCTCAACAAATTCATAATTAAAGATGTGTTCGAGCGTTTTCGTACATTTGGTGGTGTACGCATAGAAGACGACGTGCTAATTACCAAAACGGGTAATGAAAATTTCGCCATTGTGCCACGTACCATAGAAGAAATTGAAAAATGTATGGCCGAGCGCAACTGAAGTGTTTTTGCAATTCATTTCATATCGTTAATTCTGTGTGAAACTTCATCTTAAGTTCTTGTTTTAACAACTAATCTTTTTATTTTCAACATAAGATATATTATAAAATATTTGCATACAATTCCACAAGACTTAAGGAAGGGGCGCAATGAATCCGTCATGCGTTAAACTTCGCCTTTTTCAACTGACATCTAAGTTGAAATACATGGTCTCTTATGAGGTCGGTTACATGCAGTACGTGTCCGTCAACGCAAAGTACAAAATTTGGTCAACTCTTAACTTTTTGAGTAGTTTGACAGATATTGGTTGGTTTTTTGGTATGATCTGATAAAATTAAACAAAAGAAATAAGCGAAATAAATACTAAAAGTTAAATTTAATAAATAAAATGGAGATGTTCAAATACTTCCGTCAATAAAGTACTCATTGCGTCAACCTCCGTTGTTGCGAAGTTTAACGTATGACGGACTCATTGTACCCCTCACTTTAGCTACTTTAGCTAGAAATTACGTATCAAATGACATTTTTTTGCTACTGTGAATTACGTATTTCAAGCCAACGAATAGTTGTTACAAGTGTGATGCTAGGAAGACAATTGGGACGAACGACGAATTTCGTCCACGTCGACGAATTCCTCTCTTATATTTGATAAAGTTGGTTGTTGTGTGTACAAAGAAAGAGAGTGAGAGAGAAAATTGTTTTTTGTCGTTCATCGGCGTACAAATTAGAAATAAATCTATCTCAGAATTCGTCACGCACGACGAATTTCGTTGTACGGCGGTGATGTGTTCATTTTCATATGCACTCATGTGTTTTATTTTTTATGACGAAAGTTTGCACCGAAAAATTCGTCGTTCGTCCCAGTTGTGTTCCTAGCATGAAGCATTCATATGTATGTATGTACATAAGTATATATAAAAATAATTAATAACACCTCACAATCGAACTTTATAATAACGTATCATCAACAATTTTTATTATAGATAAGATTAAGGACTTAAGGTGGCAACAGTATATATATATATTAATATACATTTTAGAATATTATCGGTGTGAAAATAAATTATATTTTTTTAATCAAGTTCTTATTAATGTATCATATTACTGCAAAGATACGCAAATGCATACATAAATATGTACATACATATATGTATGTATGTATGCACAGAAATGTTAATGTTAATCTGACAGTGTTTTGGTATGGAAGAAATTTCAATAACATCCCAGTAAAAAAAATTGAAAGTCATTCTAAAGGAACTACATTTTCATTGCTTCCAAAAAATCGGTATTTTTAATTTGCGAGAATTTTTAAAAAATTTATTTTTTTAAAGAAATTTATGAACTAAATTTAGTCTAAAATTTAAAAGTTATTTACTTAAATTTACATGAAAACACTGTTTCGGGCTTAAATTCGTATAAAAAGAAACGAATTGTTAAAATAGGTAACTATTTACCATTTTTCCTAGATGAAAATATTATCATAGAACACAAAGAAGGAAATTTTTCTTAAAATAGCTTCCACTTCGGCGACCAGGAGGCTTCGAAAAAGAGAACTTGTTGCAATGACAACCGTATGTAAAAATTATTAGAACGGATCGAAATTTGCACTACTTCCAGATCGCAAACTCTACATTTTCATGACTTTTTGGAGTGCCTTTTTTTACTGGGTTAGGCCGGGTTTACATCTGTGTGTCATGTGCCCAAAAAATTGTAACCACTAATTACTAATGAAAAACTGTTTTGATTCAGACATGTATTTATTGATTTCAACAGTTTCCAATCATGTTGGATTCTATAAAATTGTCTATTAGTTATGTATGATATGAAACGGTTTAACTTAAAAGATACGTGTCTGAATCAAAAATTTGTTCATTAGTAATTAGTGGTTACGCTTTTTTGGGCATATTGCACACATGAAATGCCAGATGTAAACTCAGCCTTAGTTTTAGTTAGTTAGTTAGCCTAATCGAATCATAAATTCAGAAACAAAGTTCGAACAATAATAACTATACGCACATTGATTTGGAGAAATTCTGCATTACATCGCACTATAGGTCAAATCACCACTTTTAATAAAGTAAAAATCACAAATTTTAATAAATGACGCTTTATAACTTTTAAATTGTTTTATAAAAATGAAAAAACTAATGATGTAGTTATACCTTTTCATTGTAATATAAAAGCCAATCCAGGCCAATTAAACTATATTACAAAGTTATTTCTTGAGCAAATTTAAAGAAAATATATAACAAAATCAATGATATAAAAATTATTATTATTATTAAAGCTTACTTATTATATTTGTACAAATGTACATCATATTGACAAACCCTTTTAAGGTTTGATTTTGATTTTTTTTTGTAGGGTACACAATTAAATTGGTTACAAAGCTGAAAACGAGTATAAGAGCAAATTCAAAAATATTTTTTTTAATTATTACTACGTTTATACGCGCACTATTTGCAAATAAAATTATTTGCAAATAAATTAACTCACTGTTTATACGGCATAGCAAAAGTACACAAACTTGGTAGCTTTTCTATAGAAAGTTTACTTATGTTGACAAAAAAATAGTGTAAAATGCACAAAATATCAAATAATTATTTGTTTTAATTGTTATTATTTGCTTCTATCAATGTTTTTTGTGCAATATTTATCCATTTATTGTTTTTTCTTATGAAACATTTGTAAGCGTGGCAACCTTTTCCATTTTATTTGCAAATAGTGCGTTAATCGTGAATAGTTTTCTGAATTAGTAAGTCGCAATAAAAACAATAATATGGCAACAATTTCCTGTTTTATTTGCAAATAAGCCCTGCGTATAAACGTAGTATATTTAGACCTAATTGACCTTTTAACCTACATCATTAGTTTTTTCATTTTTATAAAACAATTTAAAAGTTATAAAGAGTTATTTACAAAATTTATGGAAAATTTACGAAAAATTTAAATGTAGGCTACTTAAAAAAGCAAATTAATTCCAAAAACTACAAGTTTTTGCACACAAAAATAAAACTTGAAAAAATTTCGAATTTTAAATTTAAAAATACTAGCTAGACCTTATTAGGTTTCAAATTATGCTTGAGCCCTAAAAATTTTTTTTTTGGGACAGCCTAGTGTACAAATATAATTACGAGTATTTTCTTAGGTATTTTTCAAAAATAGGCGTAGCTGTATAATTACATACATGGTGTAATTATACAGGTGACTGCGTAAGGATTTTAATACAAAAATACGGCAACCATAGCTGTGTAAAGAACCGAAGAATGTCAAAAGTACAAAAATAATTGTACCAAAACCAAAACATACCCCCTTGTTCTGAAAATCACGGTGATTTCAAATCACGTGATTTCAAAAGTAAACTATTAATAGCTGCCTTGGTAATGAGATTTTATTGCGTTTTAAGTTTTTTTTTATTTATAATAGTATATTTTCTTCCAACTTCCAAAGCTATAAAACGTAAAATTTACAAAAGCAATGATTTAGCTTTTATTAATTTTTAGAAATCACCGTGATTTGGCATGTCGTGATTTGCAGAACAGGACCGAAAATCGAAGTTTTTGACGTTCTTTAGCTACAAAGCACATAGAGCAAAAAATTATCAGCTGAAGTAGCGCTGCCATCTGTTTAAATACACCTTGATTACATATATGAATATTGTACGAATATATTCAATTAATAGAGCTACCAGCAACAATAAAAAATAAATAAGTATCAAGTTATGTCATCCTTAGGTTCCAATGAAGACATAATTCTATGCTAGCCACACATTCCGGGTAGGAGAAAATCAATGACAGAGGTGAGTACATCCTAGATTTTATTAACTCTGACAATTTTACTATTTGTAACTCCGGCAAATCGCCAACCTTTATTTTTCCGTGCTCGGACAGATTTAGCGGGTGGGAAGAGGTTCTAGACATTACTCTCACTAACGACAAATGTAGATTATGATCGACAAATGGAGGGTTTCCAATAAGATATCATATTCGGATCATAATTGGATACTTTTCGAAGTCAGACTGCAGAACAAACAATAATATTGCTTTAGAAACCCGAAGAGAACAGTTTGGAATAAGTTCAACGAAATTCTGAAGCAAAAAGTAAAACGAGTACCAGAGATCGAGAACACGACCGAAAGACTCGAACACAATGTGGAGATCTTCAACAAGGTTATTACTTTGAGCCTTTGAGATCTCCTGTCCCATAACAAAAGCTAGAAAAAGCTATCCTCCTTGGTGGAATGCGGAGCTCTCCATTCTACGCTATGCACGTAGGGCCGCCAACACCAGATACTGGAATGTAATGTGGTAGCCCCATCGCGAAAAGCTTTAAAAATCGCCAAACGCAATTTTTGTTAGTCCGTAGACAGTATCAGAGATTCAGCGAGGCTTGTTGGTATCCTGGCTACGAATCATTCCTGTCGAACTTTTGTAAAAAGGTCAGATTCCGCTGCATAATCCTTAGACATACTACTCAACACCCACCTTCCTGGCTGTAATTATACGCCTAGTGCGAACAGCTTTATCAGTGGGCAACAACACGATGTTGATAACGAGATACTACTAGGTTTGATCCCGTACTTTTTGGGCAAAGTTCGGTAAAATGAGAACAAGCTATAATTTCTCTCAATAATACAAAAAATTTACAAAAGTACGGGAACAAGAAAAACCAAAAATGTTTACCAAAAGCCAAAGCACAAGTAAATACATACTTACACACATACACATGCATGCGTTTACTTACATGTTGTGGCATATCTAGAACGTTTGGTTTCTTAATTTTACATAAAAACTGATAAAACTTAGTTCACCACTTGTTTATAAACCTTTTTGATAAAAATTTCCAATGTTTTTAGTGTTTAGGACAATTTAATTTTACTTTGTAATTGGTTATTTTTCAAACAGCTGATCGTTTATCGGCTTGCCCAAACTAGCCCAAAGAAAAATTACGGGCTATTTCGGTCAAGAAGAAGAAGAACATTACTCTCTCAAAAGTTCCCTTACTTGCCCAAACTTTGAGTACGGGAACAGTTTTCGGTAAAATTGGGATCCCGCGGGCGCCCAATGTGGAGTACGGGATCAAACCTACTATCTGTAGACAAAATCTCTTGGGCAATTCAGTTTCTCACCGTTTAAATCACCAGGTCCGGATGGCGTCATGCCAAAGAGACTACAGATCGCGAAAAGCTCCATCAACCCTTGGCTTTCTAAATTCTATAAACTCTGTATCTCTCTCTTAGCTACGTTCCGACCAGGTGGAGAAAAGTCAGAGTTTTCTTCATTCCGAAGATTGGAAAAAGAAGTCACGAAGACGCAAAGGACTTCCGACCAATCAGCCTTTCATCTTTCCTGAGTAAGACGTTGGAAAGACAAATATTAGTCATATTAGGCAACGGCTGTTAGAATCGTCAAGGGACGCTCTACAGAAACAACACTACATGAAGTGGTAAGGTTCATAGAGAGATCCCTGGAGCACAAACAATGCTCCGTGGCTGTCTTCCTAGACATAAAAGGCGCCTTCAATAATGTATCGGTGAGAGCCATTCAAAATGCTGTCCAGGATGGTGATGTTGAGGATTACATCAGCAACTGGATAATAACCATGCTGGGGTAAGAAATGCCACTGCTAAATTAGACAACAGCGAGAAGTCAAATTGGTCATACAGAGGGACACCGCAGGGTGGTGTGATCTCATATTTGCTCTGGCAAAGATGCCTTGGGGATTAAAGTTGTAGCGTACGCTGACGATGTGGTAATAACAGTCTCAGGCATGTTCACGGACGTGATAAGTGATATCATGTCCAACGCTTTGGGCACATTTAGTAACTGGGCCACAGACTGTGGACTAGGAGTGAACACAAACAAAATGGAACTGGTAATATTTACCACAAAGGCCAAGGTACAGAACTTTAGACTTCCTCGGTTGAATAATCACAAATTGTCGCTATCAGATAACGCAAAATATCTAGGATTTATATTGGACCTAAAACTTTCATGGAAACTGAATATTCAATACAGGGTTAGAAAGGCAACGGTAGCATAATACTCCTGTCGTAGGATGTTTGGATCTAATTGGGGCTTAAACCCCAAAATGCTTAAATGGATGTATATAGCAATTGTGTATCCAATATTCACTTACGGCTCTCTGGTATGGTGGCCTGCCACAAGTAAGAAATACGTGGTAGATAAACTTT
Source organism: Tachina lurida (assembly GCA_944452675.1). Classification (NCBI taxonomy): domain Eukaryota; kingdom Metazoa; phylum Arthropoda; class Insecta; order Diptera; family Tachinidae; genus Tachina; species Tachina lurida. Next base: position 30,055,407 of record OX101755.1, on the reverse strand, counting down.
ATAGAATACAGAGATCCCCTTGCGTTTTCGTACTAGTCCTTCGGAGGCTCTGAATGCTATAAACCTTATCGACCTTCATATATTGTCGTTATCCTCAAGTAGTGCGGCAAGATTAGCGGCATCTGGGCGGTGGTACTATGGAGATGCCAGAATCCTGGATCAAATTCCACCTACGCTGAGGAAATCTATTGATTACATGGTGCCTCACCTGTACTTTGACAAGGTGTTTAAAGTTCTGATTCCATCCAGACGGGAGGGGGGGGGGCGCATTGGTAAGGGAATATGACGTCAGAATATACACTCATAGATCATGAATGGTCTGTGCTGTCGGCTCTGGAGTCTTTTCAGACGATCTTGGTATAGAATTCTCCTTTCCTTTAAGGGAAGCGGTTAGAGCACTGATTGATAGGAAGGTACAGGGTAAACTCGGTATCTTTGTCGACAGCCAATCAACTCTTCTATCTCTAAGATCATATACCACTTACTCTATTCTAGTTGGGCAGTGCAAGGGTGTGTTATCTAGACTGCGTGGTCAGGCTAACCTAACCCTCATCTGGGTTCCAGCACATAACAACTTCTTGGGTAACGAACGGGTGTACGAGCTAACTAGAGCTGGCTCTGCTATGAATGCCTCCAATGCCGAATCGGTAGCCATAATTTTCAAACATTCAAATTGCAAAATTATTCCTTGCTACAATTTTTGAGATGTCAAAAAAAATGTTTTTTTCATATGAATTGTAATAAAGTTTTCTTTTAATAACAAACATTTTAAAAACCCCCGATATATCTAGAAAAGATGTGACATCTTCTAAACGGCTGGACACATTTTCTTCAAACATGGTTAAGAACCATCTCGATCAAGTCACCTTTCAAACAGAGAAAACTAAATCAAAATCGGTCCACCCGTTTGAGCTGTACGTGGACACGGACAGACACACACTACAAACTTATAACACTCCTTTTTTTGGTCGGGAGCAGCGTTACCATTTGTCAAGTTTTCCTTTTTTTTTAGTTTTTTGAGATGCCAACAAGTTTTTTTGGAAATATAAAGTTTTTTCAAGTTTTTTTATAAATACATATGTCCATAATTGAACTTTTGCAGTATATTGAATGAAAATATTAAGTGATGTTTATATGCAATAAAACGATCTTATATTTTCTCACTCCCTTATTACTGTAACAGTGTCCAAAGGGTCAGTTAGCCTAACAATTTTCATTACTTTTCACATAACAATATCGATCAGCTGTTTTCTTTTAAAATGTTGGTACTTTTGTAGAAAAAAAGTTTTTGTTTTGAAAAAAAGTTTTTTTTTCAGATTTAGCAAGTTTTTTAAAAAATATATATGGTAACGCTGGTCGGGAGTTAAAAACAATAAAACCGAATGATTTTTGCCAAGTAACAAAGAAGTTATGTACTAACGATTAAAAAAGTCAGGGCCAAAATATAAAAGCAAAATGTTTCAAGTCAAATAACTTGGAAGCTGTAAGAAATAAAATGGTGATCTAAGCATGATTTAATTGTCCCGCTGAAAAAATTATTAGGATCGGTCGATATTTACAAAAGTTACAAGCTCCGAAAAAATTTCGACACCCGCAGTTTCCCACTTAGAGGATCTTCGGAGCTAATCTGCCTTACAACAAGGTGCCTCCAAATATTATTTCTTAAAAGCTCAACACTTCCTCTTTTCAAAATAGTTGTTTTCAACGAAATCGGATCAATAGTTTCAAAGTTGCGGACTTTTTACCAATTTTTTTTTTATTTCACGCCACTGTGCATTGTGGAAACTATACACAAGCAAACATACTCCTGCAAAATACATATGTACAATTTTGACGATTTCTCTTTGGTGCTCCATAATGTATTTTTTGTAACACGAACATTTTAAGAATAACGGCCTGTCCCACGATGTCACCAGAAATCGTTCGATCGAATATTTGTATTGAAAACAAAAATAAAAATTGTCGATCGAACGTTTGCTGGTGAGTTCTCACAAGTTGCAGAAATGAGGTGCGGGTAAAAACAAGTGATTTATTATTGAATTATAATTTTAAATTGTATCTCCATTTTTCCATACGGAGTTGGATTTTATAGCAGAAAAATCTATTTTGTCCAGTAGCTGTTGAAATTTTACGTTCAATAGATTATAATGAATCAATGAGTTTTATTAGCTTTTTTATTCTTTTGTTTTTCATTAAAAATCTGACTTTAAACCTACAGTCCTATTCGTCCTGGTGTGCGTCTGGGCGTTGATGTTCCTGGCGTAGCGATTTCTTGTTTATTTGCCAACTGCTCCTCTCGTTGAGCCGCTTTTATTTTACGCTCTTCGATTTCTTCTTGCGCCAAACGCATTTGTGTTTCCATTTCCTTCAGATGCTCGGCAGCCTGTTTCTTTTTCTCACGACCACTGCGTCCAGTTTCTTTAACCGAAAAGAACATGGGACCCAATTCCGCCAACCAGTAACCATCGACTGCCGTGGCACATTGCATGTATTCTTTGGCTGTCATTACCAATTCATGGTATACCACATACTCGGGTGTAGTGCCCAGCCCGTATAATGCAGAGGTAGGATGTAAATGACAAGGCATGCCCGTACGTAAATTGACATATTCACCAATACCCTTGAGTCGAGCGGCTTGATAAAAATAAGCGGAACAAATGCATTTGCGTATTATATCCCAATCGGTGCCACATGACTTTACATCAAGTTTTTGTTGCACCAAAATGTCTTTGAGTTGTTGGCGTACTTCCCGCACTTTGCGCATGGCCTTAACATGTATGAAATGTTCATTGCACCAATTTGAACTATAACTAAAAGGTTTAAATTTGAAAAATAATATGTAAGTATGCAATTAAATAAAAGTTTTCCTAGTTGTTGATCATACTTGTTTTGCTTCCACTGCAGGTAGACATTAAGATAAGTGAGATGATCCGATTCAGGTACTTGAAACTTTTCACGCACGCCATCCGCTTCTTCTTCACGACCTTTTGGACGGTAAAATATTGAAGGCACCGAAAGCATTGATACTAAAAAATAATTGAAATTAAGAAATACATAAGTACATACATACGCAAATATAACTTATAACTTGCCTATAATCAAAACTTCTGCACTACATTCCATTTGACAGGATACAATTAACATTTGGCATTGCGGTGGATCCAGAGGAAACTCAGCCATTTGTCGGCCTAACGGTGTTAAGGCACCCGTATGATCTAAAGCACCCAAAATCCACAGTTGATACAACGAGTTCAATATATTGTCCTGCGGAGGAGGATCCATGAAATGAAACTGTAACAGATCAACAACGCCCAAAGATTTCAGCAACAGCACCGTGTTAGCCAAATTTGTACGTTGAATTTCAGGAACTGTCAGAGCCAACAAGTCCTCCTTATACTGACGTTGGGTATATAAACGATATGCCTGACCTGGACCAGTACGGCCAGCACGACCGGAACGTTGATTTGCGTTAGCTTGTGAAATGGGATAAATTTGCAAAGCATCCATACCAATACGTGGATTATATACTTTCAACTTGCAATAACCCGAATCAATAACGTATATAATACCATCCACGGTTAGGGAGGTCTCCGCAATATTGGTAGCCACTACACACTTTCGTAAACCTTCTGGGGATTTTTGGAAGATTTTTGCTTGTAAGTCTGATGGTAGTTGCGAATAAATGGGCAGTATTGACAATTCTGGGGCATTTTCAATTTCTACCAAGCGTTCAGTCAAAATTTCACACGTTACCTCAATATCCTCCTGGCCCGGCATGAAGATCAACATATCACCCTCATTGGGGGTCAAATGGATTTGGAGGGCCTGTTTAACGGCTGCATCAACATAATCCTCACAAGTGTTTTTGCTAAACATAACATCGACGGGAAATGTGCGACCCGGTATGGTAAAATTGGGCACATTACCAAAAAATGTGGAAAATTTTGTCGAGTCCATAGTTGCCGAAGTAACAATCAGTTTTAAATCACGGCGTCTGGCTACTATCTGCAAGAAAATTAAAAAGAAAATTAAATCAATCTTTCTAAATGTAATTGAATTAATACAATTCATAATTCGTATTATTACTAGCTTAACCTGGTGCGCTTTGTCAGACGCCGCCCACCCCTTTTCAAAAAAATGTTTTCCATAGGCAAAAGAATTTTGGAAATTGGTCCACGACTGACAAAATTATTTGAAAATCTATTTTTGGGTCGGGTCCCTTAGTGATGCCAACTTGGTGCTTTTGGCACTATTTTAGTGCTTTTTGAGACCTGTATATTCAACAGCTAGTAAGACTTAGGCCCAATAATTGACCTCCCAATTATATGTCATTTAGCTAATTGCCACTTAAATTTAAGTGGCACTTAAATGTAGCTTCATTTCTTCAGTGGTTAAATAAAATTCTTATGAAATTACGTTGAAAGTACGGCACCACTTCAAAATTTTCAAGTATTATGGAAGGCTTTTTAAACAATAGCTGCTTATTATAAATAAAAAAGTTAGATTATCAAATGAAGTAAACTAAAATTACATAAAAACACATTTTATGAAACAAAAAGAGCATCAGAATTCATTTTTTTATATATATTTCCATGATATGAAAATATATATTGTATATGTTATATATTTATGAAAATTAAACGAAATTCTTTTTAATACTACAACATGATGTTCATGTACATGTTTTCAATAAACACACACACAAGCACAATAACATATGGTATACTCGTAAGTACAAACTGAATAATTAATCAGAGAATTAAAATGAAAATGGATGTTATTGTTTTAAAAAGCTTGAATTTGTAGGTTCATTAGTGCACATTTCTATCTTTCTTTAATATATTAAAGATATTTTACGGATCATTTACATGCTATTGCAAATTATGCAAATTTTTGTTTTTGTGATGTTATGCGTTTTAAGCGACTAAGGACTATTATTATAACTTGTCGTTAGTTAAAGATAGAATTTTATAAGACATTATTAGATTTAATTGAACTATAGTGAATTTTTAATCAGAAATAATTTCTTAATCAGGCTTGAGTTCAGTAATTTCAATTCTTATGAATGAAATATTTTTATTAATTAATGTGAGTATCTAAAGAATAGAAGAAAAATTAAACTAGACACTATTAGCTGGGGGAAATACCAATATTTTTCTGTGCAGCCACGCACTTCATCAGCACCCATGTCTATCTACTGGGGTAGAGATTATTATTAACATCAGCTATTAAACTTAAATTTCTATGAAATGGAATATGAGAATTGATTGTGTATACAATTATTGATTTGCCTTTGGCAAACACATTTGTAAGTATCACTATTCATTTTCTGTTTTTCCATTTTCTAAGCTAAGTCAACTGTAGAAAGCAAAAACAAAGTAACATAAAGCCACTACAATAATACTTATATGTATGTACCGATGGTGCATCGAATAAGTAAAAATAATTAATGTGATGATCGTAAAAGATAAGTAAGAATAGTTAAACATACATAGGTAGAGTGATATAACTTCGTGCTAACCTAAATAGAAAATGGAAAAACAGAAAATGAATAGTGATACTTACAAATGTGTTTGCCAAAGGCAAATCAATAATTGTATACACAATCAATTCTCATATTCCATTTCATAGAAATTTAAGTTTAATAGCTGATGTTAATAATAATCTCTACCCCAGTAGATAGACATGGGTGCTGATGAAGTGCGTGGCTGCACAGAAAAATATCGGTATTTCCCGCAGCTAATAGTGTCTAGTTTAATTTTTCTTCTATTCTTTAGATACTCACATTAATTAATAAAAATATTTCATTCATAAGAATTGAAATTACTGAACTCAAGCCTGATTAAGAAATTATTTCTGATTAAAGATAGAATTTTATTGGATGGATAAAACCCTTTTTCATTATTACAAATTTACTTTAATCAAAAGTGAGTGAAAGACAAAGTTCACACTACCTGAAACTTTTATCGTTATATAAAATTTTTCCGAAAAACATTAAAGGTATTCACTTCAACTCTTGCAACTGTGCAAAAATGCAAAATTTCACTTTCTGACGTGAGCAACCCATTTTGTTTAGTTGTCTATAAAGCAACACAATATGAGCATTAGACCGTATCACAAAAAAAAAGTTCTCCGTACACCAGCGAATATAAAGTATTGTTCCAAGGACATTTCAAAGAAAAATTTATTTTTTTTTGCCGAACGTAGGGGTCGCCTTTTTAGTTTTTTCGTTATATCTTCCATATTCACAGTCCGATCTTAAAGTTAGATATAGCGAATTTTGTCTCAGGGCGGCCAATATTTTTTCTCTTAGATCCATTGACCTCAAGTGTACCGTTCTAGTACTTACCCCCCAAATCTCATTTCCTACCACCCTAATGTGACACCCTAATGTTAGAAATTTATAGCTCGCGAAAAATCATAAAACTTTTGCTAAGAAAGTATTTCGATAATTACAGCACAACTATTTAAAAAATCCTTTTATAAATTCATTGTTACATACCGTAGGGGCCAGTTTTTTAAATTTGTCATAGCTTCAGTATTTGCATTCAGATATATCGATGAGTTTGTCTGTGGCAGACCAATTTTTTTTAATTAAAAAGTATTTGACCTCAAGTACGTCTATAGTATCAACCCATCATATCTCAACTTATTTATAAAAAAAAGAATTAAAAGTATATGCGCCTTTCTGGTTCCTTGTGAAAAGTAAACCAGTGGCAAGTCACGGAAGCCGAAACATTTTCCAATACATATCATGGATTCGTCAGTTGCCGGAAGACGTTTAAAGGACCCTCCGTCCTGTTATCTAAAATAACTTGTACTTTTTCCACCCTGAGAATATTTTGTTATCGATGATAACAGGCGAAGATGCGATAGTGCGTTCAGATGGCTATACTAAAATTGTATTAGCCCGTAATGATGCAACTGGATGCATTCGTCAAATGTTCGGTCCACAAGTTGTTAATTTTATAAAATTCGAAAGTGACTCATACTTCAGTATGATCAATTGGAATAAATTTAAATTGACAGAGCCGCCATACTTGCAGTTCTAACTATAACCAAGAGCCTCTGGAAGCATTACAATGTTCGCAAAATGTAATTGAATTACCAGGTAAGCGCAAGAAAAATATCTTCATTTCATAGTTTTCTTTGCTAAACCTAATTATTTCCACAGCTTATCCATCTCATTCTCAAAACACCCACAGAGAAAAAACTGCCTCATAGAATCAAGAAGATTTTCTCTATGGGCTGTTTTTAGGCTAAGGGGTATCCCAGTAGAAAGAAGCGAAGATTTTTTCATAGAGATTCCTTATTGTTTTTATGTGGTAAATTTTATTAATTTTATCAATTAATTATAATTTTAACTTTTTTAAAAAGGTTTTCTTCTTGATTTTATTAGGCTATCTTATTGATTTTTTCAATAAGGTTTTCTTCTTGATTTTAGTAGGTTCCTATATGATTATGTGTAAAGTATCTTACTGATTTTTTTGAATAAGGAAATCTTCTTGATTTTATGAGGTGTCTTGTTATTTCGTTTCAATAAATAGACATACAAATATTTTTTCATGATATTTTTAATTTTTGTATAAGAATGTTTGCACAATAATTTCAATGGTTATTCAGGCTATCAGGTAAGGTTTGCTGGTTCAATACTTGGTGAGTAAGTTAGTTAAGAATATAACATAATGTGTACATAGAGAAAAAACTGCCTCATAGAATCAAGAAGATTTTCTCTATGAACCGTTTTTAGGCTAAGGGGTATCCCAGCAGAAAGAAGCGAAGATTTTTTCATAGAGATTCCTTATTGTTTTTATGTGGTAAATCTTATTCATTTTATGAAAAGAAAACCACATAAAATCAAGAAGAAATCTTATTATTCACAACTTTTTTTACTCAATTTCCGTTATTTTTGGCACCACAAAAAACAATCCATAGAGAAAAACTTCTCGATTCTATTAGGTTTTCTTATAAATTGTAAACTATAGGGATTTCTTATTGATTTTATTAGGTTGCCTTCTTGATTTTTTTTAAAAAGGTTTTCTTCTTGATTTTAGTAGGTTCCTATATGATTATGGGTAAATTATCTTACTGATTTTTTTGAATAAGGAAATCTTGATTTTATGAGGTGTCTTGTTATTTCATATCTATAAATAGACATTAAGAAAATTTTTTAATGATCTTTTTCATTTTTGTATAAGAATGTTTGCACAATAATTTCAATGATTATTTAGGCTGCTTGTTAGCATATTGGTTAGAGTGTTTGTCTATCAGTCAGAAGTTTGCTGGTTCAATACTTGGTGAGTAAATTAGTTAAGAATATGCATAAGTTAATGTGTATGTATGTATGTATAAATAAATAACATCTTCAATATACTACATACATACATACATATGTATCTGGTATAGAAGTTAAATGAAAATACATAAGTACAGAGTATAAAGACGCAATTTTTTTTATTTTTTATGAGGTCGCCTAATAAAAACAAGAAGAAAACCTTATTGAAAAAATCCATAAGATAACCTAATAAAAACTAGAAGATTTATTTCTTCTTGATTTTTTCGAAAAGGTTTTCCCTATGAAATTAATAAGATTTCCTTATTGAAAAAAAACCATAGAGATTTCTTATTAAGTTTGTTCTATTTTATGAGGTATTTAGTAGGCACTGTTTTCTCTGTGCCGAGCGTTTTGTTCATGTAGTAAAACGCATGGGCCACATTTTTTCTAAACTCGAGAGCCGTCAAAAATATAGCCAACTTGAATCACGTCGAGATATGATCGACTAACATTTCTATTATTTTACTTTGCTTTTTGTTGCTTATTGCATGTTGTATAATTTGAGGTATGATGTAAAGTTTTCTTGAGCTATAAATTTCTAACATTAGGGTGTCACATTAGGGTGGTAGGAAATGAGATTTCGGGGGTAAGTACTAGAACGCTACACTTGAGGTCAATGGACCTAAGAGCAAAAATATTGGCCTCCCTGAGACAAAAAAAATCGCTATATCAGACTTTAAGATCGGACTGTAAATATGGAAGATATAACGAAAAAACTAAAAAGTCGACCCCTATGTTAGGCAAAAAAAATTAAACATTTTTTTTTAAATGTCCTTGGAACAATACTTTATATTCGCTTGTGTACGGAGAACTTTTTTTGTTGCCTGTTAGGCGAGACGCTCTAATGTGCATATACATATGTATATATGGACTCGTATGTTTCTTAATTGTTAAAGGAGTTTGTTTAAATACTTAAACGAAGTGTTGGAACGTCGCTCCTTAATTCTATAATTAATTCACTAATAAAAATATCAATATTAATAATATTGGTATTATTGTTATTATTCTAATAACAATTTGAGCCATTGAAGATTTCTTTATAATATCCAGTTAAAAAAATTTTCAAAATATTTTAATTTTATAGCTTTTTAATTAACTTATTTTTATCGAAAATATCTTCAACGACTTGTTTTTTTTCATTTAAAATAAAAACATTTAGGTATTTCTGCGTTGTAATTTGGTGTATGGTTGATTTTATAAGCAGCGTGACCGTTTGACCGACTAAAGTGGCAAATTGCCACTTTTTCAACTGCCCTGCCACTTTTTTGACTGCCTTTTTCTCCTTTTTTTAGAGTGAATTATATAAAAATACGTTAAAAATAAAAATTTTATTGTAGTTTTCTCGTTTTTTTTTTAATTTTCCGCCTTTTTTTTGATAAATCCCCTTTTGGTGACACTTTTTGAAAAATGTCATCGGTCACCCTGTTTATAAGTACTTTTTGTCCATTTTTTTTGGATTGGCAATGCCATAAAAAGTTGCACAACTTTGCAAAATTTTACTCTCATAATCTTGCAACACAATTTTGCATCACTTGTGCAAAATAATTTTCTATGTGGTTGTTGTTATATTTTTTGAAAATTTTGCAATTTTGCTTTTCTGCAACAGTTCAACTTTTGACGTGAATACCTTTATTGTATTTAAAAGTTATGGTGCCAAAATAATTTTTAGTGAAGATAGGTAATTTTTTTTTTGAGAGAAAAGAGCAATGCGCATGGCATATTGGCACGCTATCAGTGAAATTTTTGGACACACACACTGTTGCCAAATTTGCAGATTTTTCATTGCAAAAATGATAAAGTGAGATTTGCAGATTTTCGCTGCTAAATTGCAAATTTTCTAAAATGCTTGTTCAATATCATTATTTCTTGTTTTTTCTTTGATCCGTAAAATAAATAACAATGGTGTTACTGTTAGAAACATATACTTTTGCCTGACTTTTGCGTAACCATGGTACAATTAATAAGTAGATACTTATTAACTTATTAATATTTTGCTAATTATTAATCCATAATATATGAGATAAAACTCGACGGAATATATACCAAATTAAAGCGTAGACCCCATGAATTTAAGGACATGTTTGTTTTCAGAAGCCTCTAAGCTATGCTTAATTAAGTAGTTCACAGAAAATAACAACACTTTATTTTGGCTAAGAAAGTGTATTAAATAAATAAATGTTTGTGCACTTCAAACAAAACGGAAGCAAAAATGTTAATTATCATATTTATTGAACTTGCTTTTTAGGTAGATTCGGAAAAACCAATTTCCTTGTGTAATATTAGTAATTTAATGGGAAATATCCCATAGTGCAACTCAAACATTTCCTTTTCAATTATTACAAAAATTTATAAATTTGTAGAGCCATATTTTTTTAACTGATGCCAATGAAGCTTTCGAGATAGTAAAAAGTAACAACTTGACAAACATTATCAAGTCATGATAAACATATATCAGGTATAGACGTAGGCTTTTGAAATTTATTTTTATAAGACAAAACATGCAGGACATAAAACACATAATGTAATAAAAATATTTGCAAACATAAATAAAATTAAAGAGGACACCCGGTTATAGCTATGCTGCTTAGCTATAAAATTAGGAACTTAATGAGTTAAATAACAATGCAATAAAATTATATTATGTATTGATGTCAAATTCGCCTCAAAAATATCAAACTTTTCCATTTATTTATTATGAATGTATTATTTGTGGCCAGCGGTGGCTGTTAGCCGGGTTGCAGCCGATCGGCTGTCTTCTCTGGGTTGTGCTCATGTGCAAAAACAATACAAAACAAATTGTGCAATCCTTCTCATTGTTTTTGTTTCACTCACTTCAAAGAACGAAACAAAACAAAATCAAACAATTTGTTTCGTTTATTTTCGTACTCTGGGTGCCTACTCTGTACTTCGAAACGAAAGAAAATACTTTCGAATTCGTATGTTAATTACATGCAAATTCGAAAGCATTTCCTTTCATTTTAGGTACAAAGATATCACAACAAAAATAAATTTATAACTGTAATGGAGTCGATTATTTTTGTTGTGAAAATCACGTCCCAGCTCCTATGTCGTGACATAAATAGCATAGCTATAAAAAATACACAGCTTTTCCTTAACTTCGAATATCAAAGTTGGAGTTACAATAAAGTCGAAACTAATGCAATGTCAGCTATAGCATTGTAGAATGGGAACACAAATTTTTGGGTTTGTAACTTTTAAGTCTATGTTAGCCTAATCGAATCATAAATATAGAAACAAAGTTCGAACAACAATAATTATACACATTTTGATTAGAAGAAATTCTCCATTACATTGTAGCTAACTTGTATTTAGACCACAAAAGTGAATTGTCGATTTTGTTTGTAGTCCACTTACTACAAAATTTTTTAGTGCAACTATAGTTAATTAGTGATAGATAGTTAGCAACTTTCCTAGACTGAATTTAATTGATTAATTTGAGCATGTTTTATTTAGCATATCTTGAATAGCTTGACAGCTTTCAGTTGGTTTTTAATTTATGTATGTTTCTATGCTTTGTGGCAGCAAATATAAATTAAAATACAAAAAATAAATACATAAATAAATAAGTGCACTGGCAAAAATGATGCCAGAATTGTTTAAAATAAATCTGGAAAATCTTCTCCGTACCTGAATACATTACAAAAGAAAAACCATATTTCTGCTTTTCCTGATACTCCTAATAATCTGTTTAAAATTAGTAAATTCTTGGTACCAGCTTCACATTTAAGTAACTCATTTAAATAACAGGTAACAACTATTAGTAGCAAATTTTAAACTGCAAACTATGTCACTGGGAGACAATAAAATTGTATACAGGTAGATTTAAACACCTTCATCTTTAAGGATATTGTATTAAGTATAAAACCTAAATGTAATTTAAAATGAAAGAGCTAGCATTACGAATGTGTCGTGCAAAGTGTTAAGATGTGTTTAGTGTTAGAAAAAATTTATTTTTTTACCCTCAGTATTTTTTTGTTAATTTTGGTTGATTTAGTGTTTGTTAAAAGTCTTGATAGAGAAATTATGCAGCCTAATGGTTATGAATTCGATTTAGTCGATTTATTCGGCTTGGGATCCCATTCCCATGGCCGCCTTAAAAGACAGCTATCATTGAAGAATTCTGCTTCAAAATTTCTTTTAGAAGTCTACAATGACATCAGTGAAAATGAGGAGGACTTGCATCATGTGCGTGAAAATTTAGCTCAAAACTCCCGCCAGAGAAGGTCACTTAGAGAGGAGAATTTTATAACAAAATTCGATCGCGCGGAAATTGACAATTGCAACAACATTATAACGTTTTCAAGTAAAAGTGAGTACGAATATATTTCTTTTAATTCTTACATTAGCAAAACTGTGCAATTACATTACAAGTTTGCTTATTTATTTTATCGCTTCATAGCAAAATATTCAATCCCAATGTGATGAACACCGACCAATAAAAGAATTTGTTAATTCAGAGAAAACATTTTACTAGGTTTAGAAATATTTTTCTAAAAGAATGAAGGGGAAAAGCATATCCGTAATCAGATAAATTAATTTAAAAAAAGTTTTTCAATATCAATAACTGAATTTATAAATGAAAAAAAAAATTACTGTACGCGGACCTACAAAACAAGCAAACCATTTCAGTATTATAAACTACAAATGTTTTTTATACCCTTCAACAAAAATCGTGAAGGGTGTTTATAGGTTCATCATTCCTGTGTAATTTTACACAATATTAATATGCGACACATAAAGTAGATTCATACATTCATTCATTCTTGGTCCTTATGAATTAGGGATGGGCAAATGAAGAAAATGTATCGATATATATCGTATCGATGTTTTTGAACAGTATCGATATATATTTTTTGAAAACATCGATATTTCGATATATCGATATTTTTTGCTGCATTAATTTCGAATGCACAATTACTCACTTTAAGAAATTTAATACAAAAGAACTATTTATGTTGAGTTATACGTAACCTACTGTAGCTCCTTAAGACTTCATTAGTCTTTACTTTCTGTTGCTGCTCTGTGCTATGTCGTTCTGTTTCTAAATTTTAATAGTTACTTTTTCTGTAATAAATTTTTTTTTGGACCAGAATGGTCACAGTTTTCCACTAAAGTGATGAGTTTTGCATCGTCCATTGTTATTAGAGTTTTTCTTTTCCCGGACTTTTTCATTTCCCGGGAAAGTGGGAACAACTTTTCGGTTTTTAACGTATAAGCACATGTCAAAAAAATAATACAATTTCAGTTCCCGGGCGTAATTGTTGTAAAGTTTTAGCTATAGTTCTACCATCGCATTCATAAAGTGAATAACGAAATTCATCGAGGAATGTATTCGATATTTATTTTCTCAAATATCGATATTTCGATATATCGATATTTTTTGCCCATCCCTATTATGAATAGCGAACGAATAAGCGATGTCCGTTTGTCTGTACGTGAAATCGTTTTTCCGAAGCTCCCAGAAAATCTAGAGACTTCGGTCTTGGAGTGGTGTGTCAAAATGTGTACAAAATAGATTGCTATTGAAAATCAGCAAAATCAAAAAGACCGATTCAGAAACTTTTTTTTGCCATGTAAAAGTAACTAGGTAAAACTAATTTTTAAGTTTAACATTCATTAACGCACTAATAATCCTAAATTATTATTTTACTTATTCAGTAAAATATTTTTTAATGTAATTTTAATAAATAAAAACATTTTACTGAATAAGTAAAATAATAATTTGGGACTATTAGGGCTACTAAATCAGTGAAAGATTAAACGCTGGTTCAGTTAAACTAAACTAAAATTTGTATGTAGTTTAAACTCAACAGGAGTAAATAAGTGACCCATACCTTATGTGTAGTTTAAAAAATAATATTGTGGCAGCACTAGAATAACTGTCAAAAAAAGGTGTTTTGCAGCAGGCTATCAATTGTATGCACAATCAAAAAGGAAAAAAAAATATTAAAAAATGTTAAAGGTTGCCAAATTTTACTACGGAATGAATTTTATTAATTCTTGGAGAAGTAGAATAGTATAAATGAATAATAGAGTGTAAGTAAACGGGTTCAACAAGATTTGAAGAATAAGTAGAGGCTTGGAAAAAAGTAGAGTGCTCTTTTAATGCAAAACATATGGTCTGTAACAGTGATCTGCATGATTACGAATCAAACGGCATACTTTTGCATTTTCTAAAATGAATATTGAGCTAGCACTTAACATTAAAATAATGAATGATGCTATTGCATGATTCATATCAATGAGACTGTTGTTACTGCTTGGAATCTCCATTCATATGATTCACTAAAGCAATGAATCAGTATGATTGTTTTGAATACTTCTTAAAACCCCTTCTGACAAATATAGTTTTATGTAATATTATAAAATAAAATAGCTAGCCCCATTTTATTTTATAAATTGTTTTAATACGAGGAAAACTATTAATTAATACGCCATGTTTTATTAATTTAAGACTTCAACTAGTCAACATGCTTTTGTGACTTATTTGATTGCTATACAAAACAATCAAACAACTGTAAGAATTTTTATTGATTTTTACTAACAACCATAGGTGCCAGATGAAATAGGGGCCAATTCGTCAAATTTCGAGTGAAAAATCGTCAAAATATTATCCGAGAACGTCCAAAATTCGTCAGAAATAAATCATACACTTTCATACAAATATATTGGAATTAAACACTTCTATTATTATTATATTGTTTTTGTTATTTCTGTTGATTCAGTTGATAAATTATGTAAACGTAATTTATCAAAAACCATTTAATTACAAAATTTAAGATTGATTGCGTTTTGCTCCTAATTTTGATTACACATTCTAGCAAAAGTTGTAAAGTTCTTGTTAAATTCTTTTATAGTTCTGAAAAAAGGTGTTAGGTTAGGAAGGTTAGGAATATAAAAAAAGGTGTTAATTTATAATTATTTAAAATCGTTGAAGGCGAAAATCGTCCAGTCGTCAAAATGCTATTTTTGGCACCCAAAATCGTCAAAATGACGATAAATCGTCAAATCTGAGAGTGAGTTAATGACAGTCAGTTGTTAGAGAGGCAACACTGCAAGCAATATCATTAGTACATACTAATGTCCTGCACAAGACCATTTATAAGACCTTTCAAGACATGAGAGATTTATCAACTGCTTTACTACCTACAGCGAAATATTCTAAAAGAAACGCTAAACAACACTGTTGGCAAGGCATTTGTTTCACTTGTTTGTGCAGGACTTTACTACATACTAATGTTAAAAAACAAAACAAAAGCATTGTAATAGTGAGTGGAGAGCGAAAGTGAATCAACTCATACAGCTCTCTGGTCTGTAAGTAACAAAACCATATGGCCTGTATTGGTAGTTTAAACGCAAAATTTTATGCGTTTACAGATGGTTTAAATACTGTATTGATTTATAGGTTTGCTAGTTTAAACACATTTTAAACCAAAGATTAACTTGCACTGATTTATTAGCCCTTAGTACGTTAATAAATGAAGGACAGCCGCGAATAACGTTGTAAAAAACATTTTTAAAAAAACCACTTTTAATTAAAAATATTTCATTCAATAAGAATTGAAATTACTGAACTCAAGCCTGATTAAGAAATTATTTCTGATTAAAAACCACTTTTTTCACAGATTAACATTAACATAACTCTCTTGCGTTGTTCAAACATCAAACCATCCAAAATTATGCATCTTATCGCCGTCAAAATACAATTACAATCCAATCAGTCGGTGGAAAACTTTGTAAGTAACTAATAAAATCATGTAAACGAAATTGCCGAAAATAATTGATAAATGTAGCAGAGATACAAAAAGAAAAGTTAATGCTAGTTATCATTATTTTCGATAAGCTAAAAAAATTTAAACGAAAAAACCAATCTTGCTTTAAAATACGTTTTTTGGCTGTCCTGAAAAGTTATTATTTTGTCACTTAAAACGTTATTCGCGGCTAACCTTCAAATGTTAAACTTAAATGGTAACAATTCCCATATAAAAAACTCTTTATTAACTTGACTGCACCCAGTCAAAAATACTTGTGTGGCAACACTCTATTCTTGAATAGCTGTTGTTGTTGTTTACATTCATTTTCGTTAGTCCTAATTTACACTAAGCAAAGTTTTATTGATAAGATGATTAGTTTCTGTGAGAGAGAGACGAGGGAACATAAACATTTCTTTTCCCCTCGTATCTCTCTCCTAAAAAACTAATTAGCTTAGCAATAAGACCGATTAAAGCAAAACCCCGATTAAATGAATACCCTAATCCCTATCCTGCAATATGCTAGTTATGCATTATATAAATTTGTAATCGTCAGGGTGGCATATCATTTCTAGGCAATCTCCTTACTTAACAACATTCTTTCCCACAGTGAACAAATGTCCATTATACTCTCTTTTTTTAGAAAGGTAAAAATATTGCCAAGTGAGAAAATTGCCTAGAAATTATATGGCACCCTGACGATTACAAATTTATATCGCGCATAGCATATTGCAGTAATAGATAGGTATTGTGCAAAACAAGAACTTGGTCAAAGTTTTTATCTCTGGCCGAAATTTTGGAAAGCAACTTGACATTTTTTCACATTTATATTTTTATGAAGATAGATGTTATAAAAAATCGTACGACTAATCGAACAAGTTTAAAATTAGTAGCGTGTATCAGCTGTCGTACTTATACGAAAATCAAAAATATCTTGATTTTCGTGGGCGGAACTAAGTACGAAATTTATTAGCGTCTACACTCTTCATAACTTTCCACACGCATTGAGTTTTGGCAATGACTAAGATTAGACACAAAACTTTTCAATTACTTTTAATTTAATTTTACAATTTATTACTTCGTAACGAGTAAGAAACTCGATAATTAAAGTTCTTAAGTTTAATAATCACGGCAATCATAAATAAAATTCCGAGAGAAATTTCTCCCTTTTCCAATTAAATTTTTTTGTTTTATTCATGATTGCCCTCAATATTTTTATCGCACTTTTTTATAAAATTAATATTTTACTTATTGTCGATTATTATTTTTGTTAACTTTTTTTAGATATTTCCAATCTTAAAATAGACCTCATACCAGACATACCCATCATTAGTGATATGCAAATGGGTTTTAATGCGAATGATGTACCACGTGATTTGCAGCTCGTTCACTCAGCTTTAAGAATATATCAACAGCCCAGCCTGGGAAAATATATTCAAAACACCGACATTCAAAAAGCTACCATAACCATTTATGAAAAGAAGATGTATCGCAAAGAATATACTGGAGCTTTGAGAATTTTGAACTCGGTAAATACGACAACAGCCAACAAGGGATGGCTAGAATTCAACATCACTCGCATATTAAATCGTTGGCTACAACAAAGATCATACGAACCCGACCGCATTAGTGAACTTATTGTGGGAGTTACATTGCATGTGAATAATGCGAGAGATAAAACGAAAAGCGTGGAAATTTTAGCCAGTGATTTGGGCTTGATTAAGCCGGATATGTCACAGGAAACGATGGATTTACAGCCTTTTATTATAGGGTACTTCAATGGTCCTGAGTTGATGGCTAAAATACAAAAACTACGTTTTAAGCGCGACGCAACCAAACGTAAACGCAAAGCTGATTTTTATATGCCACTACCACCGCTCATTCAGGAAATTTATAGATTACCTAAAACATGCGAACGCTTAAATTTTACATTAAATTTTAAAGATTTACATATGCAGAATTGGGTTATAGCTCCAAAAAAATTCGAAGCATATTTTTGTGGAGGTGAATGTAATTTTCCATTGGGTTCTAAGATGAATGCCACCAATCATGCCATTGTGCAAACATTAATGCATTTGAAACAGACAAATCTGCCAAAACCCTCTTGTGTGCCCACTGTCTTAGGTTCCATATCGATTTTACACTATCTAAATGAGGATAGTGTTAATTTAAGTAAATATCCGCAAAGTGTTGCCAAGGAATGCGGATGTCATTAGGGACATTAGAATTAAAAACTATCGAAAGTTTTAAAATATCGAAAACATTGATAGGAAAAATATCGATATCGATATTATTTTAAATGTATTTTTGAAAACGTGTGTGTAAAGTAAGACAAACTTTTATTTTGAATATAAACAAATCCATACTAAATATAGTATATAATGCCGAGTACACACTAGAGATGCGAAAATGAAAAATATGTATCGATATATATACATCGTATCGATATTTTTGAACAGTATCGATATATATTTTTTTGAAAACATCAATATTTCGATATATCGATATTTTTTGCCTAGAATCTAAAAGAAATACACATACTAACATATCGTGCCATAACCGCCAAAAAAGTTTAAGTCATGTAGAATTATCACACTACACATTGAATGTTTTAAAGTACACTGCTTTATTTTATTTAATTTAGTCTCGTTATATACTAAAATGTTAAACCTAAACTAATTTTAAACAAAGAGTAAAATGAGATAAAAATGTAAGTGGTTATAATGAATATTTCACACAAAGCAATAAACTAAGGATACAAACTAAGGGTGTAAACAATTACAATACGCAAAAAGGATCATTTAGACTCGCAAACAGAAGTACACAAATTAACAATACGTGTAAATACTTTATGATAAGTGGAATACAACATATTTATGATGTCTGACTTAAACAAACATAAGAAAGTAAAGTAATGGTACCTCAAAACTGATAATATACTTAGGATTTTTAATTAGGTTTTTCCCAAATAAACTATTGCTCTAAAATGAACAAATACGATGTTCAATTTGTTTGAACATTCTGCCAGGGCGAAAATTTCTCAGTTGATTGGATACTTATTGCAAAGGATAATTCTAATTATTAGTGGCAAAATTCAATGCTCTTATTTTCTTCTTAATAATTATTTTTCTAATCGCTACTGCTATCAGTATTAAACATATAACTAAAACTAAAATTAAAGATGAGTGACTGCTGATGTGATGAAAATTAAGTCCACGTAGCTCTATGTTTTCTTTTTTCATGTCTTCAACTTGAGTCATCAATTCTTGGATTTGGCTGGAGTGGTTTATTTATTGAATTGGAATATATTGTCGACGTCTGTTGATAGCACTGCTATGTCTGCAATCTTCCGTTTAGCTTCAATCATATATGGATCGCTCATGGTATTTCCTTGAACTCTATCGTCACACTCCAGATGCCAGCTGCATTATACCTTGTAACGGCAACTCAACAAGTCTCTGTTGACCAGGTGGGCATCGAATATGTGCAACAGTTCTATTGAATACTTTGAATAACCATTTATCAGCTGACCTGAAACCCGACAATTTGCTTTGTTTAGTGGCTTTAATGCGGAAACTTCACATGAGTTGCCATTTGCATCGAACTATGGCCAGTCACCATCACACACGAACTTTAGAGACTTCCTTACAATTATTGAGTTCTGATTGATACATTACGTGATAGGAATCCTTACTAAAGTTGTATATTAAGTAGTGTCTCCTGGATTGAATGATCAATTTATTCTTCATCACTTCTACTGGTATTGGAATAATTTTGTAAATCTGAGATATGTGCTCACTAAATAGCGGTACCTGCGCGGACACTACTAATTGATTCGCTACAACAATGGCCTTAACCGTCATCAACTTGTAGATAGTTGTTAGTTGATTCACTTTGTCCCCTGGAAGATTCAAATGCTGAGGAATATGTTCTCTTACCCTTCTTATTTCGTCTTGCATTTGTATTGGAGTCAAAAGAGCTGGCTTTAATTTTCCACGATTGATGTCTATCAATATTTTTATTATTTGTGTTTGCACCCTTTAACTTTCTTCGATAATTTTTTCCAGTTCTTTAGTGATAATGAAGAACTTCATCGATTCACGATACACAAAATATATTTGTCTCATCGTCTCTGTGATGTTGTTCACTCGTTCAGTGATACTCTTGAAACTACTATTAATTTCTTCTGTAGTTCTGCGCAGTATATTCAGTGTTGAGTCAACAACTGATGTTTGTTTTTTTTTTATTAGATACTTTTAAGTCATGTTGATTATCCAGTATGTTCCTCATATTATTTTCAAGCTCCTTTCGATCTTCTGTATCTATTGTGCCCAAAAGAATATGTTGAATCGACCCAATAAATTCTAGAGGTGCTCTTTTTATCCTTTTCAACTCTTGCGAAAACATGTAATGGTTAGTTTTCTTCATATCTTGTAATCGACGATACATCATTTATATAACTAGGTTGCCCTGACTTTCAAATCCTTTCAGTTTTTCGCACGTTAGTTAGGAGTTGATGTTGAAAAATATTACTAAATTCCAAGAAGAAGAAACAACATTTAATGATCCTATATTATCTAAATATACTGCGCTGAATTTCAATTTATTTATTGTGCATTCCATTTTCGTCTCCGCAGAAGCTGCAATGATCATTAGTAACATCACTGCCAACATGCTTAATATACCTGGTCTTCTTTTTAGTGTCTTTTTC
This sequence comes from Tachina lurida, assembly GCA_944452675.1. Classification (NCBI taxonomy): domain Eukaryota; kingdom Metazoa; phylum Arthropoda; class Insecta; order Diptera; family Tachinidae; genus Tachina; species Tachina lurida. Next base: position 30,034,589 of record OX101755.1, on the reverse strand, counting down.
ACCGATGAACTTTCAGACTTTTGCTCATGAAGAGTATTTTCGATCGGGCATAACTTCGTAATTGGTCTTTTTATCATATTATTTTCAGTTTTTACTGTTACAGCTCTTACTAATCCATCTTTGCCAGGGTGAATCGCAGTGACTCTGCCAAGCGGCCAATTGCTGGATGGGTATCCTCATTCTTTATTATCACCACTTGACCCTCTTTTATATTTTCTTGAGCAGACTTCCATTTATACCTTTGTTGTAACGATGTCAAATAGTTGGCCTGCCATTGTTTCCAGAAATGCAATCTTAATTTTTGTATTAGCTTCCATCTGTCTAAGCAATTAATATTTCCATCATTATTAGGTTCTGGGCATTCTATCATTGGGCGACCGATAAGAAAATGACTTGGAGTGAGAAGCTCTATGTCTTCCGAATCCTCATCTAGTATCCCCACCGGCCTTGAATTTAATACCGCTTCAATGTTTGCTAATAATGTACTTAACTCTTCAAAGTCAACTTTGTATTGCCAATCACTCGTTTTAAATGGTATTTCATTGATTTTACAGCTGCTTCCCAGATTTCTCCGAAGTGTGGTCCTACCGCCGGAATAAAGTGCCAGTTGATTTATTCCCAGCAAAAAAAAATCAAAAAAGTTAATCGGGTTTGGAATTAAGCATTTTTGGTGGAAGCTGTTCCTTACTGGATTACTGATTTGTTCCCAGCAAAATAATTCAAAAAAGTTAATCGGGTTTGGAATTAAGCATTTTTGGTGGAAGCTGTTCCTTACTGGATTACCAACTTAATGATTTGAAAAAGGCGTGAGACTAAAATAATCGATTTTTGAGAAGTACGAGTACTTACTTTTTTTATTTGGCAACTTGTTCACGTAATCTATTAAATTAAAAAAATGATTCTCCTCATTTAGCAACTTGCACATATTTTTTTTAGATTTTAGGTAATGTGATTTGTAAGCGAGAAATGAAATTTGGTAATCAGAAAAGTAAGTCATTATATGGCAAGTAGTTCTGATGGTAATGTGTAATTTTTTGCTGGGTTGTTCCTCAAGTACAGCTGCCAACGCTTTGTTTTGTTTTATAGCTTCTGTAAATTATTTGTCCAATAGCCTTGATGCTCCGACAAAGTTAGTGCCATTGTCAGAGTAAATATGTCTACTTTTACCTCTTCTTGCAAAAAATCTTTTTAGCGCCGCCATGAATGCCTCTGTTGCTAACTCTGCTAACTGCTTCTAAATGCAAGGCTTTTGTCACCATACAAACAAATACTGCTATATACCCTTTATATGACTTCTGTCCTCTACTATTGGAAAACTTTTTTATTTGAACCGGTCCTGCGTAGTCAATTCCACAATGATAAAAAGGAAAAGACACATCTACACGACACTCTGGTAGTATTCCCATTAGTTGTTGCTTTGCTTGGTATTTATATCTAATGCAAGTTGCACAGTTTCTAAAAAAATTTTTAATGCAATTTTTGGCTCCAATTATCCAATATTTTCTTCTGCTTATACTCTCCATTATACGTCTTCCACCATGTAGTGTTTCCTTATGAACATCATTTATAATCTGATAAGCCAAAGATGATTTTTGTATCAACATTGGATGTTTTTGATTTCGTGGCAGATTAGCGAAGTGAAGTCATCCTCCTACTCTCATGATTCCATTATCATCAATGTATGGGTATAGATTACCTATAATTCGACTAATTCAGCGCGCCATTCTTTCAGCTTATGCAATTTAATTATATATATTTCGGTCTTCTCAAATTCTGTTGCCGTCAAGTAATTTGGCAAATTACTAATGCCCCTTAACTTTTTGATAAAGCGTAACGTAACGTAAGCCATTACTCGCTTTAATTTTCTGAATGACGAATATTTGTCTAGAATTTCAAGTATATGATTATCTTGCGTTGCAACTATAATAGTAGATATAAATCTTGAACCATGTTTTTCCGGCCAATCATTCTCCGTTCTTAGTAACCACTTTGGCCCATTCCACCACAGCTCCGTGTTGCTTAATTTTTCCGCACTAATACCCCTTGAACCTATATCAGCGGGATTGTCTTTGGAAGTGACGTATCTGCATTTCGCTTCTGGAATTGTTGTTGTTATTGTTCGAATAAATTTGTCTTTATTTTTGTTATTTTTTATCCAAGCAAGTGTTATCATTCAATCACTCCATAAATGAATTTCTACATCTGTATTTATTATTTCTTTAATTTTGTTGCAAAGCCTTACCAACAATTGAGCGGCGCATAACTCTAACTTCGGCAGCGTTTTCCTATTCTTTACTGGATTTACTTTTGATTTTGCTGTTAATAAAGAAATTTTATCTGAAGACTTCAAATCTCTTATTTTTGTTGTGGTACTCGATTCTCTGATTACTGGTTGATGTGGAATGTAGTATTTTGCACTTCTATTATGTGGCGATCCTATCATGCGGCCAAGGGATATGTATTCTTCCATAAAGTTTACATATTCCTGTTTTAAATCTTGGTTGTTTTCAAATTTTTTCTCTAACCCTAAATAACGTGCCATTGCTTTCTTGTATGAATTTCCAAGTTCTTTTTCATTTTTAAATGTCATTTTTACAATCAATTTTCCATCCTTATCCTTTACTGTAGGGAATTTGTTTGTTTACTCATTTGATTCTATATTCCTTGTTGACTTTGTATTAAAGGTTTTATTTGTGGAGTTTCTATTGTTGTTTCCATTCTTAATTCCGGCTCGCCTTTATTCGGAGAGCTTTCTGCTTCTTTATTTAATAGCCAGTTAATTTTCTGACTAATAATTTCTACCAGAATTTTCATATTTTCATAGGTTTTATACTCGAAGTAGTCGTCATCTTGAATACCATATTCTTTGAGAATTTTTTGGTGTTTTTTGTTTTTGATAGGTAGAGAAAATTTTTGACGGTTAAAAACAAAGCAAGTTCCTTTTGTGTACTCGTAATTTAACAATAAGAAAGGTTAACTTTAAAAAAACTGTAAAATATTTTGTACTTCATTTTACTTTTAAACATTACTCAAATAAATATTTGTACCTGTTTGAATTAAATTTAAATACTCGTGGTATTGGTGACATTGTCAATAGGCAATCACTATAATTTTACTATTGCCCTTTCCTGCAGGTGGTGACAGCATCTATAGTGAATTAGTACAGTTCTACTACGGACATTTCCCACAGTGTGGTGATGTCGTCAATAGTAAGACAAGAACTCTTTGGGCTCTAAACAGGGAGACCAAAAATGTTTTGCAGCTTTATTGGTGAGAGAATTTGAAGTACAGTGAAACGCAAAAGTGGGTACAAAGATTTTAATTTTAAATTTAATCACAAAAATTTGTTTTGGTTGTAAAAAAGGCAATGCATTTGATATTCTTCGATTTGGAAAAACGAAAAACTTTTCAATACATATTGCTGTTATTAAATTTAACTTTTTAAAAAACAAAATATATTAAACAAATTTTACAAAAAACATAAAAATTAGTTTTAGCTAGTTATTTTTATATGGCAAAATCAAGTTTAAGTTTTCCAGCTCTGAAACCGTCTGCTCGATTTAGCTGATTTTCAATACCAATCTATTTTGGACCATTTCTGACACACCAGTCAAATACCAAAGTCTCTAGCTTTTCTGGGAGCTTCGAAAAACCGATTTCACGTGCACCAGACGGACGGACGAACAGACGGATAGATCGCTTATTCGTCTTTCCTATACATAAGGATTCAGAATTTATATATTTTATGTGTCGCATATTAATATTATGAAAATTACACACGGAATGACAAACCTATGTATATATATATATATATATGTATATATATATACCCTTTTACCATTTTTGGTAAAGGGTATAATAAGTCAAATTATTTTATAGATAGTGTCTTAGCACTGAAAATGAGGAAGAGAAAGAAATAAAATTTTTATTTAATAACTACCAATTTTAAATGTAGGTAATTATATATGTATACATACATATCGTTACTTTAATGAAGAAATGCCCTAACTCATTATATTTTTGATATCGAAATTTTTGAATTTTTCGACATAAGATATTTTTCTATCAAAATATGCAAAAAACTAGATTTCCAAAATATAATGAGTTACTTACTTCATAAAAATCTGTTTATTATTTTGATTTTCAAAAGAAACATTTTACAAGATGCCTTTTTTCCCGATTATTCGAAAAAATTTACTTTATGTTGCACTAGACGTATCTTTTTTTAATCCAGTCCTTTTTAGCTCTTTTTCAAACATTTTTACGCGTTTTGAGTCTCAAAAGTTGGCATCACTGTTAGGATATATTTCCTGAATATGAAACTGATATTAAAGAAAAGGCTAAGAGAGTTAACAAAAAACTAAAAAATTAGCTAAGAGCTAAATGAAAAGAGAAAGGAGATCATATTCTATATACTCTTCTCTTCAACAAACTGAAGACTTTGCAAAGTAAACTTTGCGTGTGGAAAATCCGCCAAATTCATCAGTAGACTTCAACCAATGTGGCAGCTAATTGTAGAAAGGTAATGAGAAAATAATAATGGATTCAAAATCGAAGATGTTAGTTTGTACAGATTTTTGTTTAAAGCTTTTAAGATTATTCTGGCGTATTCATAAAAAATAGTTTTGGTTTACAAAAGGTTTACAAAACAAACTTTGTATGGAAATTTGTTTGTTAAAAGTTTTGTAGCCCAAAATAATTTTTATGAACAGGATTTACGTGTTATGTTTGTGTACACATAAAAAAAGTATTGACCAATTAATATTTTCCATTAAGAATTTAATAGATTCAATTAAATTTTTAATTGTATTTATTAATTTGAGTGGAAAAACTTAATTAATATTATCAAATTGTTTATATGTGAAAATTCAATTAATTTTTTAATTGATATTAAAAATATTTTAATTAATATTACAATATCGTTCATATTACTTTTTTGTGTGTATGTAATTCTAAAATAATATATTGATTGTCGTTCTATAAACATATTAAGTTTTTACTTTATTTCAAAAATTTTTTTGATTGAAGTCTACTGATGAGCTTCTTAAGCAGAAACGAAATGCATATTTTTCATAAAAAAAATAAAATAAAATGTGCTTGAAAGTTATTTTAAGAAATTTTTTCTAAAAGATTTAAATAGAATACATTTTAAACCGAGTTTAAATTTTGTGAATATGGGTTAATGAAAAAATATTTATGTTACACAAGTACATCTATATTTATGTAATTTTTCTGAATTAAATATAAAAAAGTTGTTTTAAAAATTGCTTTGAAGATTTTAAAAATAATGCAGATCTAGAAGATTTTTTCGTGAAAAATTGTTAAATTTTGCAGATTTTATCCTTATAAATTCTGGCAACACTGCGTTATTGTGCTTCAAATGACGAATTTACGCAGCGAATTCTTATCGACGAATTCGTCGACGTGAAGAAAGAAATTTTATTTCCGTTTCCTGGGAATGAGAAAAGTCTGGGAAATTAAAACCGGTAGGTGTGTGCTTAGTTTTGCAACTTGATGTTAACGATGTTTCTTTCTCTAATATTTTTTTTTGTTATGCATTTGCTCTTTTGTTTTTAGTTGTTAAATTTTTTAAATGAAAATAAAAATCGTTGAAAATTTAATTATATGATGGCGTGCCCTTAGTTTTGCTGTTTAACGAATATGTAGTCTGCTAAGCTAATGTCCACCACTGTACATACGTGTATGTTTACCTACTTAAGTACATATTTTTGTTATTGCCATGATGTGGTCGACTGGTTGTTTTGTTTCAAAAATTTTTTGTATTTTGTTTTATTTTGCAAAAAAAAACTAATAATCAGTGTGACCAGATTTTAAAATAATATTAAGCTAAATCACGTTTGAAAAAAAGCTAAAATAAGCTAAAAAGTTACATTTTAGGCTAGAAAATAAAGCTAAACTTTTTTCCACTTCTTTGATCACTTTTCAATAGTTTCTTATTGCTAAACTAACGTTAAATATTACACAAACATATTTTTTCATTATACATATAGAATATTTGCTTAATGAAATTATTTATTAATTATTATCCCCCTTATGCAAAAACGATTGTTAAAATTAAAGTTGGTTTAATAACGAATTTTGTATGGCAAAACCGGTTTTAGCTTTAACAATCGTTTTTGCATAAGAGCATATCTTTTAGATTTAATGAAGAACAAAACAAAAACTTCCCCAAAATAATCTTACAAAGTTTTTAAAAATGTAAAAACATTTACAGCCAGTTCCAGAATGTCGAAAGAAAACTTAGGCGAAAGATAAGCAGTCACGCTCTTTCGTTCGAATCAGCGCCCCAATAACATTCGACTTGTCGTTCGCCTGGTTTTACGTTTCTAACGTAAGCCGTATACCCGTTGTCAAATATCCATATTGCCACATCAACAATTTCACACATTCATCGTCAAGTGATAATAAAAAATCGTTTAAACGTGTAAATTGTGCTTTAAAAAATGAAACTCTGTTCTAATTCTAACCTGCAACAAGTGGCACCCAAAAATAAATTAAAAAAAAACTTAACAACACAATTTTTGTTAAGTATAAAAATTACACATAATTCAAAAAAAAAACACGTCATGCAAAATTTTGTGAAGAATCACCCAAATGGAAAAATTACCAACAGCCCATTTATTTAGGTCATTATTCATTGTCATTTGGGCGATTGTCATTATCTTTAGGTCTTTCAAAAATACCAACAGACCCAAAATAGTGTTCTACCTAGCCGGCCTTTGGACGGGTGCAATAATTTTCTCTTCTGTGCATACATACATAGAGATGTAAGTACACATGTATGCGCAACGGCGACTTCGTAGAGTAGAAGTATATTTTTTGTTAAACTGACCTTCGTCCGATCTTAAGAACTCTCTCCTCTAGGTATGGACATATGTAAATACATATACATATATTCTTATTGTATTTATGTATTCGGTATATTACCAAATTCCGGCTCCGCTCAGTAAGTTTTCTGTATAGCCGGATGGCTTAAGTCCTCGTCCATACAGTGAAACATTTGCTGCGAAGCATTTTTGATTTCTCTTTTAAAACTGCATTCGTGTCCACACTGTGCAGTTTTTATTTTGCTGCTTAATACATTTTCTCATATATTTCTCATGAGAATGACACGAGAATGACGTACTCAACAAGAATTTCATGTACATGAAACAAAGTACACTTTTCCATTCCTCTTTCCTCGTTCATCGACAAACTCCAAAGTTTTGCAGCAAATGTTTAACTGTATGGACGACGACTAAGGATTTTCACCTCTGTGTATGTAGAACAACTGCTTAGATGAATAAATACGGCCTTATGTATAAGAAAAAACTGGTATGAAAGCAGCATAAGTGACGACATTGAAATAGGTGCTAACGAGTTCCTCCACACAATTTGGCATTAAAAATCGGCGCATAATGTAGTTTTCACCCACTATAAAATCACAATGTGATTTATGCGAACTGCTTGGCCGTTTTTTCTTATACATAAGACCGATAGCTTCTAACCAACTTTCATTATAACTATCGGAAGTGGTGGTAGGAAAGAAAATCTTTACTCATCGAAGCTGTTGTCGAACACACATACATACCTAGAGAAGAGTATCGCTCGCAAAGACCAGCCAAAGGGCGCAAAACGGCTTACTTACAAGCCCAGACGTGGGGAGACCGCCAACGACGCGTTATTCAACAAATCCATTGCCAGCGAAGCCAGTATAATATTACTCATTGGCAAAGCAAATTATTTTATTTGTGTAAATAAAAATAATTTATTTTATTTTGTCTCAGTCGACAATTAAAATACAAGTGCCTGCTTTTGACATTAGAGTTCGTACAAATGACTGAAAAAAATTTTATTGGGGCGCAAATTTGTATTGAAATGCTTACGTTATCGTTCGCACTCATTTTCTTTCGACTTGTCGTCCTAAAGGCTTTTAGTGGAACGCAAAACAGCTGTTTGTCGTTTAAAATGCGAACGAACGAACATGAGTGACATCCTGGAACAGGCAGTTATACTAAAATACGAAAGCTTTTTAACTGAATAAATGCTATTTAAGGTAAAGCATGGATCACACTATCTGCACAATGTACCGCGTTTCGTTAGATCAGTGAAATAAAGTCATAAGTAAAGATTTTGCTCTAATTTATCGACTACTTGAAATACAAGGACATAATTGTGCCACACTGCATTGGTAATAAGCCCATATAGACTTATTCCAGAATTAATTGAGTAATAATGCCATTTTGGGTTATTACTTATGACTTTATTGAGGTGGCCCGACGAAAATCGGTAGATAGTGTTATTCAGGCTTAAGGCTATTTCAGGTTTTTATTTTAGTTAATTGATGCCGCTGAATGAACGTTCAATTCAAGTCAAATAATTTTTACCCAAAAAACTCAAAAAGTGTTTTGGCCACTAATATGAGTTTAACTTTTACCATTGGAATTCTAACCATTCTGCCATTATCTACTATTTTTCTTCTTTCCATTTCTGTTATAAAATTGTCGTATAATTTACATTTTGTATTTTTTGTAAACTATTTTACAATGCTAAAAATTTATAATTTTTATAAGTTGTTTATGTTTTTAATATATTTTTAGAGAACACGCAATTTAGACTAAAAAAAGGCTAAAAAAGCTAAATGAGTTTTTAAAAAAAGCTAAAAAATAAGCTAAGAGCTAAATGAAAATTTTAAGGCTAAATCTGAAACAAATAAGCTAAATTTAGCTCAAAATAAGCTAATATGGTCACGCTGCTAATAATAGAATTCGCTCTTATTATCGGCCCCACGATAAAAAAAGGCAACAGACACACACATTTGAGATTTCGATCCGCTCACTTTTAGATAGAAAAACGAATACATACATATGTATGTATGTGTATATATTAGGGTATTCATTTAATCGGGGTTTTGCTTTAATCAGTTAATCGCTCGAATTATTTATTAATTTGAGTTTATTAGTAAAACAAAAAACACACATAATGATTCCTAAACTAAATAAAGCAAAAAAAAAAAAAAAATCATAAATATATATTCATTAAAAATTAACAAGTGTTGGTATCTCTACGAAGAGCAAACGCACATTAAGCTGTTGCGAAAAGGGTAAAAATTGCAAAAAAATACGAAAAAGAGGGTAAAAAAGCACCAAAATTTTTTTAATTTTAATATATTAAGCCACTTAAAAAAAGGAGAGTTTAAACATCATAATATAATTTCAAGTTTTTGCCTCAAAATATTTAATATATGAAATATATGAAATTAAAAACTGCTTGAAATTTTCTTTTTATTTTTATTAAATTAATTTTTTTTGACATTTCATTCAAATTGCCTTAAAAAGTTAAAAGGGCTTCATTTTCATGAGTTCTCATGAAAATCCTTATTAATTTTTCAAAATGTTAGTAGTTACATGATAGGTGAAGCTTAGGCTTAGATTAAGATACATATGTATGTTACTGAAAAATATTTTAAACATACAAAAGCATCACATTTTTCCTTAAGTAACTTAAAAGTTTTTGTTTTTGCGATATTCACACTTATTCCAGTTGCCAACATTGACAGCACGTCAATACGATACCAAAAAAATTGGGACTAGGCTACCCGTTGTCTAAAACAACTGACAACCTCATGCTGTCAATTGTTCTAGGATGATTAAATATGTGTAAACTTTAACAAATGCTTATTGCGTACTACTAGCAATAAATTATTATGCAGAGAATTATGTGGTACTTTTCAGTTACTTCCGTTTTCTATTTTGCAAGAAGAATTTTAATTTTTTATCCCAATTATGAAAAGTTTTCTATTGTTTTTAACATAGTTTCCGTTATTGTCATTAAAAACAATTTGAGAAGGCTCAGTCAAAAGATGCTGCTACTCGTATTAGCTCTTAAAAGTACATTAGGTTTGTAAATCAAAAATATTTTTATTTTACAAAAAAGCACCAAAAGCACTGTGAGAAATTGTTAAAAAGCACTGTAAATACCCGCTTTTTAAAAAAGGGTATTAACCAAAATTTCGCGTTTATGAAGAGGCAAAATGCACCAAAAAATACCCGAAACGCACCAAAATACCATCACTGCTAAGCATGTTGACCACCATGTGATGAGTTCCGAGTTCAAATCTTGTCCTGGGAGGCTAATTTATATACAAACATTTTTCTGATGCCTACGTCAACCACACGTAAATTACATTAAATAAAATTCATGTTGTTCCAACTTGAAATAACTTTGATTCAACATGATTCTTCATTTTAAGAGTAAGTAAATGCTAAATCAACGTGAAAAATGTTCTTTGACAATTACTATAAATCATGAAACATGAAACACATATGAAGCAAAATCATTGCCGAAAAAGATTAGATTAAACTTGTTTAAGTAGATTTTAAGTTAAAATTTTTCTGTGTGTATTCAGCAAAAAAAAACTACTTTTTGAAAATAAATTAAGAAAAGTGGTGTAGTTATGCGACAAAAAACGTATTTTTACTTTTACAATAAAGTAATATTAACCTCTAACTTCATTCCTTTTTTTTTAAGAGAAGTAACACTCAGGCAATTAATGCCTACTGCTAATACTAGGTGTTACCTTCTTTTAGGAAAGGGATAGTGAGAGAGAAGACAGGTGGTGAAAGAAGAGATAGAGGAAAGCTTCATTCTTTTTTTTTTACAACTCTGCTTTTCGCACGTTTTTTTTTAATAATGCAGTGTTGCAGCGCCTCTCTGATGTTAAATGGGGCGTATTAATTTTTTTGAAGCTGTGTCTTGTAGCCATTTTATTGATTATTTTACTTCGCCGATGATTTTGCTACACAATGAAGGAGGGCACTGTGATGTTACATTAGGACTAGTATCTGCTGAAGTCGGTATAGTTCAGTGACCAGTGACTATGCCTTCATCACTTGAACTTTCCTACAACAACTGATACAAAGGGACACTAATGCACATCAGAAAAATGCGTGGTGTTGTTATTTAATGAATGTCGGATACAGGGATTGAACCCAGGACCTTCGGTTTTGTAGTCAACGTGCTAACTACTTCAGCCAACGCCACCCTCATTGATGAAAGTTCACAAAAATGTACATTTTTCTTCAAAACATGTGTCTGAAGCAGTGGTACAAATACAAAAAAAAATCCATGGGATATATTTTGAGAAAACTTCATGTAAACCTTCTTTGTCGTTTTTCTCCACTCCAATTTTGTGGCGTATGGGCTAAACCAATGCTGCTACAGCCTTGTCTTTTTGTATAACATGCATAAAAACGTAAGATTTGTTCATATTATGTGTATTTATCGTGTGGAATGTCACTTTTTTACATACATGATGTTTTATGTGTATGTCAAAATCTGTGTTTTACATAAGGTTTATAATTTTTGTGTTCACACGTTGGTATGTTGCGTACACTTGACATAACCCATACAGGTAAACAAATGCTTACTCTTGCCAACTCCTTATCTATTTTTTCCTTCCTTTTTATGTTTTAATTTATTGAATCAATCTTTATCTTAAAATTTATTTAATTTTCATCGCTACAAACACTTGCCTTATTTAAAAACAGCTGATGTCAGATGCTTTGTCATTTGAAAATAGAACTCGCTCTAAACCGGAAGTGTCGTATGTACTGCACACAGAGAAATATCATACATACATATGTACACATTTACCATATGACATTCAAGTACAAATACATAGTTCAGTATTGCCACTTTCATATAGTTTGCATTTATAAGAAATAATTACTTTTTTTTAATGTATTTATTTCACGTAAAAGTACAAAAATTAATCAATTTATTCTTTACATCAATTTTTGGATATTGTTTCTGGTAAATAATATGAAATAATTGTACGATATCATTCATTCAACATTTTGTATTATACTGGCAACACTACATTTGCTCATTGCAGCCAAAGAAATAGAAATTAGTTTAATCGGAGTACAACGACAAAAGCAGCATAGACAAAAACTTGTCGCCCTGTTGCCTTGCTGTCTTCAAAAGAATTATTCTCATATAAACATGTGTATTCTATCGTTGACATTTGGCAGTGTAGTGTAGTAGTGTAGCTTGCTGTAGTGAATGTGTTTAATGCATGAGGTATAGGATAGGATCGCGACTGCCTTTACTTTCAAAAACCCTTTTTATTTAATTTTTTTACAAAAAAATACCTATTTTTTAATTTCGAACGAATTTGTTTATCGTAAAAACTTAAAACAAAATTTTTCTAAAAATTAACATAAGTACATAGTACATTAATAGAATTGTGTTCAACAGCACTTTTTGAGCTAGTTCGATCTGTTGGACACAAGTCCGGCCAAAAACGTGAATGTAAATTAAATGGGTTTGAAACAACTTTTGATTCGAACGCTGTCAAACTAGTCCAAAAAGAGCTGTTGGACACAAGTCTAGTTGTTAATAAGGCAGTTAACAGAAAAAAATCAATGTATTCATTTTATTCGTTTAGACACAAAAAATATACTCTAAACCTCTTAAAAGCATAAAAACACAATGAAAACGTATGCAATTTACTCAACTTTTCTGACTTTAATAGTGTACCAAAAAGACAAATCTCAAGCAAAAGCTTTGAAAATTCACTACACGATGCAGACTTTTGTTGTATGTCGAGCTGAATTCTTAAAATTTTAAAATTTCTTAATTTTAATGTCCGTATGATTGGCAAAATACTCCTATGTACATCATTGCACACATTTTGAAAACGACACCACAAAATGGCAACAAAAGAAATGTCAGATGTGTTCTTAGCATCACTTATGTATTTGGTTATGTGCATTTTATGCAAAGACCGAATTCAGTAAAAATTGTTCGCTGGGTGTTTTATGTATACACAATGCGTACTTTTATGTGTACATACCCTGTGTGGTTGACTACAAAAATAATTAACTTATAGTTAACTTTTCTTACACTGACTAAAACCTAATTGCAATGTCATCGTCAAATTTTTTAAATTTACTGACTACCAAGTGATTTAAAAAAAATTTAAGTTAGTTGAAAAGTAATGCAGAGGGAGACAATTGACTACCGCCTAGCACATCGAAATGTTAAAATAGTCAGTTGATTACATTGAAAAGTAATACAAGTGTCAGTCAGCACTAGTTGCGAAATAGTTAGATTAAAGTTAGTTTAAAGTTAACGGAATTTCCGACAGGGTACATATAAACATGCAGTTGATTTAATTATTAAATTTTAATAGATACATACAGGCTTGCATTCCAATGAGTTCCCTCATATTTTATTACTTATTGCTCTAAATCTGAGCTGCCCAAAGTAGCACCAGAGTGCAGAACATCAATCGGCTTCTTATACAAATGAATACACATACACGAATACATTTCTCTCGGTGGCCAGCTCTGCTCTAAATCAAGAATAATATTAGATTTGCATACCAACTAGAATTTTATAAAGTCTATTATTGGCATATTAGCGAGTGCATGTGTACTAATTAAATACAGTGGTGTTCAAAACATTAGCAACTCCTATAATGTAACTTATTTTGATTCATAAAATTTCAAGTAACAATTAACCGGTACTTTTGTTTGGGATTTCGGAAGAGCGATTTAATTTGAGAGTCAATTAAAAGGGTAACGCAATTAAACGAAACTTAGACGAGTATTTTTTAGACGGGATTTTTCATGTGTTTTATATGGAACATTTTCATTCAATATTTGTTGGAGCAATGAACCGTGTAAATCAATTATGAGGGGAGCAATTAAGCGGAAACTACTGTATGTAGATATATATACATTAGGGACGCAAATAATTAGCTTACTTTTGCTATTTGCATTCGCTTTTGCATTCGCTAAAATGTATGCGAATATTTAAAGCGAATACTAAAGACAAAAATATTGGAAATATTTTGCAGTTTTTGAAAAAGAAAAGGTGTTTGAATTGCGCGAAAATAGTTTCTACTTAAGACTAGTCTGCTAAAACTTTTGCACCATTCATTACTTCGTACAAAAAATTTTAAATGCAAAAATATTAACTAATCCTTCTTTGTTGTAAATTTTTTGCGAAACAACTACCACTCATATTATTTCGCATGAAAACTTAAAGTGTTAAAGATATATTTCACGTTTTTCCCAAGTTGAATAGAGTACTACTTTTGGAAAAAATTTTAATGAACAATTCATTCCAATTTTTTTTTGAACTTAGTACAAGGTCTTAGGGCCAAAGTACGAATGGATGATTGCCTATATAAATTTATTTTTAATTATTATCTATACTTATATATGATTTCATGTGTCTTTAAGCTTAACAATTTTTATTTCTAATAAATCAATAAATATTTGCTGAATTCAAGACTCAAGTAGATCTATGTATACAACACAACTTCATGTTCTTACATAAATTTATTTTCATGTAATTTTTTTAACGTATTGTAATATTTGCATTCGCTTTCGCATTCGCATTCGCTTGCGCAAAAATTAAAATGTATTATTCGTTTTCGCATTCGCATTCGCTAAACTGGCATTCGTTACATCCCTAATATACATATATGAACTAGAGATCGACCGAAGGCGTTTTTTTTGGCCGAAGCCGAAGCCGAACTTCGGCTAAAACCGAAGCCGAAGCCGAATGTTTTAAATTTTAAAAATGATACTTGTTTTATATGAATTAAGAAAAAAGTTTGCTTTTTTGAAATCACTGAATAGCTGTAATATCTATTGGATACATAACAAGAAAAATAAAACTATTTTGCAATTTCTAGATTGCTTTTTCATATGATCACTCACAAGAACGTCCAAGTAAAAGAAAATAGAAAGCAACAGGGTTGTATTTCAAAGCAACCCTTTCAAAACGTTAAACACAACAGAAACTGTCGGCGAGCAACGACCAAAAATAATGTTATTTTTCAAGCTTGGAATGAAAAATATTCGACTTCGGCTAATCGGCCGATTTTTGCCGTAGGACGAATGTTGGCCGATTACCAATTTTTGGCCGAAGGCCGAAGCCGAAGCCGATTAATCGGTCGAACTCTAATATGAACGTAGTTATAGCTTTTATATTTATTTTTTTTAAGTAAGTAAGTTTTATCAAGACATGCCAGAAATAAATTGACCTGAGGAAGCGATTATTATTTCTGTGGCAATGAGGAAAATCTGCTTAAGTCATATTTGACTGTTTTGCAGGAGAGCACTTTTAAGCGTTCAAGTCGATTTTCAGAAATTTATTCTTTTTACATGAAATTGGAAAATTCTCTGTTAATCTTTCTTTTTTTATACAAACATCGTTCTACACACTGTAAATAATACATTTAAGTTGATATATACCAAAGTATAAGCTAAATTAAGATATTATTCCAAATGAGATTAGAAGTCTTAAAAAGATAAACCGCAATTCATTTCGCTACAACTTCTTGAAAAATCGCACAAATTAATTCAGATTTCGACCAGGGATACTTTCAAGTATGCAGATTACGGATCTACCATTAACTCAAAATTTAGCTTATCTCGACTTAAGCACTTTTTCCTTTTCGCACAGATTTATATTTATATCTATATTATTATTTATATTTATATCGATAAAACTAATAAATAAAATGTAATTTTCCAACAACAAGAAATCGATGTAAGCAAATTATTCTAGTTATGTGAACCCTTTAATGCCGAAGTGGGTATTTAAATACCCAAGCAATTAATTTTTAAATATGTTCCAAATAAAAGCACCAACTAAACTAAACGTTTTTGTTTACAATAGAGCAAGTAATAGGCCTATGTATTAGGATATTCATTTAATCGGGGTTTTGCTTTAATCGGTTAATCGCTCGATTAATTAATCGAGGGTTTGGCTTAATCGGTTAATATAGGTGTTAACCGGTGAACCGATTAATAAAGTTTTTTCTTAAATCAAGTAATTTGAACAAATAAAAGTTCATAAATTATTTATTAATTTGAGTTTATTTGTAAAACAATAAACCGACACAGGAATTCTTAACCTAAATCAAGCAAACAAATTATAAATACTAGTGTTCGCCCAGTGGTTGAAAATCAACCATTAACGCACAGAGGTGGAGAATAGAATGAAAATATTTAAAGTTTGATGAATTTAAAACACAATTTAAAAACTATATTCAAATATACATATGTATAGACTCCAAGGTAAACCACTCTCTTAAACCACTTTCTTAACTACTAAATACGAATTTAAAATTTCATTTATCGGCATAAATAAGAATAGATTTTAAGCAAACTATTTAAAAAAAGTTGTTCACTTTTTGAACTAAATGTAATTAGATATTTGCTCCTAGTGTTTTTACTTCATATTCATTATTATTGCCCAAAACAAAAATATTCGTTTATTTTTTCATTGAACGCTTTTTCTCTAAAGTTTTAGACTCCCCATTAAAACGTTTGTTACAAAAAAAGTTTCTATTCCCTATTCTTTGAGAAAGACCCCATATGTATGTACGAATATGCTAGCCTAATAATATAAACATTCCATCATATTCCAACATTCCATCATATTCCAACATTCCAGTATGCTCAGTAATTTAAAGCACAGAAAAATAATGAAAACAATGAACAAAAACAAAACGCACACAAAATAAACCAACAATAAAAACTTACTTTGTGCTGTAGGTGAATTTAACTTTAATCAAGTTATTAATAATTAAAAATATATATTATTTTTAAGCATCTAAAGAAAACTAATACAGTACCACTCGTTATTTAAATATCCAAATTTTATTAGTTTCAGCAATAATCGTTTAAGTACATAGAAAGATGGAAATAAGAATAGAATGAACAAATAAAATCCGTTTTTTCTTCTGAGTGTTTATGGAGTTGCCAAGCCAAATTGTTGTAATTTTTTTTTAGCAAATTAAGAGAGAAAGAGAGATCATGGTTTTATGATTGGCTAATATTCTTAACTGTTTTTAACTATCTTAGACACAAAAATGTAGAAGAAAAAACACATTATGCACTGCTCCTATTGTCAATCTATCTAACAAAAAAAAAATCAAGCGAATACGTTGAGTTTAAGTCAGTTAAAATGGTTCTTAACTTTTTTCACTTGCCTATTTATATATAGATGTATAATAGTACTTCAATAGCTTAAAGAGAATTTCTAACACAATCTTTTAGAAAAATAATTTGGTTTAAGTGTTTAGGATAAAACTTGACTTTGAAAAATATTTTCTATTATCGTAGATGTTGGGGAAATTTAATCCATAATACAGAATATCTAGTTTGTCGGTCCTTTTGGAGTTCGAAAATTTTCATTATGCCATTAGAGTCCTAATTTTTTTTTCTTTTTTAATTCCAAACACTTCTAGTTGCTTCGGTTAATTTTGTTAGAACATTTCTTGTATTACTACTTGTGTTATCTGTCTGTAAAACTGAATTTTCTATATCTCTCACCTAAGTTTGAATATAATTTTTTAACTTAGCTTTATTATTGGGTATTTTTCTACCCATCCGGCGTTAATGGGTTAAAGATGTTGCTATGCCCACGTTACCATATGTGTTGGCGTTTACTATTGGTAGCCAAGTAATCAAACAGTCTTCTAACACAATCTGGAAAATTCATGTTAGTGTTTCTAGGTATTTGTAGATAATTCGATTGGCCGTTATTTTGAAATTCAGAGTTACTGTGTATCGACTTTTATGTTGGTAATACCGTGTGTCGTTGCTAATACAGAGTTGTTTATACCATGTGTTTGCACTTTTATCTGTATGTGTGTAGGTTAATTTCTTTAGCTAAATACTTCTAGATAGTTCTTTTTATTTACCAACTGTTTTCGTTATAAAAACATTTACACTAGCTCTGTTCGAATATATTTGCGTAACAGTATGTATATGTAGCAAAGAATATCTCAACAAAGCATGTCGTCGAGTACCGAACGCAAGAACGATTCTCTCTTCCCCACCCGTCAATTGTTGTTATCCGTCCTCTTTTTCCCGGACACTGTCCTCTTTTTGGGATATATCCTCGAAAAAAATTAGCGTCCGGGAAAGTCCTACTTTTTAAGGACATTTTTTCGCTTTTACAAATGGCATTTATTAAAAACCAAGCTAAAAATAGAAATAATTAGTATTGGTTGTCCATGAGGATTGTGGTATGTTATTTTTAAACGTGGAGTTATTAAGATGTATTTAAAATATCGATGGAGTTGCCTAATAGGCCCAAAATAACAAAGTATAATATATTATGTACACCCAGAAAAAAGATTGGTTGGAAAATGGTTAGGCCAACAAAATATCATTTGCATAAACTATATTTCAGTTCACACAATAAATTTTCTGTTAATCCAAAAAACAATCCATGTTTATTGCCATAAGGGCATAATTGTAATAAAGATATTATTCTGACAATTCTTAAATTGATTGCATCAACCGAGCGTATGCTTTTGCCATGACTAATTTATTGATTGGTTAACACAACCGAATAAAATATTATGAATTGGATGTTACTACCGACTTTTGGTATTGGCAACTAAAAAATTGTCGTTCTATATTAAGGTTAAAATAAACACTTTATATCAGTTGCTGCAACTAACTATAGGTTGAGCTTACTATCATAGTTTATACTCGTTGCAGTAAATTAAAAATTAACTTTTGTGACTTTCAAAGATATTATGATTTATGAATTCTCAAATGGTTTTTGAAAGTCTTTGCATAAGATAACAGATTTGTGGCTGTTCAAAATTTGTGGTTGAAATAAATAAATTTCAAAAAAAAAATAACCTTTGACAATATGTTAAATAATAAATTTTTGAAATTGTATATTTTTATTTGAGTTTATTGCTTATTTTATTTCAGCAATGAAGGCCAATTTTTCTTTCACAGGTACCAATTATGATATTGTTTCAGTTATACTAACAACATTTTCGGTAGCAAGAATAACTTTTTTTTCAAATTCCATACTGTTAACCAATTTTTTCTGTTGCTGCAACTATTTGTTTAAGGGTTATAATTAAAATATAGTGGTGCCACAAGAAAATTGCAGTCGTTATACCAGAATTCTATATAGTTGGTGCAACCACCAAAATTCGATTGGCAACAAATTCGGTTGTCTCAACGAATCTGTTTTCTCTGTGTATACATACATAGCTTTAGAAAAAAGTTCAAAGTCTTTATTTTATGAACAAATAAGACACTTTATCCAAACAATGAAAGTTTATTTATAGTCGGTAGCTCTGCCGTTACAGATTTAAATAACCTTGGGATCTCAGTTGATGAAGAACTACTTTTTAGTGAATTATTGTGCTATAAAGTATAAGTATAAACAGCAAACCTTTAAGTTTAAATAAATGTTTCCACATTTTACATAACATTTGAAGTGCTATTTCTGTGGGCTTATGTAAGCAACTATTCTCAAACATATCGATATTGTTGGATAAAAAGATCTAATATTCTATATAAAATGGTGCAAGTTTTATCCATTTTACGCATCACCATCGATATATATTTAAGATTTTATTGGTAGTAATATTATCGAAAAAAATCAATTTCGTTTTATTTTTTGGTCCTACTTTTTTATGATGGTATGGCTCAATCGGATCGAGTGATGTATGAAATCCAGTTTTTATAGAACGTAGAATGAATAAAATGGATTATTTAAAAATTAAATATAACTGGATATGATTGATAAGTTAGAGTTTAATAAAAAAATATGGCACAAAAAGGGGATTTCAAAGAAAAATAGAGACAACTTCAAAATCAAGAAAAATTAAAGAAACAAGCATATTTATTAAGTTGTTTTTATTTAAAACAAACAATAGAAACAAAATTTCTCATGTATAAGAAGTACAAAAACATTAATTTTATAAGAACTCATGTACTACGTTTATACACACGTGTTATTTGCAGGTAAAAATTCTAACTTACTAATTCACGAGAACAATTACTTATTACTGGGGATGAGATGTATAGTTATATACAGAAAAAGAAATTTTTAGTTTTATAATTGCTTATTTGACTCACAGTCTTCATATATACTTCTATTTGCAAATAAGACCCGTATAAACGTAGTATAGATAGCTACTAAATATAAAAAAAAAAATTATAAAATCTATGTTAATATCGACCGAAATTCCAATTGAAAATACATAAATGGAAATTTCGTTCCATATCGAATGCAGTAACTTGCCCCAGTTCTTAAGATTTACAAAAAGTTAAAGAATAAATAAATAAATTTTTTATCATTTTTGGGTCATGGTTCATATCACTTATTTATTTAAAAACCAGCATAATTGAAAAAATTTACTTAACCATATAAAGTTTTAATAAAAATTTGATTCTGAGAAGAATAATATTATTAATTTAGGCATTATGCATAGTTAGGGATGAAACGATACCACTAAGGTATCGATACTTTTACTTGAAACGGTATCAGTTCAAAGGTATCGATACCTACTGAGTATCGCATAAAAAGCATCGATACTTACTTGTATCGGTCATGTTCTTCATATCATTTGAAGTAGTGAAACAAAATAAATACACACAATACCCACATATCAATGATTTCCTGCAGACATAATGTATTTTGTATATACTGTGCCGGAAACCAATAACCAAACGACGATATATGTACATATGTATGTAGTATCTACAGTTAGTGTCAGAATCAATAAAAAGTCTACCAAACAATGGCAACTTTTTAAATTAAAAAATTTGCCATAGTTTGGTAGACTTTTTATTGATTGCGAATCTGAAAACCGAATATTAGTGACACTCCCTGTATGTACTTGCTTTCAAATACATATTTTTGTCGACAGGAGCAGTATAGTCGGTATTTTGCCGCAATAACACAAAGCCGATCGGCTCACAGTCGGCTCAAGAGCCGACGCCAACATTCAACGTAACTTCAAGCCGCCGCCGATGCATGCGGCTAGCCTCGGCTTAAAATTACAGCCGACTAATTATTTTTGTAGTGGCAAATTTTTACCACATCTTACAAATTATGAAATTTTCTTTATAGAAATATGTTTAAAAATCTTATCACAATCAAAACTAGCGGCTGTGAATGTCAGCCGGCTCAAGCCGGCTTATGAGCCGCCGCCGACTATTTGTTCCTAAGCCGCCGACTATTTAAGGCAGCTTGTTTCTCTGAACACACGCTTTTAAAGCAATTTTTTGAGTTCGTAATTTTATCGTCTTTTTTTTATAAAATATAACCACACACTAAAGGTAGAATTAGTAAAATCGTATCGTTCTACTTTACAGCTTGCCGTATCGTTCAGCTTTGTGTACAAGTTATAGAAAATGTAACAATTTGCACAGCACATTTTTTTTGTCTGGCTTTTAAATGCGGCTTTTTTGACATTCGCTACAGAAAAATCTGTTTTCTGTAGATTTCTACGTCAGCAGTTCTACCACCACATATTTTATAACTAGTAACATGCATTGCATATCGTACGGCTTTTGTCAGCTGACACGCAACTTCACGATACGATTTTACTAATTCTACCTTAACTTGGTAATAAATACGCAGACTATTTATGAGTGGTTAAATTAATTTATAATGTACTTTTATTTAATTCAATTATAAAGTACATTCTGCTTCACGAGAAAAGAAAAGAAGTATATAAGTAAAAGACAAAGTGTTAAAGTTACAAACAGAGTTAACAAAACTAATAATAAGAGTTGCCACATAAAAGTGTTGACAACGTTGTTTTCTCATATATAACACTTGGGGTCCAATTTTCTTGAACTTTAATATAGTTATATTCTAAATATAAATTTAGATTAAATACGAACAAATAAAATTTTATTAAACTGACGTAATGTTCAACATTGTTGTGGCCAATAAGAAGCGAGCATTTCTTACCGATACGAGTACTTTTTACCGATACCTACTCAATACTCGGTAGTAAAGTATCGATACCAAAAGTACTTGGTTTCTAAGAAAAAGTACCGAGTACTTACTTGTATTTACTCGTATCGTTTCATCCCTATGCATAGTTATTAAATACCTTAAATACCCTTTCTTTTGAAATTGTACATTTGTATTTATTAATAAGTTTTTCACTTGGAATTCATTATTCCAAATCGTTTTGAAATAAATTTAAAGCAGACAGCATAGACTAACAAGTGTCTACTTTCAGTCTATTTTATAATTTTTTGTAATGTTAATTTTTGTTTTTGCTTTATTCTTTTAATTTTTCTTTATATAGATGAAGAAATAAGGCGTAACTCGCAGACTTTGCAACTAGTGAATCTGGACATATTTTTACATTTACTTTGGCCCATTTGTCTATTTTTTGTGGTAAAAGCTCGAATATTTTTACATCATTTGTTTTTGGCAATTGGCCACGTGTGTGCTGTTTTAACATTCAAAATGATTAATTCGGCAGATGAGCAACTGATTACTGATTTTGATATCTACATACATCTGAACCCATTTATGCCGTCTCTCCTAATCTTTGGAATAATTTCGTGTTGCTTTCTATTTTTTACTGGTTTTGCCGAGATAATAGGCTCACCTGATGAACTAATTTCATCGGAACTTAAATCAAAGGCATTACTTGATGATAGCAATTCAGTGTGTTATTTGCATACAATATTGCATACAATATTATTTTTTAAAATTATGTACTTTTATCAAATTTGGCTTTCACAATTGTTGCGGAAAATACAATTAGAATTATCTATGAATGAGTGTAAATGAAAAGATTCATACTGAGGCGTTTGAACACCATATACTCCCACAGAAAATAATAATGCGACATACTGTCAATTTCCCAAAATTTGAATAAAATCTTGTTGCCGAATGTGGCAGAATCTGTACAAATCTGCGTACGTTTATTGTCAAAATAAAAACGAAAGTTGATTTTGAAAAAAAGTGGCAAAAGGAGCACAAAATAATGCAAATGATACAAAAAGGGGATTTAAAACTAAGGGGAATAAAATGTAGCAAGACAGTCGAAAAAAGGGCAAAATTCGACTTTAATCGCACAACGGTAACGCTGTTAACAAGATTCTGTAGGCGTATGTGGAGAAAAAATTACGCGCTACAGGGCATATACCTCTGAATATTATCAAAAACCCAGTTCATTCTATGAGAATAATGTATTAGATGCTAGACGTGGCCACATTTAGTACTAAGTTTTAGTGTATTCTTACATATTTCATAGCTCCTTCCTGAAAGGGAAATTTAGTGTACAAGTTTTTTCTGGTCTTGAAGATGGTGTTATTTTATGTGTATTTTTTAGCAATAACATAAAATTGATAATAAAATGAAAGATTTTCATAGAAATCTGATTAGTTTGCCTTGAAATTGCTTTTGGTTTGAGATTAAAATCTAACAAAGCAACCGAGATTCTTTTGATTGGAAGAGCGGATCGTTTGATGCACAAGTTTTTTTTGCTACCTGGACGTACATATGTATGTATATGATAAACATGTGCCATTTGCAGAAAATAAATAAGTTTCAAAAGTTTTGACCACCGCTGTATATTGTATTTGTGAATTTGTAAATGGCGCCCGCGGTTTTGCGTTATATTTTTTATATTGACCATACCTACATGAATATAAAAAGGAAAAATAATATTTTTTGTTTTGGATAATATTATTAGTGTATCATCTAATACAATTATATAAGACCTTGAACGGCTAGATTGACTTAAAAGATAGAAAAATAAACTACATATCGATCATTTACTCAAAGAACGTCATAACTCAAAAAATGGAATTTTTGAGTTAGTGATACAGAGTTAATCCTCATATCGTTTTTCATATTCAGCCCAATTATGAATAGCAATTCCCAGGGAATTTTTTCCCTTTTCACATTTCTCCGATTATGAATTAAAATTTCCCCGGGAAAAAAGTACATACGTATTCTAAATATGAGGGAGAGGGAGGAATTTTTTGACAGTTTTCTCGCCAAACATTTTGAAGGGAACTAATGCAAAAATTTAAAAATTAAATTAATAAATGGTGTAAAACAATGGTATAAGCATTTATTTACAACAGGAAGTTTAAATAAGCACCGGAATGTTATGTTTCCCTCTAAAACACTAAAACAATCAATTTTGCACGCCTCCTCTAGGTTCACATCATGTGTAAATGGATGATTTGTTTTCTTCTAATATTACCAAGAGCGATAAGAAAAACTTTATCAAATGTACAATTTCCTTTGTATATGTGACAGCGCATAGAGGGTAAAAAATTAATTAATTAATTAAGGGTAAAAAAAAATTAATTCTCATTTTTTTTTTCGTGTGGACAACATCTGAGCATCGAATGAGACCGATCCTATGCCCCAAAAGTGTTTCCTCCCAGAGATATGCGCGTTTTATGAAATTGAAGTCGACGATTCTAAGGTTGTGTGAAAAAATGTTTGTACTAACAGAGTGATATTCACGATTTAAAAGAATTATAAATGAGTATTTATTATAATTCACAATTAATAATTTCAGAAAATAAACCTGGATTCGAAAAAACGCGAGCTAAATTGATATCAAACTCATGGAAACAGCGCGCTAGGTAGAAAACAGTAAAAACCAACTACACAAAACAAGAGGTAAGGACGACCTACGCGCGTTTTCAAGGTTGACCAACACGTTCCTGACGTCATGAGATGTGTCGCTTTCAGATGAGACCAATACCAACACGCTCAGTGATGGTACACCAAATATACACGTATTTAAATCTTTAAAATGGCTCTCCTGAACAAAACCGGTTTTACCCTTAGGTCCTTTTCTATTTTGCGCGTCACATACACAGTCCTTGGAAATTTAATCAATTTGCATCTGCACCTGGCTCAGTTTTCACACCACTTTTTCAGCACAAAGTTATTCCACAAAGCTGTGATTGGTTACAGTGTTTATTTTAATATTTACATATATTAGTACACAATCTTATTGGCAATGAAAACACAATTATTATTAAATTTCTATTGCTGAACTCTTGCTTTAGTGCACAATAAAATGTAAGCATTGAACAGCTGATCTAGATTTTACTACCTCCTGTATTTGCTTATTCCCCAACTATTTAGAATAGGAGGATTATTCTCCGGGAACAAATGATAGGGAAGGGAAAAAACTTTCCCGGAAATATTCATAATTGGACTGATTGTGTAAAAATGTCAAATTTCTTGAGGGAAAAATAAAATTTTGTTTCTCCATTAAGTTGTGTGTAAATTGAAAACTTTAAACTCGCTTTCTGGCAAACTGTTTTTTTTTTTAGTTATGATGTTCTTTGAGTAAATGTTTAACTTAAGAAATACGTGTCTGAATCAAATGGTTTTTTCACAATTATTGAGTGGTTACGCTTTTTTGGGCAAAAGTTTGCCAAGTGTGGCCATACCTTAATATGAAAATTGCAGAGGTCGTCATGCTCGACGAATTTCGTTCTACAGCGGTGTTGTGTTAATTTTCATATGAACAAATGTGTTTTATTTGTGTGTTTTGACGAAAGTTCGCACCGAAAAATTCGTTGTTCGTCCCAGTTGTGTTCCGAGTTTGATTCGCGAGTTTCAGTGCAAAATATGCATGTATGTATTTGTAAGTGATGTATGACGAATACAGAGGCTGTAACCAGCGTGACCGTTTGACCGACTAAAGTGGCAAATTGCCACTTTTTCGACTGCCTTGCCACTTTTTTGACTGCCTTGCCACTTTTTTGACTGCCTTGCCACTTTTTTTCTCCCTTTTTTTAGAGTGAATTATATAAAAATACATTAAAAATAAAAAGTTTAATGTAGTTTTCTCGTTTTTTTTTTAATTTGGCCCCTTTATTTTATAAATCCCCTTTTGGTGCCACTTTTTGAAAAATATCATCGGTCACCCTGGCTTTAAAAATTCCCTCTTCCTCTTAAATTATCTTTTTCCTTTTTATAATTATTAGAACCTTCAATTCCAAAAATTACAGACTTTTCTACAATATTATTTTTCAAATGTAAGAAAATAATATTTTTTTACAGATGTTTATATTTTAAAGATTTTAGTTAATTATTATTTTTCGAACTGTATTTGTTTCTTAAATTCTTATGAATTGAATTAGGCTACTGTTCGTAACGCTTTTTAAGCCAAATTACATGTGATAATTATTAATGAACAAATAACATCAAGTTAGTTGTAAATATTCTGACAACAACACATAGTTGAACGGAACAGCTAGCCGTTTTCGAAGGCCACTAAACCTTCCTCATCAGCGTTCTTCTGTGTTTTGGTCCACCGTGTGTGGTGTCAGTTGATGTAGATGTCTGCCCTATATACGAAACTTTATTGCAAATAGAATATGTGAATTGGTTTGATTCATTGCATTTTTCAATTTGCTCATATACATATATGTTTGGTAATGAAGACTCAACAATTTACCATCTTTCATATATATTACAACAGTCTTACCATTGTCGTTTGTTCCTTACTAACTATGCACATGTTTGTTAATTTGCTTATTTTTGTTCTACTTAAGACAAACTTTTTTGGTTTGTTACTATTAAGTATGTATATTTTTTTTATTTTTGCCACAAGCCAATGACTATTAATTTTAGTTAATTATTATTTTTCGAACTGTATTTGTTTCTTAAATTCTTATGAATTGAAGATTTTAGTTTTCCACATACCATATTGCAATAGCCATAACCAAAACCAAAATTCAATTGGTTTATATGGTTATGGCTATGGCGCTATGGCGAGTCACCTACATGTGTATAATCAAATACAGTGTTGCCCATTAGTTTGGTTCGAACAGCTGTTTTGCACGGATATGGTTATGGCACATATAATTTAAGCTTAAATGGGATGAAAATTAGCCAGAAAATGGATAAATTGAAATACTTTTAAGTACATACTATGGGTCTGCACAGATGTAACTGTTTGCACCAGTTTTACGTGTGTGGGATCTGGTATGTACAGGTACATATGTTATTCAGCGTTTCTGTTACTTAGTCATAACTTATCGGTGCAAGCAAATCAGTACCACTCTTCTTTCTTCTTTGCTCTCTCTTTCATAAACTCAGACTTGGTTCAAGAAAAACAATCGATTCTAAAACATGACTAGTAACAGAAACTATGAATAACATACAGTATCTGTACATACCGGAACCAACACACGTAAAACTGATGCAAACAGTTATATCTGTGCAGACCTATAGTACATACATACATGGATCGTCAAGCATCATATGAACTTGAGCTTTGAGAAACGCTACAGATGGCAACAAATACTGACGTTATTTGTTACAAAAAAATAATCTATGTGCAATATACATATACACTAGGGTGATCGACTCGCTTTTTCAACCGGTTTTAAAACCTGGTTTTTTCACAATACGGTTGTAGGTTTTTTCAAAATGTTGATTTTTCGAATGTCGAATAGTCCGGCTTTTTTATAATTAAAAAACCGGCTCAGTCGAATACTTCTCGATTTGTAGATTTTGCAATAATATTAGTGTTCGCCATATTAAAACTTAGACGAACATTTTCTGTTGATTTTCCTAAGTATTTTTTTAGTGTAAAAGTTCTAGGCGCTTTTTTTTTTTTGGGGGGGGTATGTCAACACTTACTGCAAAATGAAATTAAAGCGATTTTATGAGGTGACAGCAGAGGCGAATAAAGTACAATGGATGTCAACAAAAAAATGTTGAGATGTTCAGAAGTGGCAAAAAACTGTTGGATACTGTACAAATGACGCAAGTATGTAACATAAAAACAAGCGTAATGATATCTTATATTGTTCAAGAAGACTGTGTAGCAAAATAAATTTTTGCGGTCATTAGACATTTGTTCAGTAACTGATTTATAGAAAAACAAAACTATTTTGATAATTTTGATTTGCGATTGCTTATGATTTATTGTGCGATATGTACTTTACATATGTACTTGTATATACATATGTATCTATATGAAGTTATTTTTTATGTTTTACCTTTAATTTTTATATTATTTTATAGTATCTACATGAACTGTTAATTCTTTTTTCTAATAAAGCAATTTAAAATAAAAACTTTTGTATAATAATTTTCCCACTATAAAACCGGATGACCGGTTTTTCCCGAATTTTGAAAACCGAAACCGGGTTTTCATAATTTCAAATATTCGAAAACCGGTTTCTGGAAAATGTCGAATAATCGTTCACCCTAATACATACATATGTAGATACACATATAATTATTTGGGTGGGTATGTGTGGATCATGCATGTACATATTTGAATGCATATTTTTTTATTATTAAGAATCTTTTGGCAAAGTATCAAAAGAAAAAGAAAATAAAATATTAAATAAAATTATTGTGTACTTAAAAAAAAGCATAGATAAAAATACATACTCATATACATATGTACATGTATGTATGTACATATGTATATGAGAACTGAGAAAAAAACAGGTTTTCTATAAATAAATTTAAATAAATAATAACGTAGATATGTACATCAGGACCATTCATATTGCCGAAAGTATTTATTTTGTCAGTTCCACTCGCAGTTTTCGATACACTGTCCACAAAAATTACATGTGTGTAAGCATTGTACTGATAGCGTGCAC
The DNA here is from genome assembly GCA_944452675.1 of Tachina lurida. NCBI lineage: Eukaryota > Metazoa > Arthropoda > Insecta > Diptera > Tachinidae > Tachina > Tachina lurida. The sequence continues at coordinate 30,006,153 of OX101755.1, read as the reverse complement.
ACCAGCCAAGAGCATTGCTCTTTTCACCCAAAAAATAACCCCTCTTCACTATAAAAACTTTTGGCCCCATAACTTTTAAATGAGGTGTTTTTTAACTAATACATTTTCATGTCATTTTTGAATGTATTGTAAGAATTTGCATTCGCAAAAATTCAAATTTATTATTCGCTTTCGCATTCACTAAACTGAAATGAGAAAAAGGGAGATAGCACTCAAAAAGATATATTCGATCTCTATTCCACAATCTGGAAATTACTACTGCAAGATAGAACTCTAACAGCGTACGCACTTGCCATATCAAGCAACGACAACAAATTTGTTAACTTGCAGTTAGTGGTAAGGTTAAGACTCAGTTAGCCAACTATAACTGCAACGTTAGGAAACAGATGATCGATATTGTTATATGAAAAGTAATGTACAGATTCTTACATTCTGGTTACATCTCTATAACCATTTTCATTACTTTTCACATAACAATATCGATCAGCTGTTTCCAGCTGAGCCTTTCGGCATTTCATGTCAGGTACCGACGTAGAGTAATGTCGAATAAAAAAAAGTGTAAGAAAGTATTAACGGCCTGTCCAACGATGTCGACAGAAAACGCCCGATCGATTACTTATATTGAAAACAAAAACAAACTTTCTTATATTGCTGTTGTTTTCCATACAAGTTGTCGATCGAACGTTTATGTTTGATATCTTCCTTGTAAGCTTCTTGTTTTTATTAAGTGACTTAATGCATAAAACACATTATCGCCAGCTGCAATTGTAGCCAGCTACTTAATTATTTTAGAACCGGCAGCAGTATCATACTCGTAAGCAGCTGATATTCAAGTATAAATACATACATACATATCGCACACTAAATCATAAACAGTCACAACTCAAAATGATCAAATTCGTTTTGCTTTTTTATAAATCAGTTACCTGAACAAAACTCATATATGCATATAGTACATATATGCATATATACTTTTATGCATATATACTTTATTACAAACGTAAATTTTGGCTTAAAACAAACGCCGAATTTAATTTTTCTTAATAAAAAGTTAAAAAATGTTTTTTTTTTTTTTTTTTTTTTTTGAATGCATGATTTTTTATTTATTGTATCTTCATATATGAACTAACAATAAGTATTCAAATCTTAAATCTAAAAATATAATTAGGCCCGACCAGTGTCGGACATAAGCTTAGTAATAGTTATATATAATACATAAGTAGTGATAGTCAAAAGGAAAAAAATAAAGTATTTTCAAGAAGTCCCATCTGGAGTGCTATGAATAAGAGCCCATGTGTCCCTCTTTTTTAGGCGGATGTGTCCAGTAAAGTTCAAAATATTACGGGCAAGCGGATTAGGATGTGACTCGAGTTTTGTTAAATATTTGCCAGCGTATTTTGCAATTTCTTCAGTCACTAGTGGCATATTTAAATCACGATGTATATTTGAATTTTTTATATACCATGGAGCCAATGTTATTAAGCGTAAAATTTTGTTTTGCCTTCGTTGGATTCTCTCGACATTAGAAGCTGAAGCAGTGCCCCATAACTGTATTCCGTAGCACCATATTGGTTTCAAAATCGTCTTGTATATTAAAAGTTTACAATCTAGACTGAGTGAAGAATTTCTACCAATCAGCCAATGTAGCTGAGTTAATTTCAGTTTCATTTGTGTTAGCTTTGAGTCAATATGGGGCTTCCATGTAAGCCGTCGATCAAGGTGTATACCAAGGTATTTTACGTGTGAATGTTGAAGAACAACTTGATTGTTGATTCGAATAGGGGAACAAGTATCTCTTCGCAGGGTAAATGTTACCTGGACACACTTTTGCTCGTTTACTTTGATTCTCCATAAATTTAACCATAGTTCCAGTTGTGTAATATGTTCTTGTAGATATCGGGAAGCCTCGTGAGGGTTTTCGTGCATACTAAGGCAGGCTGTATCATCGGCAAACGTAGATGTATGAATATTGCTGCTCAAAGGCATATCACAAGTGTAAATCAAATACAAAACTGGCCCCAGTATGCTCCCCTGTGGCACACCGGATGATATAGATTCGGGCACACTCATGAAGTCTCCTTCCACAACCGTAAACTTCCGGGTAGTAATATAACTTTCTAATAGCTTCAGAAAATTTATTGGTAAATATGATTTCAATTTTAAAATAAGACCTTCATGCCACACTTTATCAAATGCCTGAGAAACGTCGATAAACAGCGCAGAACAATACTTCTTTTCTTCAAATGTTCTTCTTATAAATTGAACCAATCTATGAGTTTGTTCGATGGTGCTATGCTGACTTCTAAAACCAAATTGATGGTCCGGTATGCACCCATTACTAACTAGAATTGGGGACAATTTTGTCATGAGCAGTTTTTCGAAAAGTTTTGACATTGTTGATAGCAGACTTATTGGCCTGTATGACTCAGCCTTGGTAAGGTCTTTGCCCGGCTTTGGAATCATTTTAACTTTGGCAAGCTTCCAGCTATTTGGAAAATACTCCAGTCGTAAAATGGCGTTAAAAATAAATAATAGGATTCTAATTGCAATACGAGGCAACTTTATTAGCATCTGGTTACTAATTCCATCAATACCCGGAGCTTTCTTCGGGTTAAGTTCAGCAATTACTTTTTGTACATCACACGTTCTAAATTTTATGGGTCGAGGGGGTAGCGCCACTACATTCGGCAAATCAATAACACCAGTACACGAGTTAGGGGTAAATACTGATTTTAAATGCTCAGCAAATAGTTTACCTTTTTCAGTATCGCTTCTTGCCCAACCCCCTGTAGATGTACGCAGAGGTGGTTTAAACGCAACAGGTGTTTTAAGCTTTCTAGCAGCGCGTCACAAGGAGTAATTAGATGCTGGTGTGGCATCAAGACCTTCCAGATAGTTTTTAAAAGATGCAGTTTTTTCAAATGCAAGCAAGTCTTGGAGTCGTTTAGTGCACTCTTTAAATCTGATTTTATGTTGTGGTGATCTGTGCTGTTGCCATTCCCTTCTAGCTCTTCTTTTTTCACTTACAAGACGTTCAATATCCGTAGAATAAATTTTATTAAATCCAGTCTGCGGGTAGGAGGTAGTCGCATGTTCAGCAGCCTGTTTTATATTTTTGATAAGATTGCCAATGTTAAATTCAATATCTTCGGATGTTCTTAGTATAATGTTTTCCGTACAATGAGTACTGAGATATTTTCTGAACCCCAGCCAATTAACACGGTTGATCGTCTTCACATACGGGTGAGGTAAGTCACTACTTAGTGGGCTACAAATTGTAACGATCGTGGGAGAGTGATCGGAGGAAAGATCTTGAGACGCTTCAACATGAACTAATTCCCTAGAAATATTTTTCATGACTCCAAAATCTATAACATCCGGAATTTTTTGTATGTCCGTAGGCCAGTAAGTGGGCTCCCCACTCGAAATGACGTCCAAGCCCATTTTTGAAATTGTGTTGAACAATGCCCGACCTCTAGGTGTAATAAGACGCGAACCCCAGAACGTATGTTTTGCATTGTAGTCGCCAGCTGCTACGAAGCAAGGGCCAAGGGATTTGTAGAAATTCTCGTATTGGTCCTCAGTAATTGCGAACCTAGGAGGGGAGTAAATTGATGATATGACAAAATTAGTGCAAAAATTTTCGATACAAATATTCGTTGCTTGTAAATGTTCTTCGCAAATGTTGTCAATAATATAATGCTTGAGTCTTGACTTTATTAAAATTGCTGATCCACCGCATGCTCTTCCTCTCGGGTCCTTTGAATCATATAAGGTGTAGCCATAAATTTTAAAAAGGCTTCTCGAAGTCAAATGAGTCTCAGAGACCAACATTATATCAATATTTTTTTCCGTGAGGAAGTGCTCAAGTTCATTTTTATGTTGGCGAATGCCGTTTGCGTTCCAGAAACATATTGTTAACGTGTTCATGGCTTATTAAGTATTGCTTGAAGCAGAGTATTCTGCATTCGCAGCATTTCTTGCATCATGCTAGTCATACTTGTTGTAAAATTGTTTATAGTTTGCACCAGATTTTCAATAGTAGCTTCAAGGCGATTAAAATTAAAGCCTGAGTTTGTATTTATTGAAGTATTTGGCCGTGAAACATTTTGTGTGGGAATAGAGCTTGTTTTTGCAGCATCGGCATACGATACACGTGAATTAACTGGTTGGCTCACTTGGGCAAGAGTGGCGGAGTAAGTGTTTGCTGTTTGTGCTGGAGCTACTTTAGGTTTTTGCCCCATTGTCTTTTTAACGAAAGAATATACACGACAACCTCTGTAGTTAGCAGTGTGATTTTCTCCACAATTACTGCATTTTTTGTTACTTTGATCTTTCGGTTTATTGCAACTAGCAGTACCGTGCAATTCACCGCAAATAACACAAACTGTAGGTAATTTGCAGTAAGTTTTTGTGTGGCCATATTCTTGACAATTATGGCACTGTGTAAAAAATGTGACAACATAATTAACAAAAAAATTAAATATTTCCTAAAAATTAAATAAGTCCCAATGAAATGAGTCGCAATAAGAATTAAATAGCCTTTAATGAAATAAGTCTCAAGAAAAATGAAATAACTCTCAAGGCAAATAAATGCAAACAAAAATAAAACAACACGTTATTAGCGGGATAACTAGCCAATGCTTTTGAACTTTTTCCATAACCTGCATCTCGATCTCACTTATCGTTTACACAAGTGCAACTACAAGTGCAACTGCAAGTGCAAGTAAATCAATACATTGAAATTTTTTACTAATACAATCATTACTTCTACAAGTTGTCGGCTCACTTGCAAGAGCTTTTTATAACAAGTGATTTCCTAATTTGCATGTCGATAAATTGTCAAAATTAAAACCAGTGTTGCCCTATAAGGACTTTATTTTAATGCTAATGAATAGCTTACAAGGAATTATTTTTAAAATATTATTATTTCAACTTATATACCGAAAAATAAGATAAAAAGTAAAAACATGTATGTATGTAATCTAATATGATTTATTTTTTATTTTCTGAAAAATTTATTCAATTTATTAAATTATTAAATTTAATTTGCTTCCCTGTAATGTTCCTATGAGTTTTTAATGTCTTTGGCAACTCAGACATTAAAAACTCATACAGACAAAAAATTAAAACACACGGAGCAATTTCCTTTATAACTTTGGACTTCCGACATTTTGAAAATAAACTTGCACTTGCCTGTGTAAACAATCAAACAAGTTGCAAGTGTTTTTATTATTTCCTCACAACTTGTAACGCACATCTTGTAACAAGTTACGCACAACGGCGCTGCCAACTGAAGATTTTCTGTATAGACTGTCTTTTTCGGGGCTGATGGATTTTCTCCACCATGGTATTTCCCGACACAGCACTGCTACCCTAGGCTACGCTGGAGGAAAAATAACTACACCACACATTTTACTGATATGCATTAGTGTCCCTTTGTGTCAGTTGTTGTAGGAAAGTTCACTGAACTATACCGACTTCAGCAGATAATAATCCCAATGTAACATCAGAGCGAGCGCCTCCCTTCGTTGTGTAACAGAATTATCAGCGAAGTAAAATAACCGATAAAATGGCTACTAACTACAGCTTAAAAAAAAATTAATACGCCTCATTTAACACCAGAGGCTGCAGCGCAAAAAAGCAGAGTTGTAAAAGAATGAAGCTTTTTTCTGCTTCTTTCTTCATCACTATACATAAAGAAGGTAACACTAGAGATCGACCGAAGGCGTTTTTTTTTTGGCCGAAGCCGAACTTCGGCTAAAATCCTAAACTTCAGCCAAAACCGAAGCCGAAGCCGAATGTTTTAAATTTTTAAAATGATACTTTCATTATATATGAATTAAGAAAAAACTTTGCTTTTTTGAGATCACTGAAATAGCTGTAATATCTATTGGATACATAACAAGAAAAAAAATATATGGTGGCTATTTTGCAATTTCTAGATTGCTTTTTCATATAATCACTCACAAGAACGTCCAAGTAAAAGAAAATAGAAAGCAACAGGGTTGTATTTCAAAGCAACCCTTTCAAAACGTTAAACACAATAGAAACTGTCGGCGAGCAACGACCAAACATAATTTTATTTTTCAAGCTTGGAATGAAAAATATTCGACTTCGGCTAATCGGCCGATTTTTTCCATACGCCGAATGCTGGCCGATTACCAACTTTTGGCCGAAGGCCGAAGCCGATTAATCGGTCGAACTCTAGGTAACACCTAGTAATAGTAGTACGCATTCATTGCTTAAGTGTTACTTCCCTTTAAAAATAAATAAAAAAAATGATTGCAGTTTAAAGAATTGTTATAAAATGACAATAATGTTGAATAAATTCAGTAAAGTGCGACTTTGACTCGCGCACGAAGGGTTCCGTACGTTGGCTTTGAGCATTTTTTTAATACAGTGTTTTTTTACGTTTTTTAAGCTGAAATAATTTATTTTTTAATTTTTGTTTTTTTCTCGTTTTGGCAATTTTTTGAATTTTGGCGATTTTTTTCATTTTGGCGATTTTTTCATTTTGGCGATTTTTTTTTCATTTTGGCGATTTTTTCATTTTGGCGATTTTTTTCATTTTGGCGATTTTTTTATTTTGGCGATTTTTCCGGTTTTCCGCGATTTATTTTCGATTTAGAAATTTTTTTTAATTTGGTGCTTTTTTTCGTTTTGGCGATTTTTTTTTGATTTTGGCGATTTTTTTCGGTTTGGCGATTTTATAATTTTGAGATTTTTTTGTTTTACCGTTTTTGAAAATTTCAAGAAGTTTGCTCTTACGGTTTCCAAGATACAGCAAGTTATCAAAATTACATAGTCAAAATTACATTAACTGATGGTACACCCTCTAATTAAAATTTTTTAAATTTTAGTGTTAATTGTTGTAGTCTGTATGAAAATACACTAACTTTACAAATTTCAAGTGCATATACATACAATTGTATGTATATTACATGGGATTTTAACATTTTTCGTTGCTCGTTTTGGCACACCCTTTAATTTCCAACTCTCATGTATTTGTTGTTGTAGCGGCCAAGGGTCCCATGTAATATACATACATACATACAATTGTATGTATATTACATGGGATTTTAAAATTTTTCGTTGCTCGTTTTGGCACACCCTTTAATTTCCAACTCTCATGTATTTGTTGTTGCAGCGGCCAAGGGTCCCATGTAATATACATACATACATACAATTGTATGTATATTACATGGGATTTTAAAATTTTTCGTTGCTCGTTTTGGCACACCCTTTAATTTCCAACTCTCATGTATTTGTTGTTGTAGCGGCCAAGGGTCCCATGTAATATACATACATACATACAATTGTATGTATATTACATGGGATTTTAAAATTTTTCGTTGCTCGTTTTGGCACACCCTTTAATTTCCAACTCTCATGTATTTGTTGTTGTAGCGGCCAAGGATCCCATGTAATATACATACGATTGTATGCATATTAGATGGGATTTTAAAATTTTTCGTTGCTCGTTTTGGCACACCCTTTAATTTCCAACTCTCATGTATTTGTTGTTGTAGCGGCCAAGGGTCTACACACTCTGTCCAAATTTCAGGTCCGTAGCTCTTACGGTTCTCGAGAAAATACCCTGTGACGGACAGACGGACAGACGGACAGACGGCCAGACGGACAGACGGACAGACGGACAGACGGCCAGACGGACAGACGGACAGACGGACAGCGTAGCGAAAACAATAGGGTTCCTTTTTCACCTTTGGTGTACGGAACCCTAAAAACGCAATAATAAGATAAATGAAATAACTCCCAAAAAACTATATAACTCCCACATAAAATTTAAATAACTCACAATAGAGAAATGAAAAATTCCTAATGACAGACAAAAATTAAATAAGTCCCAACGTTGGAAGTTATTTCTTATGAGATACGAGTAACTCCCAACAAGAGATAAAAATAAATAATTCCCAATGCATGGAGACTTATTTTATAATGAAATAAGTCCCAAATATGGAAAAATTATTGGACGTTTTTTTTTAATTTTTTTTTTTCATAGTACCCCATTACAGCCATGAGAAAAATTTGGAGACCTGTGTTGAACTCCTACACATGGTTGTCAGGTATGGCGATTTCTCGCCCAACATGGCGGTTTTTCAACTTGTTTGGTGTGTAAATGTTTGATTTGGCGACATGGAGATTTTAATGGCGCTTAATAATTTTTTTTTAACAAAATGAACTTAAAACTTTTTTATAATTTAGGAAAATTAGTTTGTTGAAGCAGTCCCAATAAGCACTCAAAACATTAAAATTCAAGCACTTGAAATTTAACTGGAAAAAAGTTGAATTCAAGCATTTTTTCAAATAATATTCAAGTTTGAAAATATTTTGAAATAAAAACTCAAACAACATACATATATGCTTAAACCTTGTCAAATACGTAATTTATTTTTTAATAAAATTGAAATTGTTGTGAAAAATATCAAAGATAAATAAAAAATTGATTTTTTTAAAAAACAAAAGGTGATTAAAAACGTGAAAACAATAGTGAAGGCATTTATGCAGAAAATTATCATAAGAAAACTTGCCTATTGCATTTTTCTTTCTATTTTAAAAGCATTGTTTTTGAAGCTTGAAATATACTTGAATTCAATTGTAATAAATACAAGGTTGAATTACACTGTAATTCAAGGCTTGAATTGAACTGTAATACAATTGAATTGTTCGAAATGAATTCAAGTTCCCATTTCACTGGAGAATGCTATTGAATTAAAGTGTAAATCAAGCATAATTCAACCCTTGACAATTGATTGTTTGACTTGAATAACACTTGTTTTTCACTTGATTTCAAGCAAAATTGCTTATTGCGAGTAGTTTCAAAAATAAGATTTTTCTTATATTAATTACAGCAATTAATGCGTTTTGCATTTGGATGAGAACAATTTACAAGAAATAATTTTTGGCGATTATTTAAATAATTTATTTTCTGCTTTTGGCGATTTTCTGCTAAATTTTTATAGGATTATTTAAAAAAAACGTATATTAAAAAAACTGTTATATAAAAAAATTATTATCAAATATACATATCGTCGGTTGGTAATTGATTTGCTGCAGACATAATGTATTTTATATACTGTGCCGCAAACCAATAACCAACCGACGATATATTAAGAAAAACTATATAAAATTGATTTTGGCGTCTTTTTGCGATTTTTAAAATCGTTTTGGCGAAATAGTTGGAAAAATCTGATAACTCTGCTCCTACATGAGATAAGTTTAGCCTTGCCAGACAGACAGAATTAATTTAGATCGATTGTAAAGTTGTTTTAGATTTGAGCTAAAAATCTGCTTGTTAAGCTTAAAATAAATTGAAATACGAGTAGCTTCCGGATTTATTTTTATATTGCATTAATTTTTATGATGAAACTGAAAAAAAAATATTGCGTTGAAGGCTTAATTTTATAGATATTTACGATGCTGCTGAGTAATTAATGCCCCTATCACGGTTTTCAACTTTTAAAATAGTTTGGTTGGGATTGATAAATTTGCATTGCCATTCGCCACTAAATTAACAGTTGACTTTTCAGTTGTGTTTTGGTATCGTCATTTACAACTCTGTGTAAGTTTGGTTGAGAAAAACGTTGAGTATACACAACTGCTTTTTAGTAGTTGGGTCTGTGGTTGGGTTTTGCTAATTATAGGTTGGTGTGATATAAAAGGCAGAAAAAATTGACAAATTTTAACTTGAAATATTTATTATGCTTAATAAAAATTTTTTTTAACAGTTTCAGTATCGGGGGTATACCGGGCACATACAAACATTTCTTTAAATGTGATTTTAGGTGATCCAGAAATAACTAAAAAACCTTCCAAAATTATTTTTTAAAGAATTCGTTCTCTCCCAGTAAAAGGAAATTGGAAGTCATTCCAACATTCCAACATACATTTTCATTGCTTCAAAAAAATCAATATTTTTAATTTGCCAGTACTTAGCAGAAAACTAAGTAGAAATTTATTTTAGTCATACAAAACCTTATAATTTCTCCAGTTTTAGAAAATACTCACCAGAATTAAAATAAAATCGAATTTTTTAAAGAAATTTATGAACTAATTTTAGTCTAAAATTTAAAAGTTTTTTACTTTAAAAAACACTGTTTCGGGCTTAAATTCGTATAAAAAGAAACGAATTGTAAAATAGGTAACTATTTACCATTTTTCCTAGATGAAAATATTATCATAGAGCACAAAAAAGGAACTTTTTCTTAAAATCACTTCCAATTCGGTGACCAGGCATCGAAAAAGAGAACTTCTTGCAATGACAACCCTAGGTAAAAATCATTAGAACGGATCGAAATTTGCACTACTTCCAGATCGCAAACTCTACATTTTCATGACTTTTTTGGAGTGTCTTTTTTTACTGGGCTATTTTGATTATTCCTTACCTTGCATTGGGTAGTTCAAAAGGGTTGGACTCATCACGTATTTTTCTTTTGATACGTAGCACATCTATATTTGCGACTTCGTTTTTCGTCCTCATAAAATAAATGTACACATATTTTTACCTATCTGGCATGATTTCTCTGAACTAAAACACTAAAAACAATATATTTTCTAAAACTTTGTGTTTATTAAATTTACACACAAATTAATCGTTTTCTGTCAAATTTTATATTTTAAGTTGGCAACACGATGACAATTTCAACGAAAAAACAGTTGTGGTTCATAATACTAAAACACAGTTTGGTCGTGTGTAAGTTTGGTCTAATCTTAGACGACCAAACTGAATTTTATTGAGAACCGTGATAGGGGCATAAACAAAAGTTGTCTAGAATTAAAAAGGTATGCTGATAGTGATAAAACAAATTAAGGAAATTACAGTGATATTTCTTTATTTTGCTTCATTTTGGTCGTATTTTCACATTTGTCTTTTTTTGGGATATAGGTACATATGTGACGCGCTTAATAGAAAGGGACCTAAGGGTAAAAACCGGTTTTGTTCAGGAGGGCCATTTTAAAGATTTAAATACGTGTATCTTTGGTGTACCATCACTGAGAGTGTTGGTATTGGTGTCATTTGAAGGCGACACATCTCATGACGTCAGGAACGTATTGGTCAACCTTAAAAACGCGCGTAGGTCGTCCCTACCTCTTGTTTTGTGTAGTTGGTTTTTACTGTTTTCTACCTAGCGCACTGTTTCCATGAGTTTGATATCAATTTTGCTCGCGTTTTTTCGAATCCAGGTTTATTTTCTGAAATTATTAATTGTGAATTATAATAAATACTCATTTATAATTCTTTTAAATCGTGAATATCACTCTGTTAGTACGAAAATTTTTTCACATAACCTTAGAATCGTCGACTTTAATTTCATAAAACGCGCATATATCTGGGAGGAAACACTTTTGGGGCATGGGATCGGTCTCATTCGATGCTCAGATGTTGTCCACATCAAAAAAAAAAAGAGAAAATTTATTTTATTTTTTACCTTTAGGTCCCTTCCACATATTCCTATAGTTTAGTTACCAACAATAAAATAAGAGATATCTATATAAATTGGGGTACGAAAATGCTCTTTCGTTTTTAAAAACATGCAATAAGGCCATTAATTAGAATTTTCAAATAAATTAGAATTTTAGCACTTTTTTTTTGCATTTGTTTAAAAACACATTTTTTTCGGTTTTGCTTATTCATATTAGTTCTGTTGTTACATATTAGAAAATCAGTCTGACTATGTACATATAACAAATGGCGCTGCAGTATAATTTGTTTTGTTTGTTTAAATTTTATCTTCCGCAGATTTGTTTTGCTTAGCATATTTCCGACCCTCCTTAATATATTTTGCATTCCATTTGGCGGTTTGCATTTATTTAATCTTTTAGTACGTTTGCCTGAAGCGATTATTTGCTTGTATTTGTTATTGTTTATATACACAGCGGTGGGCTCAAATTTAGCACAATTTTTACCTTTAACCTGGTAGTGTAAAGATATCAATGGCACCACCATCGACAGTATTTTAATAGTATCTGTTAAGTAATATTTATAAGATATAAAATATCAGAAAAATAACATCAAATAACAAATTAAAAATTTTAAAAACCTCTGATATATCTAGAAAAGGCGTGATATCCTTTAATCGGCTGAATCGATTTTCTTCAAACATAGCTAAGAACACTCTCGATGTCGAACACTCTAAATCGAAATACACAGAGAAAAAACTGCCTCATAGAATCAAGAAGATTTTTTCTATGAATCGTTTTTAGGCTAAGGGGTATCCCAGCAGAAAGAAGCAAAGTTTTTTTCATAGAGATTCCTTATTGTTTTCATGTGGTAAATCTTATTAATTCTATCAAGAAGAAAACCACATAAAATCAAGAAGAAATCTTATTATTCACAACTTTTTTTTACTCAATTTCCGTTATTTTTGGCACCAAAAAAAAAAACAATCCATAGAGAAAAACTTCTTGATTCTATTAGGGTTTCTTATAAATTGTAAACTATTGGGATTTCTTATTGATTTTATTAGGTTGCCTTATTGCTTTGTTAAAAAGGTTTTCTTCTCGATTTTATTGATTTTTTCAACAAGGGTTTCTTCTTGATTTTAGTAGGTTCCTATATGATTATGCGTAAACCATCTTATTGATTTTTTAATAAGGAAATCTTCTTGAATTTATGAGGTGTCTTGTTATTTCATATCTATAAATAGACACAGAGACAATTTTTTTCATCATCTTTTTTATTTTTGTATAATGTTTGCACAATAATTCCAGGCTGCTTGTTAGCATATTGGTTACAGTGCTTATCCATCAGTCAGCCGTTTGCTGGTTCAATACTTGGTGAGTAAGTTGTTAAGAATATAACATAATGTGTATATATGTATGTATGTATAAATAAATAACATCTACAGTATACTACATACATACATACATATGTATATGGTATAGAGTTTAAATGAAAATACATAAGTACAGAGAATAAAGACGCAATTATTTTTTATTTTATAAGAAAACCTTATTGAAAAAATCAATAAGATAACCTAATAAAAACTAGAAGATTTCTTCTTGATTTTTTCAAAAAGGTTTTCTCTATGAAATTAATAAGATTTCCTTATTGAAAAAAAAGCATAGAGATTTCTTATTAATTTATATTCTATTTTATGAGATATTTAGTAGGCACTGTTTTCTCTGTTTAGGTCCAGCCGTTTGATCTGTAAGTGGACTCGTACAGACACACACTACAAACTTATACGAGTAACAACCCTTTTTTTTGGTCGGGGATTAAAAATAAACATTTTACAGATAAATTGTAGTTAATTAAAATAAATATATATATTCTGATCTCTAGTGTAAATTGTTTTTAAAGTTTGAAAAGATTTTTTGTTAACTCTTTTTTTGTATGAAAACATATTTTGGAGATATGTACACTCAGGGAAAAGCTGCAACTTAAACATAAGAACGCGTCACATTAATTCAATAATTTTAAATTTAATAGAAAATGTATATTGAGATACTTAAAAATAAATAAAAATTAATAAATTAATACTGTAAATTAATATTTTTCCATATTGAAATGAGAAATTTCAACATGACTAGATTTTCGTTAATGTTTCTTATCAATTCAATATGGTTTTTATTGATTTTAAGCTGTTTTTTCTCTGGGTGTATGTATATATTTGAGTTCCCCGTATAAAATCCGACGTTTTTTTAAGAAAGTTTGCAAGTTTAATTGAAAAATCTCTTTAAAGTTTAAAACTTTTTTTTTTGAAAAATTCAGTCGATGATGAGTTTTTCTTTTACCAAAATAAAAATTTGGAACTTTTTCAGAATTGCCATAAAAATTTTTTTTCCTTAATTTTGTTGGTGGCAGTCTTATTTAAAGAATTATACGAGTATTTACAATTTTGATCATTTCGCTTTTGCTAAATTTTGATTATGATGTTAACTCTTCAGCCAATAAACCCAAAATACATCTCATCAGCTTTCAAAAAATAATTTGTGTAGGGCGTGGCTAATATGACCAGCTAAACAACGATATGCTCAATTTCAAAAAATTAAACGCTGAAAAATGCAAAATTAAATTATATTTAAATCAAACTAATATAGTTTTTCTCGGTTTTTAACGGTTTTGAAGTGATTAAGAAATTAGTGGCGAATAAAAAATATTTTTAATCCAATTTTTGTTTTGTCTGCAACAATTTATAAAAAAAATTAAACACAAAAAGAATAACAAATACACTATACTATATTTGTCTCTTTTTTCCGCGAATTTTAAAATCTTGATTCTAGCTTTTTTGCCTGTAAATTTTTACACTTCTGTATATTTTGTGTTATAATAAATTTAATTTATTTTATATTTAGATTTCTGCTTTATATACTCAGCCTTTATTGTAAATGGAATATGTGAATTGTTTTGATTCATCGTACATCAACTGACACCACACACAGTGGACCAAACACAAAGAACGCTGATGATAAACGTGTAGTTGCCTTCGAAAACAGCTAATTGTTCCGTTCTACTAAGTGTTTGTCAGAATATTTTAGAATATTAACATTGGTGTTATTTGTTCATCAATAATTATCACATGTAATTTGGCTTACAAAGCGATACGAACTTTAGCCTAATCAAATCATAAATATAGAAACTTAATAGACTAACATTGGACATATGTACATATATATATGTACATATACATTTATTTTGGACATGTATTTTATTTATATAACTGTTTAGGGCAAAATACTGCACTGTACTTACTTTGCTAACCTAGTGCCCATCACTGTATGTGTCGTATATTTACTCAAATATTTACATAAACATTTAAACAAAAGACAAAAATACAATTTTGAAAGTGTATTTTTATCGTATACAGTTTATACTATAAGTCTATTGTTTATAATATAAACAATACAGCAAGTATGCAGGTGGTTGAGAAATATTATAAAAGAAAACAAATGAAAATAATAAAGATAATCATATTCTTTTTTCTCTTCTATGCCTACCTAGATCACTGAGAATTTTATAAAAACAAATGTTCAAAATGGCTCCATGAAAAATCGCCCAAAACCAAATCGCCCAAAAATGAAAATGAAAAATCGCCCAAAATTTCAAAATGAAAAATCACCAAAAAAAAAAAATTAAAAATCGCCCAAAATTTTCAATATGAAAAATCATAAAAAAAAATAAAAATCGCCCAAAAAAATATGAAATATTGCCCAAAATTAAAAAACGCCAGAAAAAAATTTAAATTATAGTAATTTCCCGGCCGGGCTTAAGGATTTTCTCCACCATGGTGTATCCCGACACTGCGCTGCCTAAAATGTTTTCTGCCTTGCAAAGTGTTCCTGCGTAAGAACGTTTTCTTGCACTGTCGGCCTTCGGCCAGGCTTAAGGATTTTCTCCACCGTGGTGTTTCCCGGCAGGGCGCTGTTTAAAATGTTTTCTGCCTTGCAAAGTTTTCCTGCGTAAGAACGTTTTATTGCACTAGCGGCCTTCGGCCGGGCTTAAGGATTTTCTCCACCATGGTGTATCTCGACACGGCGCTGCCTAAAATGTTTTCTGCCTTGCAAAGTTTTCCTGCGTAAAAACGTTTTCTTGCACTTGGGCTTAAGAATTTTCTCCACTATGGTGTTTCCCGACAGGGCGCTGCCTAATAAATATTTTCTGCCTTGCAAAGTTTTCCTGTGTAAGAACGTGTTCTTGCACTGCAGGCCTTCGGCCGGGAATAAAGATTTTCTCCACCATGTTGTATCCCGACACGGCGCTGATTAATAAAGATTTTCTGATTTGTAAAGTTTTTTTGTTTAATAACATTTTCCTTCACTGCCGGCCTTAAGAATTTTCTCCACCATGGTATTTGGGTGTATTTTTTCCTTTAATTTTTAAATGTTTGAACAATTTTGGGCGATTTTTCATATGAATAATTACTTAAAATTTGTATGAAAAAATTTTTGGGCGATTTTTCATTTTTGTTTTTGGGCGCTTTGGTTTTGGGTGATTTTTCATGGAAACATTTTTCATATGAAAAATCGTCCAAAATTGTTCAAACATTTAAAAATTAAAGGAAAAAATACACCCAAATACCATGGTGGAGAAAATTCTTAAGGCCGGCAGTGCAGGAAAATGTTATTAAACAAAAAAAATAAAAAGGTATTTACTCATACTTAGAAAGAATCTTCCATCGGGCGCTTGCTATTTTTAAATTTAAATAAATCAAAGTATGGGCCAAACCATGATACAATAATACAGGTAACCTCGAAGCGCCAGCTGTTTTGCTTGTTTCTTGATGTGATCTGCAAAATATTGTTTATGTTTTACCAACACACGCGCACAGTTCCTATTAAAACTGTACTAATCCAAACAAGCTTTGCAAAGCCAAGAGAAAATGCAAGTACATGTCTTTTGTTTTCTCTTGGTTTTTTGACAGTTGTGATCACAAAACAGCAATAAAAATTACTGTTGTTTTATTTGTTGTACATTTTTTGTAGATTCGCGGCTACCTGTATTATTGTATCATTGAACACATATAGTATTCAAACCAAAAAAAATTTTAATATTTTGTTTTGTGCGACAAGTCGAACGTTTTCGATATCGTGGGTCAGGCCCTATGTGTGAGATATAATTTCTTTGAAAGGTATATCGATGCCATTATGTATGGAATATAATCGTCCATGTTACAGAGTTTAAATCCATTCGGAATCGGAATTGAATAAACCTTAAAGCGGCAAAGCCCCAGCTGGAGCATACCCCAGCATACCACCGCCTGCCGCAGTCTGGACACACACAGAAAAAAATATCATCAAAATACAACCAGCAAAACAAATTGTTCATAATTAATTTAAATTGAAATGTATATTTAGTTAATATAAAAAATTAAGTTGTTGATACGACAAACACAGACATTTTTTTCAATAAACTGAACTTCGGATGGGCAAATGAAAAAAATGTATCGATATATATCGTATCGATATATTTGAACAGTATCGATATATATTTTTTGAAAACGTCGATATTTCGATATATCGATATATTTTGCCTACAAATGTTGCCAAAATATTCCAAATCTAAAATAAATACACATACTAACATATCGTGCCATAACCGCCAAAAAAAAGTTTAAGCGATATAAATTTTGAACAACTATTGAGACCTTATAGGTTTTAAGGGTTTTTAAGGTTTAGAAAGCCTTAATAATTTTTATAAATAATGATGTTAATCAATGAATGCCCGTGCTTAACATTTCAAAGTTCATCATTGCGGAATACGAGAAATATCCACTTTGCATCCAAACAATAATATTTAAAGAAATCGCGAACAATCAATTTAACATATAATGAACTCCATGAGTGGAGAAACCCCAAATTGATATTGGTATCGAAAAAGGAAATAAATTTATAAATTTTAAGTTATACGTAACCTAATGTTGCTCCTTAACGCTTCCTTAGTCTTAGTGGGTTCACCTTATTGATGGGCCTTATTATAAAATGTCTCTTTAATTTCTTCGCATCACTAGCAGTGATGCCAATATCGTACAGTTAAAAACCAGCTAAAATTTGTAGAGTTCTTAAAAATATCGAAACCCGATACTCGTAAATAAGAATCGATGTATCGGTATATCGGTTTTTGAAATATCGGCGATATATATCGATATTTATTTTCGCAAATACCGATATTTCGATATATCGATATTTTTTGCCCATCCCTAAACTGAACTAACCAAATTTTATGTTATACATGGCGCAAAAACTCAAAAATTTTTGAATATTTTTTTTTATTAAAAATGTCAACTAAAGATTTTGATGCTGCTAATTGTTGATATAACAAATTTAAATTTTTCTAATCTATTAAATTACTCAACAAAATTATTTGTTAAATTATATCATAACGGAATACGCACATGTAGAAGAACTCGCAATTTGTGTGTATTCATTATTTGCTTATCTAATAACGATTTGCTCTTTAGCTGAGTGGTAAGTACGTCAGTCTATTAGTCAAGAGATCGCCGGTTCGATTCATCATCCCAAACAACTTAAAAATTTAACACAAAACCAAGTTCTAGAAAAAAAACAAACAAAGAAACAACACATTCGAATTTGAAAAACAAATTCATTAAAAATTTTTTTTTTCTGTTAACAACTCAATTGGAAATAATTGACTTGATTTTGTTTTCTTATGTTACAAATGCGTGTTTGTATTTACAAAACTCATTGTAGGTGCCTAGTATTTTAATTGTATTCACAAATAAATTACTTGTATTTACAAATCTTTTTTTTTCTGTGCACCTGACAAACTTCCGTATTTTAGTTTTCTTTTTTAGACAACATCTTCTACAAAAATGTTGTGGATTGAATTCCGATTCTGAACGGAATTTAACTCTGTGACATGGCCGAATATTCTGCAAATGTACGCAGCAAGCAGCGATGCCAATTTAGCGCGTTTTAACCATGCCAAACGCGCTTTTTTTTCGTCTTAGCGCGTTTAATAAAAAAAAAGCACTAACTTAGCGCGTTTTGAATAAAGTCAATAACATCACTTCAGTTAAATATTTTTTTAATTTTTTATATCAATTTAACAATTTTCTGCTATCCAAAACTCTGATAAAAATTTTTTAATTGGTTAATGATTTAGCAGCCGCAAATAAAATTTCCTTCTCTGTGATTAAATTTAAAAACTAATTTTAATACTATAAATGGCAAATATTTTGAAATTTCACAACTAAAAATATGTACTTGTACTCGTGACCAAAAAATTTATATAACTTATTAAGCATCTATCATAGCTGAAGTACAAAAATCATTTGAATCGACTATTCGACATTTTATATGTTGTTACAAAGTTTGTTAAAGAAAAGTAAAATCACAACTAAGGATTTCGATTATATGGAAGGTGATTCTGATTCTGTATTAAATTAATTTAGTTATTTAGCATATAATTTCGAAGAAGCAATATTGCAAAATCTAAATAAAAGTTTCTAAAGAAATTATATTTACTAATACATACATCGATTTTTATTAAAATTTAATTTAGCGCGGAGGAAAATAGCGCGTTTTGGTTGACGATGCTGTAACTTAGCGCGTTCTAGCGCGTTTTGAGAAGGGGAATAGCGCGTTTGTGTTATAAATAGTTGGCATCGCTGGCAGCAAGTTCACTGACTAGGTGGCGCATAAATCATTCTCAACTCGAGCGGTGACATACATCGTTTTCTTTGAATTGTACTTTAAATTGTAGATTACTCGCACAGACCTTATATTTAAGAAAACTCCACAAGAAGATATCTAATAGGGTGAAATATACGATATCGGTGGCCAGTTTGAATCATCCCCTCAAATCGCTAGCGCGGAATGTCCATTGTGGCATGAAACAACGTATCTTTGGTATGCATAGCATATCCAAAAGTTGGTTGGTTGACCTATAGCACTCGCCGTTGATGGTCCAACGTCGCCCTCAAAGAATTGTGAACGAGCCCGAAATTCACACAAAACATTGAACTTTTTCGGAATGCATTGGACGCTCTTGAATCTCATGTGGATGGCTATGGTCCCAAATTCGACAACTTCCTTTGTTGACGTACCCATTTCATCTAGAAATGGGCCTCATCGTTGAAGATGATTTTTCGATGAAAATTAGGGTAGGCTTCCAACTGATCGGATCCAAGACTTATTCAGTGAACTCACGTAGTTGTCTATGGTCGTTTGCCTTCAGCTCCAGGGTTAGTCACGACGCGAAAATGTTCTTGTAAGCAACTCAAAATCGACTGCCTTGGATTTCGCTGCACACTATCACGGATAGGGATAGGGCTGCCAGATAAAATTATCGCAAAATCGTTGAAATCCCGATAAAATATAAAATAATCGTCATTTCATACTCGAAAAATTGTCAGAAAAATCGGACAAATCAAAATGTACTTTTGTTTAACATGTATATAAATGTATTTATTAGAAAAGAAAAACATAACAATTTATGCATTGTTTCTACTCCCTCATAACTTTGTTCCCCTCAGTGTTAAAATTATTACAAATATTCCCAAGTTAGCAGGTCCAAGTCTTGGTCTCAGTACTTTTGATGGCCGAAATTTTTGATATGAACTTGGCCTTTTCTCACTTTTTTTTTATTTTTAGAGAATATCAATTTACACAGAGATCAATACAAATAATTGTAACTTTGCAGAAGGTAAAACATAATAGAAAGTTTTATATTCAAAATTTAACTTTTTTGTATAACTGCTTGTAAACGCGTTATTTTTTACACTATTGCAATAAATTTTTGCGACGAGGTGCATTTGTGTGAAATGTATTGGAATCAGTGAAAAACACGACTCAGAGCATTGCCACTTGAGGCCATCGATATGTATGCATGTTACATACATATATACATATATAAACTTACTTTTAATTGAACCCATATACAGTCATTAAAAATAACAACACCTCGCATTTTTCTGATGTGCATTAGTGTTCTTTGTATAAGTTGTTGTGGGAAAAGTATTTCTATTGGAAATTTGTCAAATAAACCTATAATAAACCTTAAACATTTTTTATGAATACGGCGGTAAATAACATAATTTTTGTTTTTATATCTGAAAATCGAATGTTTTGAAAAAATATTTTCCGTACGGTAACAACTGTTTGAGCATTTTTTTTAATTCAAGCAAACAACATGGATAATGAAAATGCAAATAATCATTGCTTGTAAATGTTAAATTTACATTTTGTTTCATTTAACCCTTTGTTTCCACAAGACAAGCAGTCGTCTCGTGTAGAAAATTTTTATAAAAATTCGAATTTTCATCCGATGTTCGATAATTTAGTACAAATATACGTATTTGTTCGTGCTCACGAGGATAAGTATGTCTACTTAATAGTTGTTAAAGGTTCAATCAGACGTGTCATAACCACAATCATAGAAAACAGCTGTTCGAACCAAACTTATGGGCAACACTGTATTTGATTATAGGTGAGTTGCCATAACGCCATAGCTATTACCATAGAAACCAATTGGGTTTTTGTTTGGTTATGGCTACGACATTATGGCTATTGCAGGTCAAATTAAACTTTAGTGTTGTTTACAAAATACCACAACAATTTGTTTACATGCATATTTCTTTTTTTTTTTTTTGTTTTTGTCAAAGTCACTAAGCGTTTACTATGTAGTTTATTTAATAAACGAAATTAATAATATTGTAAACAGAAATAAAAATTTTGACACAAGGTCGATTACTGTTAAAATATGTGCAAAATTGGCAAAAACCACAGCGCATTATTTTTAACTTTTGAAATGAGTTGCTTTTCATTAAATTCATTTATTCATGTACATGTATGTACATTAGGGTGGCCGTTATTTTCTTCTTTTTTTTTGATTTCTTATATTCTCACCCCCCAAATCGGTTCAGTTTTATGTAAAAAAATATACAAAAGAATTTTATACCGATAAGTTGTGTTTTAGGGGGTGCGTCCGGCCCTCAAGCCCATATATTCAATGTAATTTTTTTTGTTTTTTTTTTGTTAGTTTTTTTTTACTATATGTATATGTATGAAATAATTTAATATATGTATGTATGCTCTTATTGTACATGCTTAAAATAAAAAATTTCCATATAAATATAATTTTGTTACATACAATTTTTGGTATTTTGTTGGTTATTTTCCTCATTATTTTCTAAAATATTAATTTTAGCAAAAAAAAAAACTTTCTTTGAGACTAATGTTGTTGACTTGAAGAGCTAAAGTACTGCCACATGTCATATTCTTGTAAAATGATTTTTTAAAAAGATAGTCACATGCAAAAAATTACATTGAAAAATGGGCTTGAAGGCCAACTTTGAGGGACATACGCATCCCTTAAAACGCAACTTATTGGTATGAAATTTTTTTGTATTTTTTTTTACATAAAACTGAACCGATTTAGGGGGTGAGAGTAGAAGAAATCGAAAAAAAAGTTCTCCATACAACTATAATTTTGTTTAAGAAAACTTTTGGTATTTGTTTATTAAGCTAGTTTCTTTTAACTTATTTTGATGCATAAGGAGATGTTACCCAGCCAACCTGAGTTTCGAATGTTCGCTATAGCCAACAATTCTCGAAACATTCTCGTAAAAAAAAGTTTCGCAACAAGAAACAATTTGTTTCTCTCAATTTTTTATTTTTTTTCCATGTACAACAAAAGAGGAATAACGTATTTTGCTATTTAGAAGCAATGAAATCGACTTCTAATGATATTGCTAAAGGTTCGCTATTGATTCGAGAGCGAAACATCGAAATCGAAAGATTTGCTGCCACAAACTGAGCGACGAGTGAGCTCTAACAGCACTTTCTCTTTCCGTTTACGATAGTCGTTCTCGAGTGTTTTGTCCGAGAAATGTTTACGCAACATTCGAATACGATATTATTTACGTATGTTTTGGTTAGATGGGAAATTATAAACTTTTTTAAAAGCTTATCCAAAGTTGTACAAGAGCATTTATTTTTTGAATTTGAGATTAAGAATGAATGAATGATTTTTCTCACCAAAAAACTATTTTATTTTAATAAATAATTATGTATTTATTTAGCACTTACTATCAATATTTCTTTACATATATAACTTTATTATTCTATCGTTCTTTTATTATATTGTAACCAAAAATAATACGAAGCTTGAATGCAATTAATTTAAGAGTCACGTGACAGCTGTTTTGAGATATTATTTATCATATTACAACAAGAAATACTAGATTTTCGAAAGTGCGAAACTTGAATTTTGGTCAAATAAGTGGACCAAATTACCTACATTACAATGTGAAGTAGAAATATGGGAATTAATAATGGAATATGATGTCGGGCAAATGTCCACCTCTAGCACGTCGGCAGACGTTCGCTCTTTTCTCAAAATTTTTAACCACACAATAACTGAATTTTTGGCATAATTTAAGTAAAAAACACTAAATTTCAATTTCTTTATTATTATTTATTATATAATACCTAAAACGAGTTTATATCAACTGAATCGTTATTAGACTTTAGTTCAGCCCAAAACTCGATAGCGGACTCAAAGTGTCTCCATTGCATTAAGGGAATCATTCTCCATCCATTGTATATACTAGACAAAATTCGCTATTACACTATACTTGCATTTTTAAAATTAAATATGCAATTTATTAATATTCAAATTACAATGTACAACAGTAAGAACTCCGCACGATCGTGACAGTATAGGTTTGATAGTATTACTAAAGGGAAGTATACCCCTATACTCAGTTTGGCGATTTTGGTGACCAATTAATTTTTATGAACCTCCAAATATTTCGAAAATCAGCGCCCTCAAAAAATGGTGTTATCATTTTTTGGTCAACGGCTAATTCAGACTTAGTGATAGCGCTTTACTACATATGGCAATAATGTATCTAAGATTCCACTAAATAAATCTCAGTAACATATTACGCCGAAAAAACGCAATTTTGTTTTGCAAAAGTAAAGTAAAATATTTTTCATTTCTCTCAGAATAACT
The DNA here is from genome assembly GCA_944452675.1 of Tachina lurida. Taxonomy (NCBI): domain Eukaryota; kingdom Metazoa; phylum Arthropoda; class Insecta; order Diptera; family Tachinidae; genus Tachina; species Tachina lurida. Next base: position 29,982,713 of record OX101755.1, on the reverse strand, counting down.
ATAGTTATAACTCCTAGGCTCCTAACAATATTTGACAATATAATCTGAACGTGTCATAATCAAATAGTTCATACAGACCACTTTTTAACTCAAAAATTGTCGTTTTTCACAATTTTTCTGCTCTAGGTTTTTTTTTCGAAAATCACACTTTTTTGCTTAGTTTCAGTAACACTTTTTGCAAAACAAGAAGTAAAGTCTAATAAAAACGAAAATTTAATATCCGAATTTATTTAAAGGAGCAGAAAGTCAAATTGCCAACTGTTCGCTCATGTCGACTGATGAAATTGTCCGTAGTGTAAAACTTTCATGCGCTCGCTTTGACTGCGACTGTTTACATTTTAAGCTATTACACATATCAGAAGTTTTTAAACAATGCTTGTCAATACTTTAGTTAGTTTGCTCTGGTTTCGTAAATAAACATGTAAAACACACTTACACGAACTGTCGTTAAATCTCAACAAGTGCTTTAGAATAATATCATATAATTCTAAAAAAAAAATACATTGCACCGATAAATTAACGGGTAAGGTCAGAATTATATTTTAAATTTTTCATTGATTTAAAGCAAAATTCACAAAAATTACCAATTTCTAAATGTTAATTCTTAGGGTTCTGCAAAATTTGCCTCCCCTAAAACCATCCCCCTACGGCCGGGCGACACGACCAATACGTAAATTCATCACTGTGTCGTGTCGTGTGGCAAAACACTGTTTACATTAATTATGCTTTGAGATTAATATGGCGTGTGTTTCTTCAACTAAGCCTTGTACAATATAATTAGAATATTTTGAAATGCTCTATTAAACTTCAAAGCTTATGTTTTTTAAATGACATACTTCTTCGAGGAAAAAAATAGATAAGGAAATTTTATTATGAACTTTGGGTTTAGTGCCACCGCCACGAAACAAGAAGCACCAAAAACTAATTAAAAAAGCACTGAGCACTAACTTCAAAAATTTTCGCGTCGAAATTTTCAAAAAGCACTAAAAACGGTGCGAAAAGCACCGAGTTGACAACGTTGGCCATCATAACTCTGATAAACATTGAGAACAGAGAGGATATAAAAAGAGAATTTGAACATTTTATTTCACCACCCCAACAAGGTTGTCAACAGCGATGCCAATTTAGCGCCTTTCGCGCTAGTTTTAGTGCGTTTTAACTATGCTAAACGCGCTTTTTTTCGTCTTAGCGCGTTTAATAAAAAAGCGCTAAATTAGCGCGTTTTGATTAAAGTCAAAAGTATCATTTGAGTTCAATATCTTTTTACTTTTTTATATAAATTTAACAAAATTTAACTTTTTGTTTAAATTCGTTAATGATTCGAATGTTGCAAATAAAATTTCCTTGACTGTGGCTAGAATTAAAAACGCATTTTAATATTGTAAATGGCAAATATTTTGAAATTTCACAGTTAAAAATACGTACTCGTACTCGTGACCCAAAAAATGTATATAACTTATTAAGCATCTACTCTTTTTGTACTTCAAAAAGCATTTGAATCGCAACACTATTCGACAATTTATATAAGCTGATACAAAGTTTGACAAATAAAATTAAAATCAAAACTAAGAATTCCGAATATTTGGAAGGCGACACTGATTCTATATTAAATGATTTTAGTTATTTAGGATATAATTTCGAAGAAGCAATATTGCATAATCTGAAAAAGAGTTACTAAAACTTAATTGTATGACCTTTATTAAAATTTAATTTAGCGCGTAGGAAAATAGCGCGTTTTGACTATAAATTGTTGATAGTGCTGTAACTTAGCGCGTTCTAGCGCGTTTTGAAAAAAGATACAGCGCGGTTGGGTTATAAATAGATGGCATCGCTGGTTGTCAATTCGTTCATACATACATATCACTCATTTACTTCAATAGTGTCACAACTCAAAAATCCAGTTTTGCAGAAAACGCGTTTTAAATTTTTAATTTGCATACAACTCTATGAAGACATGAAAAAATATTCTCCTCCCAGGAGGTGATGATACAAGCTATTTATATGAAATTTGTACACAAGATAAAATACGAAATGGCGCATTATTCTGCGTTATTAACTAAAAAACTGATTTTTTGAGTTATGACACTATTGAAAGAAAATGAGCGATATGTACATGTATATGGATATGTATGTATATGCATCAGAGAACAGCAATGAGTAGTGAAAAAGTGTATAGAGTTGAATCATGATTTATAATTTCTTGTACTTATGCGCACTCACACTTATTGCAATGTTGTCTATGAATCATATACACTCGAAAGTTTGAAGTGGGCGTCGAACTCATACTTAGCTACATTTATGACGTTGTTGATTTTGACTCTCCTTAACTCAATGCCTATCGACGATACAAAATAAGTATGATTCACAATGCGAACCTCGTTCGCTTTTAATATGTTATTTCTCTTAGTTGTTATGCAAAAAAAAAGTGTTGAAAATAGAAGTATCGTCGTATCGACAGTAAAATATAGCCGATATCGATATACAGCCAAATCAGAAGTATCGCCGATATATCGGAATATATATGTATATATATACTTATAAATCGATGTCATCGTGAGTATGCGTAAATCACAGTAGTTGGGTTTAAATGATTTCTAGTCACTTATAATTATTTAAAATTTCATGAGTCAGTATGAATAGCGAAAAAACTATTCATTGTCGATCACTGATATGCATGTATGTGCATATGTATATATGTATGTGCACATGTGTATATGTATGTATGTATGTTCAAATAAGTACAAATAATAAAGACAATAACTAATACGATTATTTTTCATTAAACACAAAAAAAATTAATTTTGGAAGAGAAACAAAGTTCAATTTTTCACAAAACAGAAATGTACATACATACCTCCACACGTATGTACATTTATGAATAGGCATAAAAACGTTCCTCGAAATCCATAGAGGTATGTGCTATATTTATGTACATATTTGCATATATAGATACATAAATACATACCCAGCAAACACGTACATTTGCCATTACATTATTTTACTTTCATTATTTTGCTACTTTTCCATATACATAAATATTTTAAGAAAAGCTAAAACTTTAAGAAAATTTAAAGTTGTATAATATTTCTGCAATACCTGCTGTCAACCGGACCGCCGCGAACAGCGATATACTATGTTATAGTATTTTTATGTGTAGGATTCATATTTAGCAGATATTGTAGGAGATATTTTGATTCATATTGAGAACAGGATGAGTTGATTCACTTTTTCTGTCCACTCACATTTACCATGCTTTTGTTTTGTTTTTTAACAGCATTATACATATCGTCGATCCAGAATAGTTTTGCTCCAGTTACCATTCTTAAAAAACATAAGTCAAATATGGAATATATATATTTTGAATACCCTAATTCTGAATAACCACTATTTTTAGGTTTAATAAGTATTGTTTTGCTGTACACGCCATTATTTGGCGTCAAATTCTTCATACAAAAATGTACAAAGTAAAGTAAACTCTTGTTTTGCTTAATTTCTACAAGAAATGAATAATAACAAAAGAAGATGCCGTAATAAAAATTCAACGGCGACTGTAAGGCAAAAACATCATCACCCACACGCAGCCGCCGATTAAATGTTTTAATATAAACTTATTAAACACTAAAATAAAATAAAAGAAACCTTAGTTATGCATGTTTGAGTATAACAAAAATAATTTAATTTCATTAATTTTTCAAGCAGGCAAAATTATGCCGTTTGATTCGTAATCATGCAGATCTCTGATTCATATACACATAATTTTTTCGTAAATGAGGTTTTTGCCTCTCCTCTTTTATGTTCATAACAGATATTCAATATATGTATGCCCTCGGTATATGAAATATGTACGCCTAAATGAGGCAGAAAAACTTAGAGACACTCCAACTTAATTTTAGGCCGTAGAACACAGTGGTAAACTCCGTTTCAAAAGATTAGGACAAAATCAAGAGATGTTCCATTTTTAAGTTTGTATAGTCTCGCAGGTTATTTTTATACTACATACATATATGTATATGGAGAAAGGTTCCAAAACTATTTTGAAAGAACATTATTTATTATTCATATCGTTCCTACCATGTCAAACTATCCAATATGCAAATTTGTAATTTTCAGAAGAGCGCGAAGACCCGTCAATTGGGAATTTAAGAATTTAAGAATTTAAGTGCCAGGCTTGAAATATTTCTTATTGAGTTATCTATCGTACATGAGAATTTCAGCATTTTGAAACGAGGCATATCGTATAAATTAAGGTACCGAGATAGCGAATCTAAAAAACGAATTTTGCATATTGGATATGTTGGCGTGGTAGTGCCAATATGTCGATACTTAACTCTAACAATGATAACCGTCTATTTTCAGGTGGATACAGTTCAATTATTTCCAGTTTGTGGCACATTTAGGGCCCACGATATCGACAAGAACGTTTATATCGCTTACTTATGTAATGGGTGTTTTTTATTGAGGTATAGAACTTTAAGTTGGCATCACTTTTTTAACTGGCGGCCATTTTGTCAGCTGTCAAGTGATTAATATTTAGTTTGGTTTGCCATTTCATCATGAACAGGTTGACAAAAGAACAACGCTTGCAAATCGTGCAAATTTATTTCGAAAATAATGGTTCAGTTCGCGAAGTTTACTGCAAGCTCCGTCCATTTTATGGTCGACATAATCGTCCATCAGAGCAATTAATTCGGTTAACCATGGATCGTTTTCGCACTACGTTTACTCTATGTGATAATACGCACCCGCAGAGACGGCGAACAGTGCGCACCGAAGAAACAATTGCCGCTGTAGAGCAAAGTGTTGAAGAGGACCCGAATGAATCGATTCGCCACCGTGCACAGCAATTGGAGCTTTGTCCATCAACTTTATGGAAGATTTTGAAGATTTTGAATGTGGATGAGTTGTGGTTCCAACAAGACGGCGCTACATGCCACACAGCGCACGTCACAATCGATTTATTGAAGGAAACATTCGATGACCGCATAATTTCACGGAATGGACCTGTCAATTGGCCACCAAGATCGTGTGATTTGACACCATTGGATTATTTTCTTTAGGGATATGTGAAGTCGCTCGTCTACGCCAACAAACCAGAAACGTTAGGAGACTTGGAAGCCAACATTCGTGGCGTTATTGCCAACATACGGCCCCATATGCTCGAAAAAGTGGTTGAAAATTGGACCTGTAGAATTGGCTTTATTCGAGCCAGCCGCGGCGGCCACATGCCCGAAATCATATTTAAACATTAATGGCATAAAATTATCCTTCCAATAAAGCCAAATTGATGGACATTAAAACGATTTTCTTGTGTTTTATTTCAATTCGAAGTTCTATACCTCTAAAAAAAACACCCTGTATATGAAAACAAAAATAAATAAAAATAAGAAAATTTGTTTTTTTTTTATATAAAAAAAATTCATAAAATTTCTCAAAATTGGATTAAATAGTAACTGTGCTAGCCGGAATGCCATCATCACAAGAGTTAAATTTCGACAAGTAACTAAAAGTTAAAGTCATTTCAAAAGAGATTTTCCTTAAAACACCAACAAATCGCTTGGTAGACCACACGAAATTAAAAATGCAATATATCTTGATGTTGACCTAATCTTTTAAAACGGAGTATACCATTGTGTTCTACGGCCCAAAATTAAGTTGGGGTGTCTCGGCGTTTTTCTGTGTAATTTTAAAAGTTAAACTTTTACTTACAGTACTGTTATTAAATACAAATTTACAAAATGTTAGACAATCAACCCACTCGTACTTCGTAAATCAAACACTGCATTTCCGTTTCCAAAAGCTTTCCAACTTATTTTCATATGTTTGTATGTATGTATATCAGATACGTCCAATCCATATGCACAATGTGCAAAATTTTACAAAAGAGCTTTTGTGCTTTCACACCGACGAGAGTACAACATCCACAACAACAACACAACAGACAACAATGCTTGCTCTTACTTTGCAAAGAAACAAGAACAAATTTAAGAGCTTTCAAAGCTGTTTACCTCAAATTCAAATATCAGTGTATGTGTGTTTGGACGTAGCTGATTTATATTAAAGTTTTACGCTAAAATTTTAAAGTTTTTTTTAATGCTTACTTGTATCTATGGAAGTATGTGTATGAATCTGTTTCATGGTGCTCTAAAATCATTTTCGTGTTTTTGACGTTTATTAATAGTAAATTATTTTCGTAAAAGAGGTGCAAAATTTGTTTGTGCGTTTAGTATTCACTTGAAACAATCGCATTCATTTTAGCGAATCGAACGCGAATGCGAAGATTCGTTACATACCTACTTGATACGAAATGATAAAGTCATCTTATTTCAAATGTATGTCTTCGTGTTTACTGGGAAACATTGCATATGCATGTATGAAAATACATATCGTTACCTTAATATATGTAGAAACACCCTAACTCATTATTTTTTTTTTAATCCAGTTTTTTACATTTCGATGGAAGACCAGCCAATGTATCGAAAACTGCAAAAATTTCACTTTCAAAAAAATAATGAATTAAGTAAGGCCTTTCTATATTAAGGTAACGATATGCATGTTTGTATGTACTTTTTGTGGTGCATATAAGAACATATTGCCTAAAGTGTGTCCGCAAATAATTGCAATTTGTTCCGAGGTGACGGGCAATGTGCAAGCGGATGACATACATACATGCATATGTATGTACATACATACATACATAAATATGTACATACATACCCTGCAGGAAATGCGAATAGTGAAATTGTAGTGATTTACTAGTGACATTGTCAATAGTACTACTGACTAGGTGTACCCCAGGCAATGTAATCGCCTATTGATTATCGCATAGGGTTGTCATTGAAAATCTACCAGTAGACTTGCACTATTATTTTACGATAATATGGAGACATTTGAACTAGTACATATTAGTGACCCTCGTTTACAATTTTATAAGGGTTGGGGCAACAAACTTAAATACATACATACATATATATGTACGAAATTTTTTAACATCATTGTTTATCATAATAAAATAGAAAATCAAACTATTGACACCTTCATTGACAATGACACCAGAAATACACTGGAACTGTTGTCTCTAACGTATCTCTACTCGCGCATAAAAAGAAAGTTGTCGACATTTCAACTGGTGCAATTGTCGCTAGAGAAAAAAGTGTTGACATAGAAACATATGGTTCTAGGCTGACTAGAGGGTACCTACACATACATACATATGTATATGTGTATGTATGTATATATGTATGTATGTACGAATTTACATAATATACATTGTGATCCCTGTCGGAGAATGTGACCATGTCTGAATCAAACAGTTTTCCATTAGTAATTAGTGGTTAAGCTTTCTTTGGCACAAGACACACAGATGTAAGCCCGGCCTTATAGTTAACTTTTCTTAGTCCTAGTTTATACTGTGCAAGTCTTATTGCTAAGCTGGTTAGTTTGTTAGAAGAGAGAGACGAGGGGATGAGAAGAAAAGTTTCTGTTCTCCACGAGGGGATGAGAAGAAAAGTTTCTGTTCTCCACGTCTCTCTCTCCCACAAACTAATCAGCTTAGCAATAAGACTTGCATAGTGTAAACTAGGACTTAGACTGACTAAAAGCTAACTGCAATGTCATCCAGAACAAATCCAAAATTAATTTTTAAGTCGAGTACGTAATCGAATTTGGTGAGAGCCAACAAATTTATTCTCAGCCACTTTGAAACTCATTTCAGTTTTATATTAACATTTTGCTGTTATTATTTTAGATCAGTGATCCGCAAAATAAAATATGTTTGTAGTAGTGAGAAAAATTAGAGTAAAATCAAGTTACACTTGAAGAAAAGTTTTATAATTTGCAATGCATGCTGTGGTTATTAGTTGTTTGAATATTTTTTTGTTAATAAGCAATTTAATAAAAACTTAAGTAAAAAGTAAAAAATCTAATAAACTATTCAACAATGTAGTGTAAAAGTTCCAAATTAAATTTATTTACAGCACTATGAAAACTATTAAAATGTTTTTTTAAACTATATTCCCTATTATTTTTAAATGTTCATGACATAAAATGCATTGCATATTGCCAAAAGCATTTTTTATCACGAAATATTTCTTAAGCTATGTACACACGGTTGTCAGATCTTACAATATTGTTAGATCTGGCAATGTGCTGACATTGTACCGACAATCAAAAATTGCAAGTGTATGGCAGATTGACAGTTCACACGGTTGTATCAAATTTGTCAGGAAATCTTACAATTTATTGCTAGATGATTGTATGACAATAAAATCAGCTGACAAAATCGTCAGCAAAAAAATTGTAAGTTCACACGGTTGTCATATGCAAAAATTGCATATTATTATTACATTATTATGCGTTGCCAGACTCAAAGCGCTTGTTAGAAATTGTTAAATATCAATCGTTTGTGGTGGTGTTAAATGTAAAAAGTGAAAATATTAATTATTATGGACCATAAAGAAGCAACTGCAATGATTTTGGCTGCATATATTTTATTAAATATATTTTCTTTAAAATCAAGCGTGTACAGTGTTGCCCATAGAAATAATTCTCTTACAATGACGCCATTGTCAGATGCACGAACTTCGCGCATCTGACAATATTAAAATGTCTGACAAATAGCTGGCAATAATTTTACAATGTGTTCACACGATTGTAAGATGTCTGACAATTTGTTGTCAGCTGCTAGTCTTGCAATGGACTGACAATGATTTTTCTGGCAACGACGTCTGACAAAAATTGCCAGTTCACACGGTTGTAAGAAATTTTGAGCACATTTTACTGGCAATATTGTAAGATCTGACAACCGTGTGTACATAGCTTTAGCTTCCATAATTATATTTTGTTGTACAAATTTATATGAACTATAATTTCGTTCGGTGTGCTCAAAAAAAAATAATCGAAAAACCAGGAAAAATTCGTACATGCGTGCACAACTTCATTCGTCGCTTTCTCATTGACGACTAAGAGCTAATAAATCAGTCAAAGTTTAAACGCTGGTTTAGTTAAACTAAACTCAAATTTATATGTAGTTTAAACTCAACACGAGTAAATCAGTGAACCATACCTTACGTGTAGTTTAAAAAATAATATTGTGGCAGCACTAGAATAAATGTCAAAAGACAGCTGTTTTGCAGCAGGCTATCAATTCTTTGTACAACCAAAAGGGCAAAAAAGTTAAGAAATTTTAATTAAAGGTCGCCAAATTTTACTGAAAAAGGAATTATATTTATGCCTGTCGAAGTGGAATAGTATAAAACAATAATAGAGTATAAGAAAACAAGTCGAAAATGATCCTTTAATGCAAAACATATGGTCTGTAAGTAAAAAATCATATGGCCTGTATTGGTAGTTTAAACGCCCTATTTTATGCGTTTACAGATGGTTTAAATAATGTATTGATTTATAGATTTGCTGGTTTAAACACATTTTAAACCAAAAATTTAGATTAACTTGCACTGATTTATTAGCTCTAAATGAAAGAACATAAGCAGGTATGTGTATGTATGTGTCCACAATTGTGGTATGCCTTGCGGGTTACTGTTTTCGATGGTACCTTAGCTGGGTAGTAGCGCGTTGAGTATACAACGTGTGATGATACATGTTCGAACCCCAGAATTTTTTTTTTTAATTTACTGACTACCAGGTGATTTAAAAAAATCAACTTTAAGTTAGTTGAAAAGTAATGCAGAGTGAGCACGGGGATCTTCCTCGAAATGTAAGAATTTTATTACTGACTTTTACAAAGTTATACTAGCATAAATATAAATTCAGGTAGTAGATCATGAGTCATCATTTAATTACACTGTGCTACAAAAGTTGAGAAAAAAAATATTCAGGGATTCTAATGTACCAATTCTGTTTTGTTGGAGTCCATGGATGACGAAAATATCGTTGGTTTTTTTAGGTCACTTCATAAAGTGATTTTATAACGGTAAATGTAGTGAAAAACGGGGTTTCTTAGCTTTTCAGTTTTAAACAGTTGTAACTTCTTTGTTTCCCAACGGATTTCTTTTAACTTTTCGTTGGTTAAAAGGCTCGAATATTATCTTTCAATAAAGATATATTTTTTGTAAATCGACTAAGAAATGGCTAAGTTACAGTCGTTGAAGTGTACAAAAAACCAATTAAAAAAGTATTCTTTTGTTTTCCTCAGGCTATAAGTTGCTTATGAGTTACAAAAGAATACTTTTTAATGGATTTTTTGTACACTTCAACGACTGTAACTTAGCCATTTCTTAGTCGATTTACAAAAACTATATCTTTATTGAAAGATAATATTCGATTCTTTTCACCAACGAAAAGTTAAAAGAAATCCGTTGGGAAACAAAGAAGTTACAACTGAAAATCTAAGAAACCCCGTTTTTCACTACATTTACCGTTATAAAATCAGTTTATGAAGTGACCTAAAAAAACCAACGGTATTTTCGTCATCCATGGACTCCAACAAAATAGAATTGGTACATTAGAATCCCTGAATATTTTTTGTGTATCACAGTGTTATTAATGTATAGATGCTGAGAGAAATCTGCTAAAGATATCATACGCCAACGTATTCACCAACGTGTGTATATGTAGTATACAAATACATATGTATATAAGTACATACATACATATTTGTTTTGTAATAAAATTTATAATTTTTTGTTATAGTGCAATTTTTAGTAAGTTAGTTGGTTTTTTTTTCGACTAAAGAATTTAATTCTAATATTTTATTTTCGAAAAAACAATAGTTTATTTTAATTTATTATATTATACACTCTGTATTTAAGAAATATTTTACATTCACCCTCATTCCAGTTGTCCACATCGACCGCACGTCAATACAATACCAAAAACTTGAGGGCTAGTTTTTTTACTCGCTCTCAATATATTCAAATCAGTATTACTACTTAATAACCCTAAAATAGTCTATGCATTAAAGCTCCATACCAAAACTCTTAAGTGCCTCAATTTAAAAATCCTATTGCAAATGTTATATATCGCAGTATTATGTAAACGGTTTATTCCTAAAGAATTTTTTCGATTTTGTTCAGCAGAAAGGAATGGCTTCAGGGAATGAAATGGAACATGCCTTTAATTTATTTTATACCTATGACTGTTCTTTAGCGATAAATTTTATTTTTATCTCCATTTACTAAACATTAATAAGAACTCGTTACAAGCTGTCAACGAAATACCATCGATTTGAAACATAATTGTGCTGAGAGTATAATAAACAACATGACTGAAAAAATATGTTTCGTTTTTTTGCCCAATTTTTTCAGTTTCCAAACCTGGAACCATAATCTTGATTTTTTGGTTTTAATACTAACTTATTTCTTTCTAAAATATGGAATATATTTCATTACCAAAGAAATAACTAGCTTTATTTATTTAGTTTTATATATCACAAAAAGTGTACTTTTCCCAATCCTGAAATCATTCTTTTAGATTTTTATGGTTCCTTATAACAATCGGCGTTTCTTTAAAAAATATATAAAATATGTTAAATGAATAAAGAAAAAAAGCAATAAGGAAAATACTAGTTTTATTTAGGTACTTTAATATCAAAAAAGTTAAAATTTTCCAGCTCTGGAGCTGTGGTTTTTATTTTTCTAATTTTCTATACCCAACTTTTCTTTCCAAGAAATGTAAGATATATTTAATTTATAAGCAAAAAGAAAAAAAAATTAATCATAATTGATTAACAACTTTCCAGGGTTGGAAAACTTTAACTTTTTTTAAGAAATTTATTATTCGACATATTGTCATAAGTTTATTTTGATTTCAAAATGTGTGGTTGAAGTCTACTGACGATTTGTTACTGCAACAATGAAATGCATATAGACAAAGCTGAACCACCAGCAAATAAACTTCAAATTTAACTTATTTTGATATACGAGTATAAAAATAACCTACTAAAACTAATTTTTCCTTTTTCTCTATAAATTAAACATATCTTACATTCTTAGATGTAAATCAGAAAAATTTAAAAGGATGATTCCAGGGTTGGGAAACTTACACTTTTTGTGATATATAAAAGTAACTAGGTCTAATTAATTTTTTCCTTTTTCTTTACAAATTAAATATATATATTATGGGTGGTATTCAAAAAAATATTTTACTTGAGCTTTAAAGTTCATAGTAGTTACCAAGCGCTTTAAGGCTAACATTGCTTTATTAAGAAATTGTATTCAAAAGACAACTTTAATTATTTTGTAATTTAATATTAAATACTGGCAACTCCACCGTGTTCAACAACCAATTCACAGCCTATGATGTACAACATCGAATAGAATTTCATTCGAGTTTTCAAATTATTTTTTATTTTATTAAATAAATTTGTATTATCTTGAAGTAAAGCAACCTACTTTAAAAAATATGAGCTTCTGACATGGAAGGAAATCAGATAAACATTTCTATGAAGTTAAAGTAAAAATAATATGATGAATAACGAAAAATTATCACAATTTATTTTATTCGAATGAAATGAGTATTTGAATATCCAGATTTTTTCCATTCGTTTTGACTGTATAAACATCACTAAAACATTTTTGTATAATTGAATTTATTTTAATATTTTTTATGGATTTTGCTGTGTATTTCGAATCATTTGGATAATTTGGTGATGTTTTCCATAACATGACAGAAATAATAAATTTAAGATAAAAGCTCACACTTCTAGCTTCATTTTCAGATATATCATGAGTCAATATGTGCTATATTAACAAAAATATTTGAGGTACAAAATACACATTCTGGAAATATCAACTTAAAGTAGTCTTAACAAACGTAGATACCCACTTTATAATTTAGATATAATAATTTTTTCTGAATACAACTTTACTTAACATTGCTTAGCAAAGCGTTGTTAAGTTTTTTTGAATACGATCGTATATGTTTTAGAAATAAACAGTTTGGTAAAAAAAATTTGAAAAATAAAAATATAGCTTTAGAGCTGGAAAATTTATTTTATTTTATTTATTTATTTGATTAAATTAAAATTTAAAATTTTTTGTTCTTGTTTGTTAATTAAACATATTTTAAATTGTAGACAGAAATAAATTAATATTAAAAATCAGAGAAATCAAATATATCGTTCTAGGGGCGGAAAATTTAAGTTTTTTTTTAAGTTATTGTCGTTTTAATTAAACATATTTCATATTTTAGAAAGATCTTTCCTCAAGAGTCTTTTTTATCTTTTTATCCGTCAGTAGTAGAAAAAGAGAGAAAACAGATATGGTGTATTTGTAGTGGAATTGTCAACAACTTGTCAAAACATACATACCCTTGTATGTACGTAAATTATAGAAATGTACCAGTAACTAACTGTCTGGTTCATGTTCTTCATGTTCCCATAAGTTCTTAATGTTCCCATACGAACTTCGTAGTCACTACCTAGTCAATTCTTTTAGTGTTATGCCGAGTTTACATCTGTCTGTCATGTGCCCAAAAAAGCGTAACCACCAATTACTAATGTAAAACTGCTTGATTCAGACACGTATTTATTAAGTTAAACAGTTTCATATATAACTAATAGAGAATTTTATAGAATCTCACACGATTGGAAACTGTTTAAATCAATAAATACATGTCTGAATCAAACAGTTCTTCATTGGTAATTAGTGGTTACGGTTTTTTGTGCACATGGCATCTAGCGTTTCGCGCTAGATTTAGCGCACTTTAACTATGCCAAACGTGCTTTTTTCGTCTTAGCGTGTTTAATAAAAAAAACGCGCTAAGTTAGTGCGTTTTGAATAAATTCTATAACATCATTTGGGTTCAATATTTTTTACTTTTTTTTGTATAAATTTAACAATTTTCTAGTATCCAAAACTATGATAAATTTTTTTAAATTGGTTAATGATTCACCTGTCGCAAATAAAATTCCCTTGACAGTGGTTAGAATTAAAAACGCATTTTAGTACTGGCAAATATTTTGAAATTTCACAACTAAAAATATATTTACTAATATATGTAGAGACCCAAAAAATTTACATAACTTATTAAGCATCTCTTATAGCTGAAGTACAAAAAGCATTTGAATAGCAAAACTATTCGACAATTTATGTGTTGTTACAAAGTTTGACAAATAAAATTAAAATAAAAACTAATGCTCTTATGCAAAAACGATTGTTAAAGTTAAAGCATGCTTTAAAACCGGTTTTCCCATACAAAATTCGTTTATTAAACCAACTTTAATTTTAACAATCGTTTTTGCATAAGTGGGTAAGGATTTCGATTATTTGGAAGGCGATTCTGATGCCGTATTAAATAATTTTTGTTATTTAGAATATCATTTCGAAGAAGCAATATTGACTTTTATTAAAATTTAATTTAGCGCGTAGGAAAATATCGCTTTTTGGCTATAAATAGTTGACAATGCTGCATCTTAGCGCGTCAAAAGCGACCAATCGACATTTCCTTCAGGGTATTTATACACATATACATACATACATACATACATAAGTAGTATCTATGTATTTATGTTGAGAAAAATATAAAATCTAAATTTACAATCTACTAAAAACCATTGAAAACGTTCTGTTGAGTCTTGTATGTGTCATTTAGCATGTATTCAATACATTGTATTGCATGGCACGTAGGCACCACCATCTCTCCAGTGGTGAATAACTTAGTGCTTTATTATTTCGCTCAATGTGCAAAAGAGAGACACATTTCAATAAAAGGGGGTTTGAAACAGCGTTGCCAATTTCTGTGCAATTATTAAAAAATGGGACAAGAAATGTTTTCTTGTGCTATTGTGGATCATAAAATTTTTGTGTATTTTCGCCTCAACATTATTTCATACACAAATAAATGTTGCAATCAAACGTTTCGATTAAAAGGTATTTCACTCCAACCAAATATTTGTATAATCTACATAATGTGATCTAAATATAAGAGGAGGAGACAATAACGTACCTCCTATGCATCTGCTCTGCACTTGAAAACCAATGCTTTCGTGCTTTTGAAACGCACGCTTTCAGTGAACTTTCGGAATTATCAGCGGTTGACCTTAAGGACCTGCATTTCGTTATTAGGAGCAGTGAATGGTTCAATTACTAACTCCAGCTGCAGAATTTTTTAGCATGCCTATCAGCGGACCTTTTTTCTTTTCCATTTCCCTCTCTTTTTCTCTTAGCCACCTTTTCCTTTCTTCCTCAGGTTATACACAGGGAGCTAAATTAAATGGACCCAATTGTGCAGAAAAATTTTCTCTTCCCTCGGCAACTTGTTAACCTAACCTAACCATAGTATAATATTTTCATGTTTTTGTTTGGCCATACTTGACTTGAAGATATTATTATTATTGCATTTTCGTACTGATCAGTGGAAAGAATTTAGATTTTTTTTGATTTTTTTCGGTTTTCGGCGTTTTTTAGTTTTGTCTTTTTTTTTTACTTTTTGTCGATTTTTTCTGTTTTAGGCGATTTATTTTAGTTTGAGAGATTTTTTTAGCTTTGGCGTTTTTTTCGTTTTGGCGTTTTTTTCGTTTTGGCGATTTTTTATTTTGCGAGTTTTTCGTTTTAGAGTTTTTGAAAATTTCAATAGTTTGTCTCCTACGGTTTCCAAGATACAGCAAGTTGTCAAAATTACATTAACTGATAGAATACCCTTTCATTTTGATTTTTAGGGTTCCGTACACCAAAGGTGAAAAGGAACCTAAAATTATCGGAGAGTATGTAAAACTTTGGCCGCTACAACAACAAATATATGGCAGTTAAGAATTAAAGGGTATTCTAAAGCGAGCAACGAAAAATTTGGGGATCCTATATATGTGACAGCGCATAGAGAAAGGGACCTAAGGGTAAAAAAAAAATCAATTTTCACTTCTTTTTTTTTTTTTTTTGATGTGGACAACATCTGAACATCGAATGAGACCGATACCATGCCCCAAAAGTGTTCCTTCCCAGAGATATGCGCATTTTATGAAATTGAAGTCGACGATTCTAAGGTTATGTGAAAAAATTTTCGTACTAACAGAGTGATATTCACGATTTAAAATAATTATAAATGAGTATTTACTATAATTCACAATTAATAATTTCAGAAAATAAACCTGGATTCGAAAAAACGCGAGCAAAATTGATATCAAACTCATGGAAACAGCGCGCTAGGTAGATAACAGTAAAAACCAACTACACAAAAAAAGAGGTAGGGACGACCTACGCGCTTTTACAAGGTTGACCAACACGTTCCTGACGTCATGAGATGTGTCGCTTTCAAATGAGATCAATACCAACACGCTCAGTGATGGTACACAAAAGATACACGTATTTAAATCTTTAAAATGGCTCTCCTGAACAAAACCGGTTTTTACCCTTAGGTCCTTTTCTATTTTGCGCGTCACATATAGACATTTAAAATTTGGAAAGTTAATGTATTTTGATGCAGATTACAACAATTAACACTGAAATTAAAAAAAATAAATTAAAGGGCATTCTATCAGTTAATGTAATTTTTACTATATAAATTTAACAGCTTACTGCATGTGGGAAACCGTAACACTGTGGGAGAAATGGTCGATCTAGCGTCGTTTAATTCAATTTTCAAAGTGTTTAATTGCGCCAAAATTGTGTCTCAATCGATTACTAATATACCACTGAACTTATATATCGATTCTTTTTTGATTGACATGATCTAGTTGCACAGCTGTGAGCTGTCAAACACAAAATATGTTTCAGGCGGTACATCAATAAGCTTTAACACGTGTTTTCTTTGCATTGCCAAATGTTCTCTAAATTTACATTTGTCTCAATTAAGTGGAAGAAAAGTGGTTTTATTTATAGTTAGAGGTATGTATTAACTAAAAAAATTTTTGTTTGTGACCTGTGCTTAACTGTTGTAGAAAAAAATAGAGTTGAAGTTGACTATACCACTAACTGCTTGAAAAAAGCCAAAATAAGACTTCCGTGGACCAGAGCTTCTGATATTGGTGGGTATTGGTGCTAGAATATTTCTTTTTAATTACTATGTTGTCTTGTGATTGTAAAATATCCAAGTCATCTGCTACTTTTTGCAACTTTACATGATATTGCATTTTTTAGGAGCAATCAATGTCGGTGCTCAGACGAGAAGTTTATTTACTATGGCGCAACGAGCCTGTGGCTACTAAAAAATGTTCTGCCGTTGAGAGTCATATATTTCATAATAAAATTAATATCAACATGTATAATGCTAATGAAATGCTTGTAATAAGCAAAAAAATTAGAAATTTTGTAGCACAATTGGTTCAGAAATGGAAATTCAACCATAGAATCAGCCAAAAATTTGAAGAAAACAACACGGAGTGGTTAAAAAATTTATTTTTGTTTATTTTCACATAATGGGCCTTATTACAAGTGTCAGTAGATTAGTAATGGGGGCCTGCGACATGTTTTGGGAATTCAAAACCGGGAAAAATCAAAAAGGGTTGCAACCCTGTTACAAATGGGGGGATTTTGGGGATTTTCATGCTGAGATTTTCTTGGCTATATATATATATGTGTGTGTGTGTGTGTGTGTGTGTGTGTGTGTGTGTGTGTGTGTGTGTGTGTGTGTGTGAGTTTGATTCTTTGTATATGTGTGTATACTTGTGTGTACAGCTTTTGTTGTTATTGTAGAGAAGCGTTGTGCTTACAGTGTATGGATGTATGTATGTATATGTGATTGTGTGTGTGTGTGTGTGTGTGTATGAGTATGTGTTTTTGTATTTACTTGTGTGTCTTGTGTGTCCGATATAATTAAAGTATCACCACTTCCAATAGGAAAAATGTCGGAAGAAGCGTTAGAACCCCGTAACAAAGATTACCGCAATTTCCGTGAGCACCATACGCGAAAGACATCCCGATTAAATACAATGGAGGACTTAATGCATGCGCTTTTGTGTTCATAAGATCCCTTGATTTCAAATTTACGCAAACCACAAGGCAACTCAAAAAAGAAGGATGTCGATAATGATATTTTACAACTTCTGTCAGAACATTGTGTACCTTGCACTTTAGATTCATCTAGTAGTTCCGAATCGGCGAAAGTTGTTAATATTAACAGTTTAATATATTTTTAGTCCAAAAGAATGTGAAACATTAAATATATTAATTAATTAATTAAATATATTGACTTTATCATGTTCTCCTGAATGAAATAGACAATGTCTAATTTATGAAAAAAATTGCAACTTTCACAACAAAAAAATATATGAATATATTAAAAAAATTTTTTTTTTATTTAATATTGTAGCTTAATCTATTTTCAACTAAAAAAAATATTACACAAACAAAAAAAAATTTTCCTAAGCGCTATTAATTAAACGCCGCTAGATGAGCCTTTTCGCCCACTGTGCGTAAGAGGCAAACTCTTGAAATTTTAAAAAACGCTAATACTACAAATCCCAAAATAAAAAAAAAATCCAAAATGAAAAATTCGCAAAAAAAACGGAAAAAAATCGCCAAAACTGAAAAAAGTGCCAAATTTAAAAAGTTAGCAAAAACCCCAAAAAGCGGAAAAAATCCCAGAAATGAAAAAAAGCGCCAAAACTAAGAATAAATTCAGTAAAGTGCGACTTTGACTCGCGCACGAAGGGTTCCGTATGTTGGGCTTTGAGAATTTTTTTAATAGTGTTTTTTACGTTTTTTCAGCTGAAATAATTTTTTTTTTATTATTTTTCGCTTTCTTCTCGTTTTGGCGATTTTTTAAATTTTGGCGATTTTTTTCATTTTGGCGATTTTTTTCATTTTGGCGATTTTTTTCATTTTGGCGATTTTTTTTCATTTTGGCAATTTTTTTCATTTTGGTGATTTTTTTTCATTTTGACGATTTTTTCATTTTGGCGATTTTTTTATTTTGGCGATTTTTCCGGTTTTCCGCGATTTATTTTCGATTTAGAAATTTTTTTTAATTTGGTGCTTTTTTTCGTTTTGGCGATTTTTTTTTGTTTTTGGCGATTTTTTTTCGGTTTGGCGATTTTATAATTTTTAGATTTTTTTGTATTACCGGTTTTGAAAATTTCAAGAAGTTTGCTCTTACGGTTTCCAAGATACAGCAAGTTATCAAAATTACATAGTCAAAATTACATTAACTGATGGTACACCCTATAATTAAAATTTTTTAAATTTTAGTGTTAATTGTTGTAGTCTGTATAAAAATACACTAACTTTACAAATTTCAAGTGCATATACATACAATTGTATGTATATTACATGGGATTTTAACATTTTTCGTTGCTCGTTTTGGCACACCCTTTAATTTCCAACTCTCATGTATTTGTTGTTGCAGCGGCCAAGGGTCCCATGTAATATACATACATACATACGATTGTATGTATAGTACATGGGATTTTAACATTTTTCGTTGCTCGTTTTGGCACACCCTTTAATTTCCAACTCTCATGTATTTGTTGTTGTAGCGGCCAAGGGTCCCATGTAATATACATACATACATACAATTGTATGTATATTTCATGGGATTTTAAAATTTTTCGTTGCTCGTTTTGGCACACCCTTTAATTTCCAACTCTCATGTATTTGTTGTTGCAGCGGCCAAGGGTCCCATGTAATATACATACATACATACAATTGTATGTATATTACATGGGATTTTAAAATTTTTCGTTGCTCGTTTTGGCACACCCTTTAATTTCCAACTCTCATGTATTTGTTGTTGTAGCGGCCAAGGGTCCCATGTAATATACATACATACATACAATTGTATGTATATTACATGGGATTTTAAAATTTTTCGTTGCTCGTTTTGGCACACCCTTTAATTTCCAACTCTCATGTATTTGTTGTTGCAGCGGCCAAGGGTCCCATGTAATATACATACATACATACAATTGTATGTATATTACATGGGATTTTAACATTTTTCATTGCTCGTTTTGGCACACCCTTTAATTTCCAACTCTCATGTATTTGTTGTTGTAGCGGCCAAGGGTCTACACACTGTGTCCAAATTTCAGGTCCGTAGCTCTTACGGTTCTCGAGAAAATACCCTGTGACGGACAGACGGACAGACGGACAGCGTAGCGAAAACAATAGGGTTCCATTTTCACCTTTGGTGTACGGAACCCTAAAAAGTGCAAAAACAAAGAAATTCTAAAAAACCGAAAAAAGTTTACCGTGTACTTAAAATTGTTTAAAACATATTTACATCAGGTAAGATATTCGATTATATAGGCTAAGGCTCGTATAATATTACATACATATGCAGTGTTTGTACGGAACCCTTCGTGCTCGAGTCGAAGTCGCACTTTACTGAATTTTTTAAATTTCAGTGATAATTGATGTAGTCTGCATAAAAAAACACTGACTTTGAAAATTCCAAGCGTCTATATGTAATTGTCTGTATATTACATTGGGATTTCAACACTTTTCGTTGCTGGCTTTAAAACAGCCTTTAATTTTTAACTTTCATATATACTGTGAAAATTTCAGGTGCGTAGCACTTGCGGTTCTCCAGAAAACATCATGTGACAGAGATACGGACATCGTAGCGAAAACAATAGGGTTCCGCGCACCATAGGTGAAAATATAAGCTGACGAAAATCTCCAAAACAAAAAAAGCGCCAAAACAAAAGAAATCGCTAAAACTAAAATAAATCACCAGAAACCGAAAAAATCACCTTCTCAAACCCTAAAACTGTCATGGGGATTAAATCTTCGTATGGCGTCAATATTTTTACAAAGGAAAGTATAGAACGAAATGGAGATACTATTTTGAAGCAACGAAAGAAATGTTGAAAAAGAAATATTGGAATTAAAATCAGCATGTTGAAATTTTTTTTAAAGCAAAATCTAAAAATTATTCTTTATGGTTGTTAGAAAAACATATCCTGAAAAGCGTGGAAACTATTCTTCACAGACTACGATAAAACTTACTCAATGCTTGCCATTACTTTCTTTCTTCCTAGCTTATAACAAAATGTTAGCATTTTCCAAAAGCTCATTGTGTAGAGAAAAATGGAGGTATGTACTATGGACAGAGTCCAAAATCGTCCTTTTTGGTGGAAAGGGTTCTAGATATTTTCTCCAAAGACCAATTAATAGTGAATGTAAGCCACAGTTTACAACGAAAACGATGGCGGTTTTAATATTACATACAACATTTCTGCTTCTTTAACTTCGGATCTATTGAGTAACTGCTGTCAAACTAAAAACTGGTGAACATGTGGACTGCTGAGGTGCATTGTTGTGTATAGCTTTTCGTTTTTTTTTCTTTTGATTTAACTGCGACTGTTTGTATTTCCAGAAGTAGACTCATAAGCAACAGTTTGTATTTGGCCAGTCAAAAATTTAAGAATCAAACCAATAGCACAATCTTACGACTTTTGCGATTTTGACTGCATTTTTTTAATCACTGGATAATAGTTTTTGAACATACACATTTGATATTGGAAAATAAAAAGATGTTAACATAAGTGGGATGACTTGATGTGGAATTTTAGGATTGTATGATTTTTATGGTTTTACCTTGAGATAATTGGATGACTTAACCTTAAAATACTTGGCGCATACTTGGAAGACTTACTCTGGTGAAGCACCATATAAAACTATATTCAATTGTTTTAGAACCTAGGAGAAACTTTCTAATTGCAGTTTTTGGAGGAGGCTCCTATTTGGATGAATTAACCCGGAAATATAGCTACATAGGCTAGCCATTACTATTTAAAATAAAATATAAAAAAAAAAACAATCGGAAACTTTCCAATTGCAGTTTTTGAAGGAGGCTTCTATTTGGATGAATTAATCCGGAAATGTAGCTAGATAGGCTAGCCATTAGTATTTAAAATAAAATTAAAAAATATAAAATTAAAAAAAACAATTCTGAAAAAAAAATAAACTTTGGAATGAAAAACAACGAAAATATTTTCATTGACATCTGGGAGGAGAAAATAGAAGATATGGCTGACATCCATCTGCCGATAAAAAAAAAAGTTGAAGTTTACAATGTATGTATGTTAGTATTAAATTTAAATATTACCTATCGCTCCTAAGCACTGCGGAAGTTCGAGTTACAAGAAACCATTTACAGAGGATAAATAGTTCATATAAACTGGATGAAATACTCTCCAAACTTCTTTACAAAAAAGATAGATGTCCCAACAAAATTTTTTACAATTGTACGATACTTGCCAGAATGAATTACCTCTCATGAACGAACTCCGACTCCGCTTTACTGGAAATAACCAAAACCCAATTTTTTTCAGTTATCCGATTTTTTCTCTAAAACGTAGTTCGGATTATTGAATTTTGTAACAGTTAAGCGTACTGCTTAAAATCAGTAAAACACTTGCCACTTGCATTGACAATATAATAGAAAAATACAATAAAGTACGTAAGAGCGAAAAGGGCAAATACATTTTGCCATTTAATTTTTTAACGGACAAAACATGCACAATTTTTTCAGCCTAAGTTAGCAATCGATTTCTAATAAATAAATTTGTCAATGTTTATTTTTTCCTTAAGCTATTAAGTTTCATACAAAACGTAGTTGTGGGCTTGCTTTAGGTTTTCAGTAATACGATATTTTCAAAAAGCGATCTTTCGCTAAAGCGAAGTGAATAAGACTAGCTGCGTTTAAAATCAGTGCGGGGATTTGTATCGCTTTCAGTAATCCTTTTTTTTCAGTAAAGCGTGTTGCGCTAAAGCGGATTCGACTGTTGTTCAATTCAACGATTCAGTTCACTGAGCGCTGTGAGCCGATCAATCTACTGAGCGCTTTCAGCTCAGTACTGAGAGCTTTTTTTGCAAATTTTTTATGTATGTATCACACCAGTACAACAAGGAAAATAATTAATATCTTATGATAATATTAAAATATCTGAAGTGCCACTAAATTTTAATTTTGAAATTTTAATATAGGTATGTACCATACTTCCGCAAATTAAAACTATTTTTTTTTAACTTCATTTGCCTTGTTTTGTAATGTTTTTCTTTCCTTTGACAAAACGATTCATTACAAATGGACTGATCTACTGAGCTAACTGAATGAAATACTTTAGTAAAGTGAGCTGACCTGAAAAGAGCCAGTAAGCACAACTATATTAAAAACTGCAAATTGATCCATTGCTGCTTTAAACAAAATGCTCTTAGAACATTTTATTTTTCTTTTAAAACCACTTTGAATAAATAGTTTCATAATTTTAAAGTATTCATTTAAAAAATATAAAATAGCTCAGATATTTTGGAAACTATACTTAAAATGTATGAATGTTTTGCTTTTTGTTACTCACTGGTAATTACCACGTTTACACGCGCACTTTATTAACTCACTTTTTATACGGCATAGCAAATTTACAAAAACTTGGTAGCACTTCTAAAGAAAAGTTTCTTATGTTTACAAAAACTTTTATAAATCTATAAAGTAGCAAATAATCATTTGTTTTTATTGTCATTATTTCCTTTTTTCAATGTTTAAATTGCAATATTTATCCATTTGTTGTATTTTATTAGCAAATATTTGTAAATGTGGAAACCTCAACCATTTTATTTGGAAATAGTGCGTTAATCGTGAATATATGTCTAAATTAGTAAATCGCAATAAAACAATTATATGGCAACAATTTAGTTTTATTTGCAAATAAGTCGTGCGTATAAACGTAGTAAGTGTTACAAAAAACGATAAAAACCTGCAAAAACGCGATAAAAAAATTTAAAAACAGAAAAAACTAGTTTTAAAACTGCTTAGATTGCCCTAATTTGATCAAAAATATGTTTTTCGGAAAAAATCCGAACTACATATGTATATGTATATAAAAAACCGGGTAAGAAATAAGCGCTGGTGGCTATTCGGGAAAACGGGTCGAAGAAGTGAAACTTTACATTAAAGCAAAAACAAAGTTTCAAGAATTGTTTTTGTTTCCCATACAATTCTAAAATGAAATAAACGTGAGAATTACAACGCGTTGCTCTCTTTTTTAAAAACGGTCAATTTTGTATGATAAACAAAAACAAATTTTTAACATTTATGAAGTATTGTTTTTGTTTTACATGTATATTTCACCAAGTCGACGCGTATTCCAGAATAGCCACCGATATTTGACAGTGGTAATGTAGCTTTTCAATGGTGAAAGAATTTTCAAAATCGGGTAGGAGGTTCGAAAATCCGTATCAAATATAAAAAACCGCTTCCGAACTAGATAAAAAAATAGGCTATGTTTCGTGCTGGTAATTTAGCTTTCTATTGGTGAAATAATTTTCAAAATCGGTTTAGTGGTTTGGGCGTGAAAGCGTAGCCAACAAACAAACAAACTCACTTTCACATTTACATATAATATTAGTAAGGACATTCATTTTAGAGCGGTATATAAACGTTGTTAGTTTTTTCATACAAAAAACAGCTGTTGTACAGTTTGTAAGATACAGCGGGTGCCAATATATCGTCGGTTGGTTACTGGTTTACCGCATGGAACATTTAAAAAAAATTTAGTTATTGGTTGATTTTATATGAATTGTGACGTTTTTTTCAAATTCATTCTCAGTTTTCCGATATCTTGAATAGGCATATCATAAGATGTAGAGTTCCAATATTGCATCGTATAGACAATTGTTAAACATTTTAAAAATTAAGTGAATTTTATTTTCTGGTGGTTAAGCACGTATGTATGTCTAAAGCATTTCATTTATTTATTAATTAAACATTCTTCATCGATTTTTTCGAAAACACAATATGGTTGTGTGCGTTTGTTTATAAAAAAATATTCCCACCAATAGTATCTGTGTGACTATTTTTTGTAAGCAAACACACACATATACATATATTGAATATAAGTATTGATGTGTCTGGCACCCGATTAAGTGTTATAAAATGTCGGCAAAAAAAATACAGCAACGAACACATTTATTCCTACAGGAGGTTTTATTTTATTTTGTGTTTTATATCGTTATCGAACGAAATTATGAGTTTATATGGAAATATTTTTTAATTTCGAATCGTAATTACAAAATTTATATTTTGTAATTTACAAAATTTATATTTTGTAATTTACAAAATTTATATTTTGTAATTTAAAAAATTTTTATTTTGTAATTTATAAAATTTTTAATAAATTTAAGGTTTTGTCTGTGTAAAAAATTCGGATTCCGGCAACACTGATTTGAAATATTAAATAATTATTCACCGAGAGGAAACGAAAATAAAAGAGCAAACTGTTTTGCTGTTTACTTCATTGTTGCCATTTTGGCATTTTTACTGCTAGATTTAGCATATTCTAGTTTTTCAAAAAAATTATCCTATTTAAATTTAAA
The DNA here is from genome assembly GCA_944452675.1 of Tachina lurida. Taxonomy (NCBI): domain Eukaryota; kingdom Metazoa; phylum Arthropoda; class Insecta; order Diptera; family Tachinidae; genus Tachina; species Tachina lurida. The sequence continues at coordinate 29,957,508 of OX101755.1, read as the reverse complement.
TTCTAGCATTTTTATTTTTATTCTGTAGAACATTTTAGCAGAAAGTTTGAACCGATTTAACATATTCTCCCATAATCATTTTATGGCAACACTGGCTTACTGGTACTGACACTCAAACAAACCGGCTTTAAATATACCCAATTCCCAAATGTTTTCGGTATTTATCTTGTGAATCTCTTACAGAGTGGAACTGAAAGCTGATGTAAAATTTTTTAAATAAGACGAGAGAGACTTTTTGTGTCGTTCAATGCGTAAAAAATTACTAAAATTTATTACATTGCGAGTATAAATCATACCTAACGGCTCTGAAAGTGAATAGATAACAACAAAATTTTGTTGTATGAACGAGAAAAAATAAAAATCAAACAACTAACCAGATTTAAAGTGCAGTGCAAAAATTTAAAGAAAATAAAGAACTAAATTTAATAAACGAAAGAATCTAAATCGTGTTACACGCAATATAACATAATAGAAAAATTTAATTAGGAAAAGCAAGAGAAAGTGCATAATATTATACCTACATACTGTACATACATACATATGTACGTTTTTTTTTTTTTGTGAAATAAAGACACGCAAGTGTTAATTTATTTCGGCTAAATTAAAAAATTGTTCGTAGCAATTTTAACAAAAAAAAAATATTTGAAAAGCTTGAAAATATTTTTCAAGTAAATTATAATTTACTGTAACAGCTTCAACACGACTACTATAAGTATGAATCGTTCAAATAGTTTTGTTTCTTCTTTAAAATGGTGGCCTTTACAGGGCCATTTAAATCAAACACAAACGAATGGCAACACTGGAGATGGCGGGGGCGGCACAGTTAATGTTGGCCACCACCAAATATCTTCCTCAAATAACTCCAGCGGCGGTGTTGGTCTTGGTTTCCGCGGTCTCATGCCATTCAACAAAACATCTACAACACACACATTTGGCAGTTCGGTAGCTGTACAAAAATTACGTGAATCAAAATGGTTCAAACCGGACGAACAACGTATTTTTTGTGCTGTAGTCGAATGTGGCTTTATTGTTGAAGTACGTAGTAGTGCAGCTGTCGCCAGGAAATTAGCACAGGAGCTGCGACGTAGACGCCAGCGCTTCCAGAGTCTTGCAAATAAGACACGACAGCAAAATAATAGCGGAAGCTTCAGTAGCTGCTCCAATGACAGTTATGAACACGAAGACGTAGAGGAGTTTTCCAAACATCACCAAACAAATGTGCAAACGGTATTACCCAATGGCCAATCTTGGCCCAGTCATCATCATCATCATCATGATGTTCTTATTGACGACGACGACGATGATGATGATGAGGATGAATTGGATTTGCAAGATGAAAATAAAACACCCATTACAACATGGTTTGGTGTGGTGTTGTGCAAAACTAACAAAGGTAGGTAAAATGAATGGTTAAAAGTACATACATACATACGTTCATACATACTTACGTATGTATGTATGCATGTCTGCATAAATAAAAAGAAATTTTGTTGCAGGTACTGTATGTACATAATATGTAGGTACATACAGTACATACTATGTACATACATACATATGTATGTATGTAAATAAAAAGCAATTTAGGTGCATACATAAGTACATAGAATATACATGCATACGTACATCCATATGTACATAAAAATATTTACTGTATGTACAAACATAAATACATATTTACATGCAATGTTATGTACGTACATATATACATATGTATTTATGTAAATAGAGAAATAATTTAGTATTCATATACCTAAAACATATGTACATACATATGTATGCATATTTGTACATATGTACATACATAAGTACATACATATATACATATTTACTTAAAACTACATTAGTTGTACATATGTAGTTGTCTTAGGACGATTAATACCTTTCTTTTACTAGATACGTAGTAGATACATATGTATGTATGTATATATGTACATATGTATGTGTGTATGTATGTACAGTATACAAAGTTCGTTTTCGTACATCCTCAATACAAAAATCCCACACTTTAACAAGTTAAATTACTTAAAAAAATTACATATTTCTTGCAAGATTTTGTTTATAGAGGTTGCATTTAATAAAACATTTAAGTAAAAATATATGTATGTATGTATGTATGTATGTATGTAGATATTTTATTAAAGAAAAGTAGAATTTACTAATTTTAAAAAACAAAATTCATATTCCTACACATAAAGTTTTTTTTTAATTCAGATTAGAAATTGATGCAATTACAAAAGAAAAATTAAGCCTATTTTTATATTAAAACCAGGGGGCAAATTACGGCACTCGTTATCGAACGAAATTACGAAATATGTATTTCAATAGAGTTTATATGGAAATATTTTAAAATTTCGAATTATATCGAAGGCCATAATTTACCCACAGTTCTTAAAATTCCGCTTTTTCTATATAATTATTGATCGAAATGTCATTTTGATTGTTTTATTTTTTAAATAGAGCCTCATTTGATAAATTCGTACAATAAAAAAAATATTATATTTATTTACTTAGCGCCGGTCCCACGATGTCGACAGCGTTCGGCTTTGACGCACTCTTACGTTCAGAACAAAAACAAATTTTAAAATTTTGTTGTTGTTTCCAATGTAACTGTGCGACAAGTCGAACGTTGTCTACATCATGGGACAGATCCTTAATTACAATTTTTTTTATGTTTTTTTTTTAAAGTTGACGTTGTATGAATATGAACTACACTTAGTCGCAAAACTCTACATACGATTTTAGGTGTTTCATATCTTTTATTCCTAATTTTTATTTAATGTTTAATTTTTGAAAATATTGTATCTTGAGTATTATATTGGACCCACTTTATAACTTCGAGATAAAAAACATAAAAAATCACTGTTAATTTTTTGGTAAAGTAAAAATTGCTGAAAAATTATGCTTAGCCAACGTCGCAAAAGTGTACATACGCGTTTGAATTGTATTAACTACAGATATAGTAGCACGTTTTATTTTATAATTTTGTGATCATTTAGTCTTGTTTTAACAATATGTGTTAGATTTTGCTTAAATTTTGATTTGATTATTAGCAGTAGTTGGAAACAAGTAAGAGTGCTTTATTCGGCTGTGCCGAATCTTATATACCCTTTACCAAAGTTATTTAACAAAAAAATTAAAAAAATTGTGTTATCTAGTTACTTTTATATGTCAAAATCAAGTTTCAGTTTTCCAGCTCTGAAACCGTCTGCTCGATTTTGCTGATTTTCAATACCAATCTAAGTTGGACAATTTCTGACATACCAGTCCAAGAACGAAGCATAAGGACCCAGAATATACACATTTTATGGGTCGCATATGAATATTATGGAAATTACACACGGAATGACAAACCTATACATATATACCCTTTTCCATTTTTGGTAAAGAGTATAAAAAATTCAGTAAAGTGCGACTTTGACTCGCGTATGAAGGGTTCCATTCGTACATTCGGGTTTGAGCATTTTTTAATGTGGCTTATTTGCTTTTTCGAAGTTTTTTTCAGTTTAAACGATTTATTTAGTTTTGTCGCTTCTTTTTCGTTTTGGAGAATTTTTTTCTGTTTTTGGAGGTTTTTTTCATTTTGGCGATTTTTTTCTGTTTTTGATGCCTTTTTTCATTTTGGCGATTTTTTCCTGTTTTTGGGGCTTTTTTCATTTTGGAGACTTATATTGTTTTGGCGAATTTTTTTTCATTTTGGCGATTTTTTCCTTTTGGCGGTTTTTTTGCCTAGGGTTTTTTTTCATTTTGGCGAATTTTTTATTTTGGCAGTTTTGTCATTTCATTTTGGCGATTTTTTTCTGTTTTTTATTTTAGCATTTTTTTCATTTTGGTGATTTTTTTAATTTTTGCAATTATTTCATTTTGGATATTTTTTCTGTTGCTTGGGGTTTTTTTCATTTTGGCGATTTTTTGTTTAGGGTTTTTTTTCGTTTTAGCGAATTTTTCATTTTGGCAATTTTTTTTCTCTTTTTGGAGTTTTTTTTTCATTTTTGGCGATTTTTTTTTTAATTTTGGCGATTTTTTTTCATTTTGGCGATTTTTTCCTGTTTTTTCGTTTTGGCGATTTATTTTCATTTTGGCGTTTTTTTTTTCATTTTGGCGATTTTCTTTCGTTTTCGCGATTTTTTTTTCATTTTAGCAATTTTTCCGGTTTTTCGCGATTTATTTTAGTCTTAGAAATTTTTTTAATTTGGTGCTTTATTTCGGCTTGGCGATTTTTATTTTGTTTTTGGCGAGTTTTTCCTGTTTTGGGGTTTTTTTCATTTTGGCGATTTTATTCTGCTTTTTTTTGGGTTTTTTTTCGTTTTGGCGATTTTTTTTTCATTTTTGCGATTTTTTTTTCATTTTGGCGATTTTCTCTCATTTTGGCGATTTTTTTCATTTTAGCAATTTTTCGGGTTTTTCGCAATTTATTTTAGTCGTAGACATTTTTTTTAATTTGTTGCTTTTTTTCATTTTGGCGTTTTTTTGGTTTTTGGCGATTTTTTTCGGTTTGGCGATTTTATTTTTAATTTTTAGTTTTACCGTTTTTGAAAATTTCAAGAGTTTTGCTCTTACGGTTTCCAAGATACAGCAAGTTGTCAAAATTGCATAGTCAAAATTGCATTAACTGATGGAACACCCTTTAATTTAAATTTTTTGAAATTTTAGTGTTAATTTTTGTAGTCTGTATAAAAATACACTAACCTTACAAATTTCAAGTGTATATACATACATACATACATTCAATTGTATGTATATTACATGAGATTTTAACATTTTTCGTTGCTCGTTTTGGAACACCCTTTAATTTCCAATTCTCATGTATTTTTTGTTGTAGCGGCCAAAGGTCTATTCACTGTGTCCAAATTTCAGGTCTCTAGCTCTTACGGTTCTCGAGAAAATACCCTGCATAGTTTTAGACATAGTTAATTTTACATAACACAAAAAGTTAAAGTTTTCCAACCCTGGAAACGTCTTTTTAATTTTTTTAATATTTTTTTAGTTTAAAATACCAATTTTGGTCGTACTGAAGTGTAAAATAGGTTTATTTATTAAAAAAAAATAAAAATTTGTTTTCGGTAGTGACTTTTATATGGCAAAATCAAGTTTCGGTTTTCCAGCTCCGAAACCGTCTGCTCGATTTTGCTGATTTTCAATACCAATCTAAGTTGGACCATTTCTGACACACCAGTCCAAGAACGAAGTCTCTAGCTCTTCTGGGAGCTTCGGAAAACCGATTTCACGTACACCGGACGGACGGACGGACGGACATCGCTTATTCGTCTTCGCTATTCATAAGGACCCAGAATATATATATTTTTTTGGTCGCAAATTAATATTATGGAAATTACACACGGAATGACAAACCTATATATACCCTTTTCCATTTTTGGTAAACCAAACCTTAATTTTTTGTAAATTTAAAATCATAACTATCATTAAAATTACTAAACAATCAAAGTTTTCCACGATTGGGATGAATAGCAAGGCTTGATGAAAGACTAAAGCGCAAAATTGTGAGAGAAATTGCGAAAAATACAAACGGAAGTAGCACAAAACTGAAAGAGGACCTTAAAAATAATTATGAAATTCTTGTAGATACTAATATAATTCGCCATTGCTTAAAGAAAGTTGGATTATAGACGTGTATAGCCAGAAAAATAGCATACATAAGTACATAAACAAAACTAAACGATATACATATGATTTGGAGTACAAACACGTCCATCTTAACAAATCTAAGTTTTGGGAAATGTTTATTTTTACGGATGAGCGTAAATTCAACCTATTTCGAAACGACGGACTAACAAAAACATGGATAAAATGTAATATTGACTTGGATAATAAAACGTATGCAGTGCTGTCAAACATGGTTGGGACTCCGTAATGGTGTTGGAGTGCATAAGTACTGATGGGGTTGGAGAATTAAAATTTTTTGATGGAATCGTGGTAATTTAGATATTTAAAAATATATTTCTTTTACAGAATGTGAACAAATATTTATGCATGATAATGACCCCAAGAATAACTTAAGGCTGGTTAAGGAATGGCTTCCTTATAAAGTAAAACCGGAGCACCACATCTTCCACAGTCCCCAGATTTAAATCTGATCGAATATTTATGGGCTTCCATGAAGTAGAGGCGTCAAAATAGCAGCCATCGTCTCTTATCTCAAATAATTACAATTTTAAAGCAAAAATGGGAAAATGTATCGGCGAAAACAACTAAAGATCTGGTTTCTTCGATACCTAAAAGGTTTACAGAAGCTTTTGATCAAAAATCGGACACACAAACTTTTAAAATTGTAAAAAAATTTTAGACAATATACTCAACAATACATCGTATGTACACTTTTGCAATCGGATAAAATATTGAATTTTATAATTTTTTGCTTGTTTAATATTGTTTAGTGAAATCAAATGTGGTATTCTTATTTAATTTAAATTACTTTTACTTTAAAATAAAAAAAAGTTGACAAAATTAATGATTTTCCTTTAAAAAGTAAAATTTTTTTAAAATATTAAGTCGAATGTAGAGTTTTGCGACTAAGTGTATGTATGTATACTGTACATTTTGTGAATTGCCTGCTGCCAACAAAATTTTGCTAAACAGAGCAAATATATATGTATATCGCTAATTTATTTACTCAAACAACGCTATAACTTAAAAAATGGAATTTTTGAGTTAATGATGCAGCTTTAATCCTCATATCGTTATTCATATTGTGGAAAAATTTCATACAAATATCTTGTTTACTCAACTCCTGAGAGAAAAATAAAATTTTCTTCTTCCATTAAGTTGTGTGTAGATTGAAAACTTTAAACTCGTTTTCTGGCAAACTACTTTTTTTGAGTTATGCCGTTGTTTAAGTAAATGATTGATATGTACTTATTAGAAGTGAGCGCAAGCATTGAAAAAGTGTACAGTATTGTATTTTTTTCAAGAGCGAATATTGTTTTTAGTCGTGATCGTAATTGAGTGTAAAGCAAAAAATAGAGAACAGGGAAACAAAAACACACAAAACCATTGTACAACAGTTGAATAGACAGTTCGTCGGTTGGTTTCTGGTTTGCGGCACAGTATATTCAAAATGCATTATGTATGCAGCAAACCAGAAGCCAACCGACGAGTTGTGTCAACTGTGCAATATTTTTATTGTACACTGCATAGTGCACAATACTTCATTTCACAAACTCAAAATTTCATAAAATACTACGGGATAATAAAACTTTTTAGAATTATAAATATCCATTGTAAAAGATATTCGCCCACATTCCTAAAAAAATAAAATCAATTTTAAATCCATTTTAGGAAAATTTTGTATGAAAAGTTTTAAATAAAATACATTTCAAATTCATTTTAATTTTTATGAATAAGGTTATGTATTTTTATACGTATTTTATTTTTTAGTCTTGAATTAATAAATTATAAGACTTATACGTTGTTTGTTTTTTCTTTTACACTAACACATATTTTTACGCTTGTTTGCTCATTACACAATTGTCAATCCGTATGAAATAATGAAATATGCTTCGACACTACAATAACTAATGCCCTCGCTTGACAGATAAACAAATTCTGTTGCATGCTTTTGATAAAAGGTAATAACAGTTTTACTGTTATCATAAAATCAAGAGAACTAAAAAGAGAGTACAATTCAATAATGTACATCAAGAAGATTAAGCACTTGTAACATACGATTATGTACATTATATAGTATATGTAACATTAGCGTGGCCGTTTTTTAGGGGTTCGTCCGACCCTTAAAGTTGGCCCACAATGTATTTTTTTGCTAATGTTGACTAGAAGAGCTAAAATATTGCCATGTATCATATTCTTGTAAAGTGTTTTGTAAGAGACAGAATAAAACGTGCTTTTATTATTTTTTTTTATAAAATGTTTTTTATGTATTTGCATTAATTTGGCTAAGTTGTATTGAAAAAAATCTTATTTGTATAATATTTCTTCCCTTCTCATAGAAAAATTTGGTATTAAAAAATTGATGCAGAGCAAAACGTGCCTTTTTCTTTTATTTTAACAAAAAGTAGTTTTTTATAAAAATTTATTTTTTTGTTTCATTATCATCGAATCATGCATGATTGTCGCTTGACCGAGCGTGCGTGATCATGAGGCAAAAAAAAAAACACTCACGCGCACTTCTCTAATTATAAGATTAATTTTCACGGAATGTGTCATTTCGTATAAATATTTGTTTTTGCTTGATTAAAATTTCTTACTTTTATTACTTGTTTGATTTTTAAATGAAATAGTTGAATCTGGTATACATATGTACATACATACTACTGTGTTCGTTATTTGCAATAATTTGATTATTATCTGGTACTTAAAAGTTATTAAATATAACATAGAACCTAAAATATATAGTTTAAAGATGAAAGAGACGGTTTGAAATTTAAATAAGGGAACACGAAAGAAGCTTAAATTAAAAAAAAACTCAACAGCGGTAAATATATCGAGTAAACAACAGTGTAAATATATTTCGAATATACAATTTTTTGCATTTAATTTTAAACAAAACGTATTTTTTTTTTTATTTTAACAAAGCGTGATTTTTGAATATTAAAAGTCCTTTAATTTTGCACATCGTTAACATTTATTGTTGCAGCTTGTTGTGGTCTGATGCATTTTATAATAAGGAAGGAACTTGTTATATATTCTAGGTTCATGCTATAAGATAATCGGTTGAAAAAATAATCTTTGATTTTTCAACATTTTGAAATAATCAAAAAGGCACGTTTTGTTCTGCGACTCCTCAAATGGGCTTGAAGGCAACTTTGAGGGCTAAAACACAACTTATCGCTGTGAAATATTTTTGTATTTTTTTTTACATAAAACTGAACCGATTTTGGGGAAGAGAATATAAGAAATAAAAAAATAAAAAAATAACGACCACTCTAATGTACATACATAAGTAGGGCTAGGAATCTCATGCAAATGCATGTTTTCACTGGGCATCTTAAAACGGAAACGGTTAAGTTATCTTTGCGAATCGTGAAATTTCCTTTGAAATGGCATTCAATCGTTTTTGCATATTTTGCTAAAAATATTCGTTTTTGCATATTTTTGCGCATATTTTTCAATAAATGCATGTTTTTTGTGCATATTTTTGCTATTTTGGTTAGCATCCATTTGAAAAAGTAAAACGCTCCTGATACTTAGTGCTACACCTTCTGGTAAAAGTTGACACATAATTTGTTACAAAATATTTACCTGAACCACCCTGTTGAACTCTAAATTTTTATATTTACACAACATTTTTATTGTTTTGTTCGGGAATTCGCTGAAAATTTGTAACTTTACACAACATAACACATTTTAAATGGAAAGTGAGTTGGTTTTGAGATTTTTTCTGCAAAATTATGGAAATTAACGGCCTGGCCCACGATGTCACGAGAAATCGTTCGATCGACAGCTTGTATTGCAAACAAAAATAAATTTTCTAAAGTTATTGTTGTTTGCAATACAAGTTGTCGATCGAACAATATCTGGTGACATCGTGGGCCAGGCCGTTAATTTAACTTAATTTTTTGTTGTTGAATTTATTGTTTTGTTTTTCTTTATACTAATTTTATATGTAGATACATATGTATATTAAATAAATTGTTTTCTTCCTTTTTTTTTTGTTAAATTGTTTTTAAATAAAATATTAAAAAATATTTTTAATTGCATATTTTCTGTGTTTTTAGTGCATATTTTCAAATTTTAAGTGCATGTTTTATGCGCATATTTTCGATTTTTTAGTGCATGAGATTCCTTGCCCTATACATAAGTATATATATTCTGTAAGCGTTAAAAGAAAGTTTACACCTAGTTGTTTCTTTTGTATACTTGCTAGATAAAAATTATAATTTTTATATGCAGTTTAGAAGAAAAGATAAGAAAATATATTTTTATAAATGCTTGTTTGTACCAACTGCGTTTTAACGTTGTGCTAATGACCATGTGTCTAATTTTTACTCTGAAAGGTTTAAGAAAAAAATAAAGCTTTTTTGACGCGTAAAATTATCAGTATGTATTTCACGATTATGTATTTGAATTATTTATATTTTTATTTATTTATATTTAATGCCAGTTTATAGAAGACAAGCAAAAATTTTCGTCTGTCGTATGTATTTATATTGAAAACAAAAATAAATTCGAGGCAGATGAGAATTTTACTTGAATTCTATAAACTGGCCGTTAATCTTTTTTTGAAAGATTTACTGTCTTATTCATAAAAAAAATGGTTTATGAAAAATTTAAAAAGCAAATTTTGTATAGGAATTTGATTTATGACTGATGCTTTTATCAAATCAAAAATGTTTTTTTTTGGTAATTATATTGGGTTGCTTGGTAAATTTATACTTCAAATTCAGATGTTTTCATGTTTGATGTAGAAATCGCTGGATTGCCTTTCATTGTTATTATTTCTATCTATTTTTCTTCTCTAATTGAGACATTTTTTAGATTTAATTGAACTGTAGTGAATTTTAAACAGAAATAATTTCTTAATCAGCCTTAATTAAGTTCAGTAGTTTCAATTCTTACCGAATGAAATATTTTTATTAATTAATGTGATTAATTAATAAAAATGAAATGATTAATGTGATTAATTAATAAAAATATTTCACTTTAATTTAATGTGATTATTTAATGTGATTAATTAATAAAAATATTTCATTCGGTAAGAATTGAAATTACTGAACTTAAGCCTGATTAAGAAATTATTTCTGATTTCTTCTCTAATGTTAAGAATATATCATTACCTTAAAAGCCCTAACTCATTATTTTTTCTAAATCGAGTTTATTGTATATGTATATCGATAGAAGAACATCAATGTATCAAAAAATGCAAAAATTTCGATTTCAAAAAAATAATGGAACTTCCAACCCTTGGTGATGTTTTAATATATGGGCTTCTACTAAGACTGCAAAGTGGAGAGAATGTTCAAAATTATCCAGCAGCTAATGTTGGAAAGTATATTTATCAAAACGTGTTGGAAAATTGGGAGCTAGCAAACAATTCGTATGTGGCACCAATTTTAAATTCGAAAGTCACTGTTATGAAAAAGATAGAAAAAAACTGGGAAATGCCCAAAAACATAACACTTGGCAGAGGGAAACTGGAAATGAAAGAGGATTTCATAGGAATGTTAGACCAGCTCTTTGACATACCTAATTGCTATGTTCAGAGTTGGAGGGCGCATGTCCAGGTGGATCTGGCTGTAAATATAAAGTCTACGTCTAGTGCTCTTCTTATAAGGGTATGAAAATTCCTGTCAAAGAGCTAGTGTTCATTAAGAGTCAAAGAGAGAAGGTTGGATCTATCGCACAGTATTAAATTGGATTTATAGATATACGTGACCACACAAGTCAAACTAAAAAGCAGAAGGGGCAAGAATATAATTCAAGAAGAATTTCACAATATCAGCAAAAAAAAAAAAAAAAGAAGGTAGAGATAGCATTACAAGTGAATCTGAAGAACCTTTGCAGATTCCATGCGTTAATTTTGATGCCCCTTCAACTTTAAAAACAAATCTTTGCAAAACATTAGAATTGTGTAATGTTGCATTGCAAAGTATTATGTGTGGTGTCAGTCTACGTGCTACAGCTGGCATTACAACAGCTTCTTTTTTTGGATGCTGGCTTAATTACAGAAGGAGATAAGAGACTTGACTAACTAGTTGACCATAACAAAGTAAAGAGAGCACAAGAAAAAGTTATAAGACTTGTTGATGAAGAATTGCAAAACGTAGATTCAACAAAAGTTTTGTTAAAAGCAGATAACTCAAGTCTGCAGCTTCCAAGAGCATTACACTGTTTGTAGTGAGCCAGGTGGAAGGTTTCTATGCCAGAGAAGGACTTAACGAAAATAAAACCTGCTGAAGTTATTTGTAACCATCTGACCAATTTCTTAAATGTAAACATTGGTTGGCAAGGAGGAATTATGCATTGGGTTGAGGCAAAAATGAATCGTAAGCTCATTTAACTAGTTTGTTCCCTTCATTTCAGCGAGCTGCCTCTGCTGCACTTGATGACAGAGTTGGATGGAAAAACTTTATCTAACAATAAGTGGAGTGGAACGATTGGCAACAAGCTCCATACTGCAACTGAACTTGAAATCAATCCCTCATTTCTCAGATTTTTCTTACCACAGCCTTTGCCTACATTGAGTAACGATGTTGTCAAAGATCTATCTACAGAGCAGGCTTATGGTTACAGGACAACTCAGGCGCTAAGGACGGGTGTACTTCCAACTGATCTGCAGCAAGCCACTCTCGGTAGGTAACAACTGCAAATAGGATTTGTCGCATATGGGTTTCAAAATATGGTCTTAAAGGGCATAACTTGAAGACATTACAACTTCTTGTGGAATGCATTGTCGGCGTTTATTATCCCTGATGATTTACAATTAAACCGAAACTCACTTAGTTGGAAGGACCTCGCCACATTCTTCTACAATTAAACCTCCTCAGATCTCAAAAGAAAGCAGTAGCCGATATTGTTTTTCCAACAATCCAACGGTCGTCGTGGTTCGCATTTAGTGAAATGGTGCTTCAGACATTTTTATGCTCGGAGGAAAAAGAAGAAAGGATTTCAGGGATCCAAAGTATAATTGAATTAAGGAATGAAGATGATAGTACCCTAGGAGATCTATCTGTTCGGTCAATACTTGCAGTAAATTTAAAGGCAACTTCTCTTTTAGAACTAATAGACTGGTCAGATAAAGTAAAAGTATATGGACCTCCACTTACGAGTAAACTTAAAATATCAGAAACAATAAGGATTGTTAAAAAGGCAATGTTAGTTCCAAGGTGGCAAAGGTGGTCATGTACAGTCAACACAGAGATATATGAAGCAAGTAACAGAGGCTTCTGGCAAAGTATACACTCATGAGAAACGGGACGGATTCATTAGAGCTTATGAAGCAAGCAGAAGAATGATGTCTAGGAATGAATCGAAGCAAGATTTGGGGAATATTTATTTATTTTTTTTCAATGCTTTTATAGTGTTTGTTAATAAGAAAAATATAAATAAAATGGTTTGAGTTCATTTAACCAAATTGTGTGTAAATTGAACATTTTACACTCATTTTATGGCAAACTAGTTTTTTGAGTTATGACGTTGTTTTACTAAATGAGCGATATATATATATACATAGTATATGTATATGTACATATTATATAATTTTGATATACATACATACATATACAACTGGTTTAATGTTCTGTTTTAGTTGGTTTAAAGTTTTTAGCTTGACCTTGAAAAGTATTTCAACTTAAACTTAAACCAGTATTTAAGAAATTGATTATTTGACATATTGTCATAAGTTTATTTTAATTGAAATATATTTGCATTTCATTGATGCTTTGCCAAATCATCAGTAGACTTCAAGCACACATTTTGAACAGTCACAAACCTCTTGTCTTATGCACAGACTTTCAAAGACCATTTGAGAATTCGCAAATAATAATATTTTTGAAAATCACCAAAGAAAAATAAGCTGAGTAGGCTAACGATATATGAAATCTATAGTTTGATAATATGCCACATCGTTATATGTATGTGTATAAAAATCATGTAGCTAATTATAAGTTAAAGGAAAACTTTTTGGAAGATCTCGAAATTAAGTTAAGTAAGCTTTATCACCAGGTAGAGCTTCTAAATATGTACATAAGAAACTTTTTAATATGTTCCGCAAAGCCTTTTTATATGCAAATAGTTAGATTTTAATATACGGTTTATTATTGCCAGAGAAAGAGAAATATGCTCTAAAAAAAGTATTTTATGCGCATTCTATCTGCACTTGAAAATATGCACTAAAAACTAAAAAAATATGCTCTTAAAAATAAAATAAATTGGTTTATTTGTCAATGGAAATAAATTTTTAATTGAAAAATTCAACAACATTTGCATATAAAATAAGACAAAAATAGAATAAACAAAAAAAAAATTAACAAAGAATAACTAACTGCCGCGCTAAAAAAAAAATTATTTGAGTTTGAAGTGGACATTAAAACAAATCTGCATCTGCCATACAAATTTTTACTTAAGCAAATAATAAATATTATTTTTTTCTGGATACTCTCGTAAAAATTTAACTCCAATTTCAAAAGAGATCACGATATCAGAAATAAGACTTTGGATAAATAAGACAAGATTTATATTTATAATTTTTATTGCAATTAACAATAAAATATTGACCTAGATTTTCAAATAAAAATCGTTGTTTGTCACATACATATAATTAAATAAACTTCACATTGACAATAAACTTTACATGGACAATATTCCTTTAACGTCTACTCGGAGTAGATTCCGTCATACACTACATGGAACATTGGAAATGGGATTTAGATGTCGAAAAATAAAACTAAAAATTTTGACCAATACATAAGCATATTAAAAACAAAAAATTCTGTAAAGTATCAAAAAATGCCCTAAAAGCGTAAGTTATTGTCATAAAATAAGTAAATATGCTACAAATATGCATTTAAAATAAAAAAAAATCTATAAAGTATCAAAATATGCCCAAAAAGTGTAAACTTTGATCTAAAAATTCGAAAATATGCGTGTAAGACTGATACATGCAAAAACATGCTCTAAAGGGTAAAATATGCAAAAATATGCACTAACAAATCGATGCCAAAATTCATAAAAAGTTCTGAAACGGATAAATATCTTGTCCCCTCATCAATACGTCACACAAGAAAAAACATGCAATTAAATATTTGCGGTTTCCCCGATTATTACAGATAAGCCACAAGGATCAAATAAACTGAGTACACCCACATTGTTCTACCTAAAGCTTCAATATAAATATTTTTTTTAAATTATGTATAAGCTATTCGTTATTAAATTTAAACAATTACTGACTTATCAATCAATACCACACATTAATTTTTATTCAACTTTAGCCATTTGGGGCCATTGTCTGTTATAACTTCGTAGTTGTAATTTTCACAAATAAAAAGTCAATATTATTTCAACAGATTATTATTAATCAATTTAACTTCAAGAACAAACAATGAAATACTCGTTAAAGAGTCAACGACTTGTTAGGAATTCATTTAGAAACTATGTGTAGTTTAAAAATGACTTAAAGTATTAAATATGTTCGTATTTTCAACTGAAGACATGCAAAATTCGTGTTATTTATAAACAAAAAAAAATATGTCTAAACTAGTTTTCGTTTTCATGAGGACCAATAACAATAACAATACATCTGTGAAATTTGGCACAATTTGAAGTTTTAGTTTAAAATCTTTGGAATAAAAAGTTTGGGTTTCCTTTAAATAGCAAAGGTACATCAAACGGAAATCTCAGTTTTACTCAAGTCTATTTAAATTTATCTATCTAAGTTTTTTAGTAGCATTATAGGTAACAAATAAATACATTGTCGGGTGGTTATTGGTTTGCGGCAGTAATAAGGTATTTTTAATATACTGTGCGGCAAACCAGTAACCACCCGACGGCATACATATAAAAATATTTCATTTAACTGAATATAAATTATTTTTAACTTGTTTGTGTTTATTTTTGAAGTTGTTTAAATTTTTGTTTAATTTAATTTTTTATATGTTCAATTTGCAAATATTAGTGTTCGTCCAAGTTTAATGTATGCCAAGTTAAATTATGAATTATGGATATTAATAAGCTTTAAGGTTCTTTAAGTACAAAATTTTGTCATTCTAAGAGCCGAAACTGTTTGGCAAATTTTGTGGGAATCGGATAAGTAGAAATACATACATACAATTGAAGGTGAGCCGCGAATAACGTTTTAAGTGACAAAATAATGATTTTGCAGGAGAGCCACAAAACGTATTTTAATGCAAGATTGTTTTTCTCGTTTACATTTTTTTAGCGTATCGAAAATAATGATAACTAGCATTATCTTTTCTTTTTGTATCCCTGCTACATTTATCAATTATTTTCGACAATTTTGTTTGCATGATTTATTAGTTACTTACAAAGTTTTCCACTGACTGACTGATTGTAATTGTATTTTGACGGCGATCAGATGCATAATTTTGGATGGTTTGATGTTTGAACAACGCAAGAGAGTTATGTTACTGGTAATCTGTGAAAAAACTGGTTTTTCTTAAATTGTCATTTACAACGTTATTCGCGGCTGTGCTTCAATTTAATACTAACCTTTTACGGGGGTTGCCTCGCCCACTTTTTTAAATGAAAGGGTGTGGGCAATGTTTCTTAAAAACCGGTTAATTAGAAGCATGTGAAATATATTAAATTTTAATGGGCTCGTCTTCGACAAAGGGGTGTGCTAATTTTCGCTGCAACCGAATAAGTAAAAAAGGTCATAAAATCAAAGAAAATTTTTTTTCGGATAAAAGATTATAAAATAGACTTTTTATAATCGCTCTAAAAGTTATGGAGTTAAGAAGCAACAAACATAAAAAATACAGACGAATTGATACCCTCCTCTTTTTTTGAAGTCGTTTAAAAATAGCTTTAGTTTTGATAAATAATGATAGGTTAGGTTAGCTCAGCAG